>OZ005651.1:124339730-124939730 GCA_963930645.1 Salticus scenicus | reverse complement strand
TTTTTTGTAAATATATAGTAAAAATATTTATAATACACTTATTTGAAGTATAATTCATGATTGTTTAGCATCATTAAGTTGAAATGTGCACTAATATGGAGGTTTTCATGGGAATTTCGCAAAATAATACTTTGGAAGAGACCAGATATCGGATGGATGGATGGTTGGGTTTAACGTCGCACTAGTGCTGCGCAGATGGGCAATTGGCGACGGTCTGGGACACACCCCTAGAGATGGTCCGGAGACATGCCATCACAATTTTGATCCTCCACGGAAGGGATGGCTCTCCCGCTTCGGTGACCCCCAGAGGTATAATTTTTGATGGGAACATGGAGGACATTGCGGCCACGACAGATTTTACGTGCACCAGCCACCATTAGTGTACACGACGGTCTTTGGCCGGCTCGAGTACCGAACTCGCAATCTTCCAATTACGAGGCCGGCGCTCTACCGACTGGGCTACCGCGGCCCGACCAGATATCGGAGTTAGACACAAAGTGCTATTTTGTGAAATTCCCATGAAAACCCCTATATTAGTTCGTATTTCATCTTCATGATGCAATACAATTGTTGATTATACTTCAAATAAAACTATATTGAAGATTTTTATTATATACTTACAGAAAATTTCTTCAACATTCAAAATTTTCTTCAACATTGAAATTGAAGTTTCGAGAGAAAAATCTATTTACTTTTATTTCACATTATACTTAAAATTCACTATAAAAATTCACTTTTCTCCTTTTGTAATGGTACTATGTGTTATTTCTTGAAAAAGTAAGAAATTAAAACTATTTTAATGTTAAAATTTTTCAGTTCAGCTTATTTCAAATTTTATATGCTTGTAGCTATGAACATTCTAAAACGATTATTTTTCATCTTTTGCTAAATTAACAGTGTTTTATTTATTTATTTATTTTATTTATTTATTTATTTATTTTTTGCTTATATAATAAATACTTGCATAAAATTTTTATTTGAAGTGAATACATAGCACTATTATAAAAGAGGAAAATTCAATTATAATGGTTAATTTTATTTGTTTGGGATTTTTGTAGTAATTTGATAATCTTTCTTAATGTATTTTTTTTTTTTTTTTTTTTTTTTCTTTTTACGTCAAAACCAATCTTGGTTTGTTTGAGTTTAAAAAGTTTAATTTTCATAAATTTTTGCTATTAATTGTTATTATTTTTATTTTATTTTTTAATTATGTTCCATCTTATTTTAGTTGTAAATAATAATACTCATAATAATAAAAGTTTACTAAGATTTGTTCTATATAAATCTTAGCTTTAAAAAAACTTTTGATCTGGAGAAAAAAAATTACGAACATGAAGCATTTTTAAAAGTTCTGAATAATTAAATAATTTTGATTAACATCATAATTACTTTTATAGCTTTTTCCTTTATATACACTTTCCGACATAGAAAATGCAACACCATGAAGACTCAGTCGTATAAATATGCAAATTTCTGAGAATGCGCAGCTGAATAAGTTTTGCAGATGAACTGACGTGCAAGTTAATCATGTTATTACAGCACGGGATAAAAGGGGGAAAAAAACGGTGTGTGAACCAACTATCGCTTCTCTCTGTCGCCTGTGAAATCCAGAAGTTTGAGAAGTTTCTTTTTCCAGAAAGTACGCGTGGATTAAGATATGCCGAGGAGATAATAAAGAAGGCAGTTCCAGCAATCGGGCTATTTTAAAAGGGGTCAAACTGTAGGCTTGCTTCAGGCTGATTGGTCTTACCGTCGTATTCGCTGTTTAAACGCACATTGGTGCTTCTACTATGCACAGAATTTGGACCAGATGGATCGAAGAAGGAAATGTGAATCCCCGCAAAAGACCAGGTCCGACTAAGTGTACAACAGACCGCACAGATCCATGCATCCGAAGAGAAGTGGTGACCGGCCCCTCAATCATCTACTCTCGACATTTTGCGGAATGTGCAGGGAGTTTTGGGTACTAAAATATTTGGGAGAACAATTTCACAACGATTGGTTGAAAGCAGCTTGCGCAGAAGTCGGCCTATGAGAACACTGTCATAGACACCACTCACGGGAAAGATTGAGAAGGTGTCGGGACCGAGCCACTTTGACGACTGAGTGGAACAGTGTAGTGTTCAGAAACGAGTTTCGGTTCTGCCTGTCTGATGGCAGTCATCGGGTAAGAGTCTGGAGACATTAGGGAAATAGTGCCAACCCGACCACTATTGTTGAACGCCATACTATTCGTCAGCGTGGAATAATGGTTTGGAACGCCATCACTCACAACAGCAGGTCACCCCTGGTACACATCATAGGCACACTGACGGCACGAAGATATGTGTATGAGGTGCTGAAGCCGGTGGTGCTATCCTACATGCAGAGGCTGCAAAATGGTATTTTCCAGCAGGACAATGCGCGACCACATACGACAATCACTAGCAGACAAGCCTTGCAACATGTCCAGTTACCTCCTTGGCCTGCAATATAACCAGATCTCTCACCCATCGAGCATGTGTGGGATACGATTGGCCGTCGTTTGTCTGCTCTGCCCCAACCTCACTCGGAGGACCAACTATGGACGGTGGTTGACAGCATATGGGCTTTCATTACTCAGGACGCTATCCGCACACTGAATCAGTACCTCGTAGAGTTGCTACTTGGATCACTGCGAGAGGCGGTCCTACTTCCTACTGATCACCTTGTATTTCATCGCTGTATTAAAGTGATCTCCCTGTCAATAAAATTACTTATAAAGATATGCATTCTCGGTCTCTGTATCAATTTTCATTATATTCTATCCACTCTTTCATGTTGTTGCATTTTCTATGTCGAGCAGTGTACACATATGTGTGTTTGTGTATGTGCTGTGTATTTATAAACAGGTCTGTCTTACGTAAAATTTCATAACAATTTAGTAATATATAATTTTTTCTAAACTATCATGCACTGTCTTGAATAAGATATTTTAAATAATCTAAATGAATAAAATTTGAAATTTGAAAAGACTTTATATTTTACTTCATTTATAATTGTCTTCCATATATCTGATTTAGATGCAAAAGTTTTTTGTAGATCTCACTGAAAATAATCTTAAGATTAACTTAAAATATAATCTGCAAAATAACTTAAGTTATTTGACCCACTTCTTAAGCCTATATATTTTGAAGAACATCTGAAGATTATATTCTGTAGATTTTCTTTAAAATATATAGGCTTAAGAAGTGGGCCAAATAACTTAAGATATTCTACAGATTTTTTTAAAGATAATTTTCATATTATTTCTAGTGGGGTACTTTCTTTATTCAATGTCATCTGTAATAGATGACGCTATATATGATTATACTGAACAGTAGCTGGATAGAAGAGTGGCGAATTCCTCTTTTCACTTGATGCTAATGACCGCGAATATGAATGAGGATAAGAAGGGTTAGCTGTCGAATTTAACATCCGTTACAGAGAACCTGCACTGTAAAAAAAATTTTCAGTATTTTACAACAAAAGGTGCTGGCACCGCGGCTGCCAGCACAGTTGCTGTAAAATTTACAAGCTGCTGTATTTATGGTGCTGTAAAATTTACTGCACTTTGCTGTAAATTTTACAAGATGCTGTTTTTAGTAGTGCTGTAAAATTAACAGCATTTTGCTGTGAATTTTACAAGATGCTGTTTTAAAAAGTGTTGTAAAATTTACAGCAAAGTGTAGTTAATTTTACAACACTTTTTAAAACAGCATCTTGTAAAATTCACAGCAAAGTGCAGTTAATTTTACAGCACTACTAAAAACAACATCTTGTAAAATTCACAGCAAAGTGCAGTAAATTTTAAAGCACCATAAAAAGCAGCCGCTTGTAAATTTTACAGCAAATGTGTTGGCAGCCGCGGTGCCAGCACCTTTTGTTGTAAAATACTGATTTTTTTTACAGTGTAGGCAGTGATGCCAGATTGGGGATTTTGTCCCCATTTTGGAGATTTTCGAGGCTTCTCAGGACAATTTTGGGGACCAAATGTTTGTGGAGACATTTTTGGGGAATTCTAAAATTTTTGGGGACAAATTTGGGAAGTTCTTCAACTTTCTGCCATTGATGGCAATGTAATGATTTATCCCTACGACTAGAGACTTTCAATAGCTTTATTGTTATTTGGGGATTTTTTTTCAAAAATTGCCTTCATTTGCGGAAAAATCTCAGCTTAAATCATAGAAAAATCTGCTTGATTTTTCCCCCCTTTTTAGTAGAAATCAAGCTGGGGTTTTTTCGAAAAAAAAAACCCTGATTTGGGAAAATTTGAAGACCTGTTTGGGGAAATAATTTTCGACCATCTGGCATCACTCAGTATAGGCGCCGCGCGCCATCAAACACAGAAATATCAAAAGAGAGAAAGGACGTTTGTTTGTTCCTTCAAAGAAAACACGATTCTGCTAGTTGGATTAGAGTCCTGCATCGAGTCGGGTAACCCGATTTTACCCGAACCCGACCCGACCCGCGGGTCGGGGTCGGCTCGGGTTGACTGATATTTTTTTCGTGCGGGTCGGGTTCGGATCGGGTTGACTGAATTTTTTTTCTTGCGGGTCGGGTTCGGGTTCGGGTCGGGTTTGGTTTTTAGCAAGTCGGGTCGACTTGAGAGTACATTTCCAAATATTTTTTACAATTATAAACATAAATTTATAGGCATGTTTATAACTCTGTAACTAATTTAAACATTCTGTATATACTTGACATGTATCGGAGCTCCCTATTCGTATCCGCGGATATCCGCCAGAAAAATAGATCCGTATTTGTATCTGGATCTGTTTTCTTTTCTTCAACGAAACTAATATGTATCTTTTGTAGAAATTGTATGAAAATTAGAAAAGTATTATAAATCTTTCTCGACTGTTGTTAATATATAAATTAATAAATTCAAATACAGTATAACCTCGTATTTACATTCTGGAAATTGAAAAGATTTCGCAATTTACAAGATTTTTTTTGCTTTCTTCTATATTCAATAAAAGAAAGTATTAGATTCGTAAAAATTTGTAACTTCCGGTTTTTGATGAATTTGCACGTTTTGAGAGTCCAAATCACGATTTGACTTTTTCTAGAAAATATTAGTCTGTGTCTCTGTATGTGAGTGACAAAAATTTTGTGGTGACTGCATCTCTGGAACTGCTGCACATAATTGCATATAAATTTATAAATAAATGCATCGTGACATAAATTAGTGCCTGTCAACTTTTGGTGCCCATCGCTCGACAGATAGCTTCTATACAGTGATTTCCGCAATTTAAGGGATTGCCATATCTCAGGAACTACTGCAGAGAATTGCATATACATTTGTAGATCCACCTTGACATAACCTAGTCCCTGTCAACTTTTTATGTCAATTTCTCAAAATGTGGCGCTGCTATACACTGATTTCCTCAATTCTATATCTCAGGAACTACTACACGAAATTGCACATAAATTTATATGAGGATGTACCATGATATAAATTATTGTTTATCCACGTTTGGTACCAATAATTCAATAGGTGGCGGTTTTATACAACGATTTCCATAATTTAAGGGAAAGATATATCTCAGGTTCTATTGTGTCTAATTAAATATATATATATATATATATATATATATATGTATATGAAAAGACCATTCTCATCAGACATTATGCTAATTTAATTTGGATGCATATCGGCTAATAGGTGGCGCTGCTGTACTGCAATTTTCCCCGAGAAAGGAAAAGCTATATTTCAACTTCTATGGTGTATAACTGTACAAAATTTGATAAGTGCAATAACCATTGTCAAAACGCATTTTTTAATATATTATTTATAGAGAATAAAACTGTCTTTCTTTGTATTTTTAGTGTATTTTTTCTCTAAGATGAAAATCGTCTGCATTCACTATGGTAGGGAATTTTAATAAATAATAGCTTTAATAAATTATCTGTACTGAACGAATCTGTATTAGAAAATATAGAAGAATGTCTTGTGGTGAGCACAACATACTAGCTTATATAGATAGATAGATAGATATACCTCTACTTTTAATGAAATTCAATCCTCGTTTTTATGTGAACGGAATTTTGAATTTTTCTCCATTTATACTTGTATATACAGTAAATATAGAAGAAATACTTGTTGTGATTTCATTTAAAGCTAGTATGCTGTGACCACCTCAAAATTTCTTCTATATTTCCCCATAGGAATTCGCTCAGAAGAAATATTTTCTTAGAAATATTATTTATTTAAATTATCTACCATAATGAATGATTTTCATTTTATAAAAAACTAACACTAAATATAAGAAGCGAAAGACAGTTTAATTCTCTATAAATAAAGTCTTAAAAAATGCGTCTTCATAATGGTTACGTCATACATTGGGTTTCGTACTGTTATATGCCTTAGATGTTATGATGTAGCCACATTCCGTTCTCAGGGAAAACTGCAGTATAGCAGCGCCACTTATAGGCTGATATGCATCCAAACTGAATCAGCGTAATGTCATATAATGGCTACACTGATGCATGTCAAGGTTTGTTTGATTATACACAACAGAACCTGAGAACCCAGAACCTTCCTTGAAAATGCGAAAGTCGACGTATAACAGCACCACCTGTTTAGCAATTGACACAAAATTTAGTAGGCACTAGCTTATGTCAAAGTGTATCAAGTGTATCTGCATCTAAATGTATATGTAAAATCGTGTAGTAGTTCCTGAGACATAGCCTTTCCTGAAATTGTGAAAATCGCGGTCCAGCAGCGCCATTTGTTGAGAAATTGACACCAAAAGTTGATAGGCACTAATTTAGGTCAAGGTGCATCAGCATATAAATTTATATGCAGTTATCTGCACTGAGATACAGTTGCCACAACATTATTTTTTTTCACGCACACACACAGACAGACACATACATTCTAAAAATATCTAGTCAAATTGTGTTCTGGAATCCGCAAAACGAGTAAATCCATCAAAAAATGTTAAGCTGAAAATTTTTACGATTCCAATACTTTCTTCAATTGAATACAGAAGAAAGTAAGTAATGTAAAATAAACATCTTTAGGAAACGGATTCCATAAAGGCAGAATAATAATATTCTTTAACGTCTTATCTAGAGCAAATAAACAATAACAAAGCGCGAAAATTGCAACTGTAGAAAGATAATTTACTGATCGTGTGAACTGAAAGTGATTGTAGGAAACCAGATGTCCCAAAGTATTATAAACATTCACGTCGAACAAAAGCAATAAATAACGATACATTTCTTTTTTTTTTTTTTTTCAGAATATAAGCATTAAACAACGAACTAGTAACACTGAATTTGAAGTACATTTTTGCAATCTAGAAGTTCACAACTCACATAAATGTTTAAACATTGTTATTAAACAATTTTTTTAGATTTTTTAATTTTTAACTCAATTCAATCAGTAATTACATTTTAAGTTTTTTTTTTTTTTTTTTTTTTTTTTTTTTTTTTTTAATCTTTTTCACTTTCTTCTATATTCAATCGAAAAAAGTATTGGATTCGTAAAAATTTTTTACTTCCAGTTTTCGACGGATTTACAAGTTTTGAGAGGTCTAGGTCTAGACCATGATTAGACCATTTTTAGAAAACTTCTGTCTGTCCGTCTGTGTGGGTGTGACAAAAATTTTGTGGCAGCTGTATCTTTGGAACTGCTGTTCAGACTTGCATTTAAATTCATCTGTAGATGCACCTTGATCTAAATTAGTGCCTATCAATATTTGGTGTCAAGCGCTCGACAGGTGGCGCTGCTATACAGCGATTTCTGCATTTTCAGGGTGGCTATATCTCAGGTTTCATTGCGTATAATCCAATACAAATTGATATGTGAGAAGACCAATATGAGATATTTCGCTGATTCAGTTTGAATGCCTATCAGCCGACAAGTGGCGTTGCTATACAGCGATTTCCGCAATTTAAAGAAAGACAATATCTCAGGAACTACTGCACAGAATTGCTTATAAATTTGTATGTTGGTGTGCTTTAACATATATTAGCGCTTGTCAACTTCTGGTGTAAATTTCTCAACAGGTGGCGCTGCTACACAGCGATTTCCACAATTACAAGGAAAACTGTATCTCAGGTTCTACTGCGTATCATCAAACAAAACTTAATATGTGAGAAGGTGATTATGAGACATATTATGCTGATTCAGTTTGAATGCTTGTCGGCCAATAGGTGGCGCTGCTATACTGCAAATTTCATCGATAACGGGATGGCTATATCTCAACTTATATGTCATATAACTGTACAAAACTTGATATGTGAGATAACCATTATAAAAATGCAGCTTTACTTTCTTTTATATTCAATAGAAGAAAGTATTGGATTCGTAAAAATTTTCATCCTCGGGTTTTTGATGAATTTACACGTTTTGTGAGCTGTAGAACACCATTTGACCATTTTTAGAAAATGTATGTCTGTGTGTGTGTGTGTGTAATAAAATATTATGGCAATTGTATCTCAGGAATTACTGCACGGAAATTCATACAAATTGGTATGTAGTTACACCTTGACATAAGTTAGTGACTATCAACTTTTGGTAAAAATTACCCAACAGGTTGCGTTGCCATCCCGCTTTTTCTAAATTTTAAACCCGGTGGTATAGAACAAAATTTTGTATAAATGTGCATAAAGAGAATTATTTTTTAATAATCATTATGAAATTTAAAATAATTATTTGTAATATGACAATTATTTGCAATAATTCAACTGGAAAAAAGAATGTATGTAGGAGCCTCGCCTCCACCCTTGGGGGCCAAGTCCCTCCCTCGAGGGGAGTAAATTTTCATGATGGGTATCTTTCAAAAGAGCTCGTCAATACCTTTAAAACGAATGGTTCAACCATCGATCTGCGATAATTTAAAATAAAGTTATTGATTTTTTCATTTTTAACAGAATAATAATAATAACATTGAGGATAAAATTGACTTTTTTTTATATTTAGTGTTATACTTCTTCTCTAATATAGAAATCGTCTGCATTATCATGAAATATAATTTTTTTAAATATTAATTTTAATAAATTTTTTTACAGAGTGAATTTGTATAGGAAAATATAGAAGAAAGATATATGATGTATCAAGGATTGAATTGAAGCAACTGTAAAAGAAAAGAAAAAAAAAGACAGATCTTTAAAATAAATTATGTATATATTTGATATATCCTAATTTCCTAATTTAGTACTGAAATAGCACAGGGTTCATGTGGTCCTATAGTTTCCTTTATTTTCTCTACCCTTAACTTTGTATGGCATTTTTTTCTTATAAAAAATTGTTATATATAAATTTAATAGCAATATAATATATTTGATAACAAATCTATTGTTAGAAGTATCCTACAAGAAAAAAAAAGGGGGGGGGGGAGGGGGGGGGGCAAGAGAAAGAGAGTGCTTAAGAACCCTAAAAAAATATATAATAAATTATTTAAACAAGAAAACAAATTAGAGATTCACGAGGTTACTTCCGAACAAAGATTCACAAGTTTTCAGACACTTCCACCTGTAAATTTTAGCAGGATTTTCTTAATTAAATGCTTAAACAACCAGAATTTTTCTTAGAAATAAATAGAAATTTATTTTCACAAATTTATTTGTACACGTTTATTCAAAGACTTGTACGTCCCTGTTCTGAGGTAATCTTTCACCACAGTGACTTGCAGTTTCTTATTTGGTCAACCAAAGAAACTATGTGCATCAATGGTATAGAAATGGGTGACAAAAAAAAAGAAAAAAAAAACGCGGGATATACTGTAGTAAGTCTAAAAACTATAATGAATGATCATTTTCTTTTTCTTTTTGCATTCTTTCGATTCACAAAAAAAAAAAAAAAAAAAAAAAAGAAGCAATTCTGGACAGAACGGCCTTAAACTTCAGATATCTAAGAATATTTATTATTTCATATTTTTCACTATCGATATAGTCACGAGTGTAAACAGGAGATCAAATACAAATCAAAGAAAGGAAGAAATACTTTTGATCACCATGTATCATTAAACAGCTACGAATGGCCTGTAACTTTAACACATTGTTTTCTTTTCTTTCATTTTTTAAATATATTAATTATACGATTTTTATTTAATAATTAATATCACATAGATTTTTATTCCATCTTTTTATATTTTATAACTGTTTTTTATCTGTTCTCTAAGTTTTAAAAATTATGGTGTACATTTTTATGCATCAGATTTTATTTTTTGTTTATGCATTGAATGGTTCACTTTCCAAAGAAATGCAAGATTTTCCCATGCAAAATCCTGTTTTTTTTTTTTTAAGCTAGAAATCATTAAGTTTTGTATTGCAGTTAAAAGTAGTATGTTGTGACCACTGTAAGACTGTTAGACCTGTTGTCCAGGATTAATACGTCTCGCCTATTATGCACTTACCATGTTCAATATTTTTAAGTTCTTTTTTTTTTTTTTTTTTTTTTTTTTTTGTGGGAATAGCACAATTATTTAGACAGGTATAATTTTTTATTTTCAAAAATTATAAACAAAAAACTTGCCAAAAACTTAATAACAAGAATGGATTTCTACAAAATTTTACAAAAGTTGCAGAAAAAATGACAAATTCTTAAAGAAACATTATTCTGAAACATAAAATTGACACGTGTAATATTCGCTAAGATATGAGTTTTAAAAGCTACATATATTGCGCAACTTAGTCAAAATTTCATAAGAATACAGTAAAAAGTAAGCAAATTATCGGCAAAAGAACGAGGTAGATTTTAAATATTTTTCAGAGTTAAAATTTAATAAAGGGGTTTTCAGATTCTACGTAAGTTAATAATGCAAATAATTCCAAAATAAGTTTCCGCCAAAAGATAAAGTTCACCCTTTTTTCAAAGCTAATTACCGAAATACGCGATAAATTGGCAACTTAGTGTTAAAAAATTTAATCATTTCGTCGCTAAAATTTATGTTTAAACACGCAAATAACTACCGAAATGTGCAATTGCTTCTTTGCGTAATTGATAATTTTTGCAGTTCTTCAAAGGTATTTCGCAAAATATGCGTCAACTTTTCAACTTCATAATGAAATTTTATTCTTCTTTCTCGAAATTTACGTTTAATTGCTAATATAGGCTGTTGTTTTGCTGTTAACCAATAAAATTGTTTGTATGTTTTCCAAACTTTCGCACGTTTTTGAATGGAAAATCATTAGTAGCAATACACTCTGAGAATGAGATGTTTTTCAGCTTTAGAACAAAAATGCGTTCCTTCAATGAAATCGCGAATATTTTTTAAGTTAAAGAGATTAACAGTAAGAGAACCTCGATTCTGTTTATTCGTTGTTGGTAGTATGAACCTAAATAGAAAAAAGATGAAATATTTTCTAAGAATAATCACTACAGTGGGTGATTAAATTATATTATTATTATTATTTTTTTTTTTTTTTTACATTTTCTCGATTAAAAAAAAAAAAACCTGACGTAGAGGTCTGAAACTTTATATATGCAAAACACATTTAAAAGTTCATTGTTTCCACAATCGATTTATTCGAGAGGGGGAATTAGGGGATCAATCACATACTGAAGAAGAGCGAAATACTTTGATTCACTCTGTACCATAAAAAACTACAAATGATTTTTAATTTTAACACATTATTGCACATACTATGTACAATATGTATGTTTTGGTGCGGAAATTGCGCATATTTTTAGGCGGATATAACTTTTTTCCCCCAAAAAAATTACTAGTTTTTTTTTTTTTTTTTTTTTTTTTTTTTTTTTGCAAGTCTTTTGCTTTTAATTAGAACGGATTTCCATAAAAACTTATAGAAAAATTGACAAAACATTAGAGAAACATTATTATGAAACATGAAATCCAATCCACACGTGTAATACTCGCTGAGGTATGAGCATTTTTAGAAAATATGATTTTATTGCGCAAGCTCGAAAGATAGAAAATTTTTTACTACATACGTTGAAAGCTCGATATATTGAGCAACTTTTATCAAAAGATCATTTGAATGGATTAAAAATTAAGCAAGTTGTCGGCAAAAGAATGAGCTAGATTTTATGTATTTTTCAGAGGTAAAAGTTCATGAAGGGTTTTACATATATCGCGTATTTAATTTGAAGATCCAATTACTTCAACCACGTTTCGATTTTTTTTTTTTTTTTTTTTTTTTTTTGTGTGTGTGTGTGTGTGAAAAACCTCTTACAGGCTTGTAACGTTATTATTATTATTTTTATTATTATTATTATTTACTAAGATTTGTGAGTTCATAAGGGGTTTTTCACAAAAAAGAACTTTAGTAATGTGATTAAAATAATTGGACTTTCAAATTAAATGCGTGGTATGTGTAAAGCGCATTTTGAAATTTCAACTCTGAAAGATACCTAAAATCTAGGTCGTTCTTTTGCCGACAACCTGGTTATTTTTACTCTATTCAACTGAATCTTATACAAAAGTTGCTCAATGTATCTAGCTTTCTAACTATACAATAAAAAAATTTCTATCTTTCACGCATGCACAGTAAAATAATACTTGTTAAAATACTCATTTCTCATCGAATATTACGCTTATGAATTTTACGGTTCAGAATATGTTTCTCTAATGTTTGGCAAATTTTCAGCAATTTTCATAAAATTTTTTGGAAATAATCCAGTTATAAGCAAAGTATTTGTAAAAAAAAAAAAAGAAAAGAAAAAAAAAAATCTGCCTGTATAATTGCACAAATCCCGTACCAAAACATATAAATATTGTACGTAGTATGTGCAATATTGTATTAAAGTTACAAGTCAGTTGTAGCTGACTTGTAGCTTTTCATGATACAGGGTGATCCAAAGTATTTTTGATATTCTTGAATTTGTGGTTGGGGCGCTAATTGCGCACGCTGGTCAAAATCGATAGTGGAAACGATGGGTTTTTAAATGTTCTTTGCATCATGAGGTTTCAGGACATTTCGTCTAGTTTTTTTTTTTTTTTTTTTTTTTTTTTTTTTAATAATCGAAAAAAGTGTTAAATAAAACAATGAAAGAAAGAAAGAAATCTAATAATTTAATCACCCACACTATATTTAGTTAGTCGGAAAAAACAAAGTAAAAATATAATAAAAGTTTTCGCAATTGAAACAGTGGTAGAAAAAAAAGTGCTGAATGTTACCCTTCATACATGCTTAAATTCTCATAAATGAATAATTGTTTTCACAATTAATACACTAATAGATAGATTTCCCATATAATATAAGACATGAGCGAAAGGTACTTAATTAAAAGAAATAGGAATACTTTGAAAGTTGAAAGACGGATTTCACAAATTTCTAAATGTAAAATTAAAGTTTGACTGTAAACATAACGCTTGAAAGTTTTCATTTTAAATAACACAAATTTACACAGAATTGACTGTAATTGACGGAAGCAACAAATGTAGGAGTTACTGAATAAAAAAGAGAAAAAAATATAGTTAATTTCTAGGTAATCATAATTTAACGAATCTGCTGTAAAATTGTTTAGACTGGGCTGCCAGGTTGAAACCTAGGTCATGTCCATTGGCACAGTCGTACGGAATTTTCTGTGGTTTTCTCCAAAACTCACAGAAAAACTGCTATGGAGTGCACTTCTCTCGAACCTTGAACCCAAGGTCAGACAAACAGCTTCAATTCTCACATTATTACCGAATTGTTTAAATTGGTCCACAAACAAACACGGATTTTTTTTTTGTTTGTTTGTTTTTTATGCATAGGTCACACTAAGGCCATTATGAAACCTGAATTCACTACTTTTTGACACGCTTATAAGAAAAAAAAAGTCCTTTTCATTCGTAAAGACAAGAAATACGCATGTATTTCTTATTCATAAACTAAAAATACCTCTTTTTTTAGTGCTAGAGGCCTATTTCAGTCGGTTTATTGAATGGGGTTTATTGAATGAGGTCCCCCCAAGGCCCAACTTTGACATGAGTCCCCCCCAAGGTACCCCTATTTCAGTCGGTACAGCGTTGTCGAATTTTTATAGGTCACTCTTAATAGTGCTAAGGGCCTATTTCAGTGGGTTTATTGAATGAGGATTTATTGAATGAAGTCCCCCCCCAAGGCACAACTTTGACATGAGTCCCCCCCCAGGCCAAACTTTGACATGAGTCCCCCCCAAGTTACCCCTATTTCAGTCGGTACAGCGTTGTCGAATTTTTATACGTCACTCTTAATAGTGCTAAGGGCCTATTTCAGTCGGTTTATTGAATGGGGATTTATTGAATGAAGTCCCCCCAAGGCACAACTTTGACATGAGTCCCCTCCCCAGGCCCAACTTTGACATGAGTCCCCCCCAGGCCCAACTTTGACATGAGTCCCCCCCCCTAGGCCCAACTCTGACATGAGTCCCCCCAAGGCCCAACTTTGACATGAGTCCCCCCCCAAGGTACAACTTTGACATGAGCCCCCCCCCCAAGGCACACCTCCCCCTCATTGGGAAAAAGAGAAAAAACGTTGTTTTGCGGCTATAAGACAGTTTGGACTTCCAACGTTATTTGTTACAGTATCTGCAGCTGAAACACATTGGTTTGATTTAATGAAAACTTTATCATGGAATTTAGATCGTCACGAATTAACTAAAGAAGAATTTGTCGATATTAACAAGTTTACAGTAGGCCTCTGGCACTAAATTAAAATCTGTCAATGTCAGATTTTCATGTTTTAAATAATGAAATAATGTCGTGTCTGTATATATATATTTTTTTCCTTTTAATAAAAGCGCATTAAAGTATTTAGGAAGAAAAAGTGGGGAGGGGAGGGGAGTGGATTTCTTTGTGTCTGCTAAAATCCTCTATATTCTTAAAAGCGATTGCAGAAATTGTAAATGATTTTGAAGGGTTGATATTCAATTATAATTTTATATTTAATTGCAGCTATGACTGCTAAAAATGCCATATTTTTAACTAATGCTTGGAACAAAAAAATGCTTTTTTTTTCCCTATGTGTATAATGTTATTATTGCGTAAAAATAAAAAAATAAATAAACAAGGAAATAAAAGAAGAAAAAGAAGAAATGGAAAAAGGTTAGGATTATATTTTTTATTATTTTATTATTTTTATTCTTAAAACGTTAACAAAATTAAAAATGTAAAATTCTGTAATGCCAAGTTTATACATATCTGTCTCCTAAACACAAAACACGCGCATTATAATTTGTTATAGATAGTTATAAATTTCTAGCAATTCGCTATTTGCTTGCACTTTAGGCAGGGAAAAAAATAAAAAGCAAGCTTTCAATATCTACAGTAGATAAAAACCGCATTTGTGGTATGATGGTCAATCTCAATGTCTTTGAAGGGAATTTCATCCCGTATTTATTTATCTACGTCAGCGAGAAAGAGAATTTATCATTTCCGTTCACGTTTAGTTTATAATCTGTACTACACTGAAAGATGCTAATGTTTCCTTATGGATATATAAGCTATACTGAAACAAAAGAATTTTCATCCTAATTTAAATTATTTATTTAAAATTTGTTATATTTCTACCTCTATTTAAATAGGGATTAAAATTCTTAAAATGAAACAAAATATAGAATGTAAAATTAGATTTTCGTTTTAAATAATCAAATAAAACTTTCAAAATAAGCTCTAAGGATCTTTGCACAAATTAAGTGTAATATGAAATTGAATATGACAAGGGGCCTTAAAGCGATCCCAATTTTTGTTCTTATTCTGTCCCGGATATATACCTATTTTAATTTTTAAAATAAAGTATGTGCATCATACTGTCATGCAAACATTTTTTTGCTGTTAGCAATTAAAAAAAAAAAAAAGAGAGAGAGAGAGAGAGAGTTAAATAATATCTCAAAGAATATGTTTTTATACTTATATAAATTATCAAGACTTCAAGTTAAGAAAATCTTCTTTTAAAAAATTAATGTGTAATCATGAACATATTGAATATATTATGATAAATAATGAATATTTTTTGCTGAATTATGAGTGCAAGTTTATACACGTTAATATAAATCTTTTGATACAAAAAAATGCTTCGCGAATATATAACTTGAGAAATGTAATTTTATGAAAAAAACTTTAAAAGGACTATACTGAATGATTAAAAAAAATTGGATTTCTAAAAATTAATTGTAAATCGTTAAGACAAAAGTGACTGGAGTCATCAACAGATTCGAGCATTACTTACAGCACTGAAATACAGTGCTAGGATATTGGCACACGATTTAGCTTAGGTGATTTAGCTAGCATGCTGCAATATGTTTACAACTAATGCGTTTTAACGAAATATTAATTAATCAGGTACTTTTCGAAATTCGCAAACGAAAAATCGCCAATTATTAACATCAGAACATTTTAGAAGATTAGAACATATTAGAACATTTTCGTTTTCTAAGTAAAATATATTAACATTCTTTCTTCTACCTTAATTTTTGTTTTACAAAAATGATGAAAATTTGGGATTTGCCCACAACTGAAGAAGATGCAGTCTATTTTTTTTTTTTTTTTTTTTTTTTTTTTTCAAGAAAAAGGTTTATTTGCAAAGAATGCAATATGTGATTCGAATATAAATAGCAATAATAATATAAATAGCAGTAATATAAATTGGCGATAATATTGAATTGGTGCGATAATATTGAATTGGCGATTTTTCGTTTGCGTCCCGCAAACGTAAAAGTACTATTAATCAATACAAAATATTAATAAAAAAAATTGCTAGCTAACCTTTTTCATGGACGAGGACGGACATTGCTTATTCCATGATCTTCTTCTCGTTCATTCATCGTTCATCTGCATCTAAGTTCAAAGACACAGATGTTATGTTTCAGCGCAGATGTTCTGGTCTAAAGTCCACAGGAAGTCGATTTTAACAACATTTAGTGCTTGAATTTATTAATACAGCGTAAATGCTTGAAAATATACAACAGAAAGTGCAGGAAAAATTACAACATTTTTTTACAGTGTGGTGTAATAATATGAGATAATACAGCATGGTGTAATAATACAACCTAGTGTAATAATATGAGAAATAATATCCTGTGACAGTCGGTCAACTTTAATCATGCTAAGAGTCTTCACTCCCAAGTACGTCTATGAAATTTTGCGACTGGTCATTCTGCGTATGGTATGTGTCTGGCCAGGTTCTGCTTTCGAGCAGGACACTGCTTGGACATATACTGATCCGTTTTTGGAAAAATTTCTTCAAGCTGGTAATTTCCTCAATTAACCTGTCAAGTTGACCTATTGGATATTGAATATGTTTGGGACATGTTGAATAGGGACTTCAGTCGCTTTGGAATACTTTCGAACTCGTTTAGCTGTTGCAGCACTTGTGGTAAGACAGGGAGAAATTGGCCAATTTTTGTATAACAGCCAGAAGTTGTTTTTCCATCCATCGAAGAATACATTTTTTATTACACGTTAATAAAACGGTGTTTTCTCTGATGATTTTATCATCTACTTATCCACTCGAACACTAGACACATGCAGAGTTTCGTAATTGTGACTAAAATATTTTGAGTGCATATATGTTTTGCAGCAGAGTATATTATTGTACCATTTTTTAAGTAATAAAGCATTTTATATTGCTTTTGTTTCATGTCCTTAATGTGTCTTTATGTCCGTTATCAATTCTCGTACATTTTCGGCCATACTTTCCTACGTGATTGCAATTTTTAACGATATTCTCCCCTACCTTTATAATTTGACGCATTGACTTATAAAACGCCTTATATAAAAAGTTGCACATCATAGAAAAATTATTAATTTTTATCGCAAAATTTCTGTTATGTACTGCAGAATGTCTGCAAAAATAGTGAAGTGAATGGAGCAGTACGAAATCATACGAAACCTTTTGGTGCAAGTTTCTCCTATCCGATAATTTTGTTGCCGCTATATTTCTTAATAAAATAACACCAAGAAAACTTTCAAAATTCATAGCATGGAATCTGCAAAATTGAACTGAAATAATTTTGACTTGGCACTGGACAATTTTAACTCATATAAATTTTCATTTTGTTTTCAAAATTATTGAATTTCACAAATAGTTTCGGCAACAGCTGTTTTGTTTCATTGTTACAACATTAAAAAAATTGTTTAACGAGATAATGGTGTAGTTATAATAGCGATATTTAAGAAAAAAATAGATGAAGTTTTCAGTATATCACTTTAAAAATGGTGTGGAAAATACATGAGGAATATTGATAACAGAAACTTTATTATTCTTTCTTGCAGAGTAGCAACAGGTTAACACTGGTATCTATAACCTAAAATTATTATATATACTATTCAAAAATATAGTTAATCATCAAGCAAGTAATAAGGATTTGCTTACTTTGTTTTAGTTTCATGACCAAGTCATCAGAAATAGGGGGTTTTATTAGTTTTAATTCTTTTACATTTTGTCCAACACATGTAAAATTAATTCACATTAATACATTAACCTTTTTTGGGTTAATTTCTTTAGAAATTAATCTGAAAAAGGTTCATTTCTATATATATAATTGAATTTTGTTATCGCAATAACTTCCGAAATAATAGTTCAATTGAGCCAAAGTTGGACAGCGAACTTACCTTACAAATATCTTGGATGAGTTCACTATTTAAACTTCCTCCACCATTTGGTTTAAAATTGCGGCCACTTGAAATCAGGTTTGCACTTGAAACTTGTCATCACAATAACTTTTTAAATACTGAACTAATTCGAAACAAAGTTGGGTAGTGAAATTATATTTCAAATATCTTAAATGAGTTCGCTGGGCAACTTGTTCCGTCACTTTATTTCCGAGTAGTGGCCCCTTGAAAATTTGTCATCGTGATAACTTTTGAAATGCTGAACCAATTCTATCCAAATTTGTAAAGAAGACTTATCTTAGAAATGTATTTGATATTTTGTTGGCCAACTTGATCTGCCATCTTGCTTCCAAGTGCCCGGACCTTGAAAATTTCAAATCCACATAAGAAAAAAGGTATTTATGAATCGATTTATTTAAAATTCCTTACGTACATAGCCCACATCAATATCTCCACCAACTGCATACATAAATTTTATTCGTCATTTTCTTTCACAATGGCAGCCACTTGATAAGAGAAAAAAATCAACGTACCCTTCCGAATAAGCCCGTAGGCCTTTTTATATATGTCTACGTTATTTTTCACAAATGATGTTTTTTTCCAATAAACATATTTAATTAAACTATTAAGTTATTATATATATTTAATTAAATGATTAAAATATCTCACAGGATTTTATATTAAAATATTTTATCATAGCATGACAAAAGCTCAACTTGCAAGAAAAAGGAAAAAGTATAAAGTGAGACAATAATTATATTGGATTGTGTTTACATTTTAACATCATTATGTAAACAAAAACGTAATTTGGTTGTTTACAGAAATATAAATATTGACATAATTAAATGCTTGATGAGTAATCAAATGAATCCTTGAAAGTTCATTAACGACGAAAATGTTTTTTTTAAGCTCAAACAGATTACAAATACAACGTAATACCAAGAGACTTTATTTTTTATGCAGTATATACTCACTATATTTTATTATCAGATGTTCTGCGTTAATTAATCATGCTGCGACTTATGTGTGTGTGCCTTTTTTTTTTTTCTCAAAAACGTCATACATAACATAAACGTATCGTATACAATATGTTAAAAATTTGAAAATAAAATATGAAAAGATTCGCTTTTTATTAGTAAAGCTAACATTTCATTTAATTTTGTTTATTTTGCTATATTGAAACATAGCATTCATAAAATAAACATCTACTGTAAGTCAATACAAACATTTTAATGTAATGAGAAAAAATGTCAATCATCACTCAGCGAAACTACCTTCTGAATGTTATTAAGCGCGTATTACAGACAGCATCAAACTTAATTATTATTATCAGATATCAAGGAATTCTCTCTAAATCAATAGCATAGATTATATTATGAATGTGACGTCAAATTATTCGACATAATTAATTAAAATAGTTAAAGGGAGATTGAGAAGGAAAAGGTTATATATTGGATAAAATTCTGCTATTAATTTTCATATAGCCATGATGATAACGTATACAAGTAAATAACCTTTTTCATAAAGCATTTATAACTGTGTTTTATTATTTATTTAAGAAATGTTATAATTTCAAGGGTTTTAGGAAAACATTATTTTCTAAACACTGTAAAGAAGTGACGTTTGAATCATTGCTACCAGAACTGTTAAAGAAATCAAATCAATGACCTGAATTAATTGAAAGGAAATATTTAATTAAAACATATTAAATATAATTTCGGAATATCGATGACTTACTGAGTTACTGAAGCATTGCCTTTATAAATTAAATAACTCATTTGATAAAGACACTGTTTGTATCTTGAGTATTAAAATAATTTCTCTTTAAAACATAAGCTGGAATAATATACAATATTTTAGAGCATTTATAACAAAAACTTTCAAAATAAATTTCGATATATTTTTGGTTAAGCATTGCATTGTTAGAATGAAGACGCGAATACAAGTGCAGTTGTCGAGAAAATGAAATTGTGGTTACAGAAAGTTTGTATATATATTACATCAAAGGTAAAGCTAGGAGAGATTGCGCGCATTGTAGATCGGTGAGAAGGAGTGGAGTGGACGCACGGCGACTCCAAATAGTTGTACAGCATCAATAGTGTAATGCCAAATTGAAAATGCATGTTGATTGTTTTGAGAGACTGGGATAAAACATGGTTATTTTGTCTCGTTTTCAAAAATTAATGGTTGAATTTTTATAACTCTTCCTAGGAATTTCTGTAGAATGGCAGTAGTACAAAATATTTTTTTTAATCGAACAATTACTCATAAGCTACTAACCTAGACTAGCAGTAGAAGCACCACGGTTCTCTCTAAAAGCGAATAATTATTGAATAAAAGGCTGCGCAATATATCATACTAAAAGTGAGAGATTGCGCAATGATTTCTTTAAATTCTATTCTAGGATACATTACGTAGCTTATTGGTAATGACAAGACAATGAGAATGAGTTTGTTGAATGTCTGGAACTGTACCAGAAATAACTTCGACAAATAACTAGACTAGTTTAACCCATTCGAGATGGCACATCTTTCTGGAGACCATCCTCACAATCTGAAATTGAATATTATTCAGGAGTAGTAAAGTTCTACAAAAGCCACACCTCTTCTGGTATTTATCTCTTGAATGACAATGTTAGCTTATATGAAATTTCTCGCAAATTATTTAAATGTTATTGTGTATCTGTTTAGATTTTCAATATTTTCAAGTAATGATGCTCAAGTTTTGTGCAGCTGTTGGCTGCTTAAATAGAAGCGATATAACTGAATGAAAAAATATATATATCAGCTTTTTCAAATTTCCTTTCCATAGACAGTAATTTTCTGAATTTCAATAAAATAAAATATATTAACGTAAAGATTTTTTAAATTGAGAAGAGGATATTTCAAACTAAGTGAAATTTAGGTTTTGTATTTTGAACTTTTTTTTTTTTTTTATCTTAGAAATGTATTTGATATTTTGTTGGCCAACTTGATCTGCCATCTTGCTTCCAAGTGCCCGGACCTTGAAAATTTCAAATCCACATAAGAAAAAAGGTATTTATGAATCGATTTATTTAAAATTCCTTACGTACATAGCCCACATCAATATCTCCACCAACTGCATACATAAATTTTATTCATCATTTTCTTTCACAATGGCAGCCACTTGATAAGAGAAAAAAATCAACGTACCCTTCCGAATAAGCCCGTAGGCCTTTTTATATATGTCTACGTTATTTTTCACAAATGATGTTTTTTTCCAATAAACATATTTAATTAAACTATTAAGTTATTATATATATTTAATTAAATGATTAAAATATCTCACAGGATTTTATATTAAAATATTTTATCATAGCATGACAAAAGCTCAACTTGCAAGAAAAAGGAAAAAGTATAAAGTGAGACAATAATTATATTGGATTGTGTTTACATTTTAACATCATTATTGTAAACAAAAACGTAATTTGGTTGTTTACAGAAATATAAATATTGACATAATTAAATGCTTGATGAGTAATCAAATGAATCCTTGAAAGTTCATTAACGACGAAAATGTTTTTTTTAAGCTCAAACAGATTACAAATACAACGTAATACCAAGAGACTTTATTTTTTATGCAGTATATACTCACTATATTTTATTATCAGATGTTCTGCGTTAATTAATCATGCTGCGACTTATGTGTGTGTGCCTTTTTTTTTTTTTTTTTTCTCAAAAACGTCATACATAACATAAACGTATCGTATACAATATGTTAAAAATTTGAAAATAAAATATGAAAAGATTCGCTTTTTATTAGTAAAGCTAACATTTCATTTAATTTTGTTTATTTTGCTATATTGAAACATAGCATTCATAAAATAAACATCTACTGTAAGTCAATACAAACATTTTAATGTAATGAGAAAAAATGTCAATCATCACTCAGCGAAACTACCTTCTGAATGTTATTAAGCGCGTATTACAGACAGCATCAAACTTAATTATTATTATCAGATATCAAGGAATTCTCTCTAAATCAATAGCATAGATTATATTATGAATGTGACGTCAAATTATTCGACATAATTAATTAAAATAGTTAAAGGGAGATTGAGAAGGAAAAGGTTATATATTGGATAAAATTCTGCTATTAATTTTCATATAGCCATGATGATAACGTATACAAGTAAATAACCTTTTTCATAAAGCATTTATAACTGTGTTTTATTATTTATTTAAGAAATGTTATAATTTCAAGGGTTTTAGGAAAACATTATTTTCTAAACACTGTAAAGAAGTGACGTTTGAATCATTGCTACCAGAACTGTTAAAGAAATCAAATCAATGACCTGAATTAATTGAAAGGAAATATTTAATTAAAACATATTAAATATAATTTCGGAATATCGATGACTTACTGAGTTACTGAAGCATTGCCTTTATAAATTAAATAACTCATTTGATAAAGACACTGTTTGTATCTTGAGTATTAAAATAATTTCTCTTTAAAACATAAGCTGGAATAATATACAATATTTTAGAGCATTTATAACAAAAACTTTCAAAATAAATTTCGATATATTTTTGGTTAAGCATTGCATTGTTAGAATGAAGACGCGAATACAAGTGCAGTTGTCGAGAAAATGAAATTGTGGTTACAGAAAGTTTGTATATATATTACATCAAAGGTAAAGCTAGGAGAGATTGCGCGCATTGTAGATCGGTGAGAAGGAGTGGAGTGGACGCACGGCGACTCCAAATAGTTGTACAGCATCAATAGTGTAATGCCAAATTGAAAATGCATGTTGATTGTTTTGAGAGACTGAGATAAAACATGGTTATTTTGTCTCGTTTTCAAAAATTAATGGTTGAATTTTTATAACTCTTCCTAGGAATTTCTGTAGAATGGCAGTAGTACAAAATATTTTTTTTAATCGAACAATTACTCATAAGCTACTAACCTAGACTAGCAGTAGAAGCACCACGGTTCTCTCTAAAAGCGAATAATTATTGAATAAAAGGCTGCGCAATATATCATACTAAAAGTGAGAGATTGCGCAATGATTTCTTTAAATTCTATTCTAGGATACATTACGTAGCTTATTGGTAATGACAAGACAATGAGAATGAGTTTGTTGAATGTCTGGAACTGTACCAGAAATAACTTCGACAAATAACTAGACTAGTTTAACCCATTCGAGATGGCACATCTTTCTGGAGACCATCCTCACAATCTGAAATTGAATATTATTCAGGAGTAGTAAAGTTCTACAAAAGCCACACCTCTTCTGGTATTTATCTCTTGAATGACAATGTTAGCTTATATGAAATTTCTCGCAAATTATTTAAATGTTATTGTGTATCTGTTTAGATTTTCAATATTTTCAAGTAATGATGCTCAAGTTTTGTGCAGCTGTTGGCTGCTTAAATAGAAGCGATATAACTGAATGAAAAAATATATATATCAGCTTTTTCAAATTTCCTTTCCATAGACAGTAATTTTCTGAATTTCAATAAAATAAAATATATTAACGTAAAGATTTTTTAAATTGAGAAGAGGATATTTCAAACTAAGTGAAATTTAGGTTTTGTATTTTGAACTTTTTTTTTTTTTTATCTTAGAAATGTATTTGATATTTTGTTGGCCAACTTGATCTGCCATCTTGTTTCCAAGTGCCCGGACCTTGAAAATTTCAAATCCACATAAGAAAAAAGGTATTTATGAATCGATTTATTTGAAATTCCTTACGTACATAGCCCACATCAATATCTCCACCAACTGCATACATAAATTTTATTCATCATTTTCTTTCACAATGGCAGCCACTTGATAAGAGAAAAAAATCAACGTACCCTTCCGAATAAGCCCGTAAGCCTTTTTATATATGTCTACGTTATTTTTCACAAATGATGTTTTTTTCCAATAAACATATTTAATTAAACTATTAAGTTATTATATATATTTAATTAAATGATTAAAATATCTCACAGGATTTTATATTAAAATATTTTATCATAGCATGACAAAAGCTCAACTTGCAAGAAAAAGGAAAAAGTATAAAGTGAGACAATAATTATATTGGATTGTGTTTACATTTTAACATCATTATTGTAAACAAAAACGTAATTTGGTTGTTTACAGAAATATAAATATTGACATAATTAAATGCTTGATGAGTAATCAAATGAATCCTTGAAAGTTCATTAACGACGAAAATGTTTTTTTTTTAAGCTCAAACAGATTACAAATACAACGTAATACCAAGAGACTTTATTTTTTATGCAGTATATACTCACTATATTTTATTATCAGATGTTCTGCGTTAATTAATCATGCTGCGACTTATGTGTGTGTGCCTTTTTTTTTTTTTCTCAAAAACGTCATACATAACATAAACGTATCGTATACAATATGTTAAAAATTTGAAAGTAAAATATGAAAAGATTCGCTTTTTATTAGTAAAGCTAACATTTCATTTAATTTTGTTTATTTTGCTGTATTGAAACATAGCATTCATAAAATAAACATCTACTGTAAGTCAATACAAACATTTTAATGTAATGAGAAAAAATGTCAATCATCACTCAGCGAAACTACCTTCTGAATGTTATTAAGCGCGTATTACAGACAGCATCAAACTTAATTATTATTATCAGATATCAAGGAATTCTCTCTAAATCAATAGCATAGATTATATTATGAATGTGACGTCAAATTATTCGACATAATTAATTAAAATAGTTAAAGGGAGATTGAGAAGGAAAAGGTTATATATTGGATAAAATTCTGCTATTAATTTTCATATAGCCATGATGATAACGTATACAAGTAAATAACCTTTTTCATAAAGCATTTATAACTGTGTTTTATTATTTATTTAAGAAATGTTATAATTTCAAGGGTTTTAGGAAAACATTATTTTCTAAACACTGTAAAGAAGTGACGTTTGAATCATTGCTACCAGAACTGTTAAAGAAATCAAATCAATGACCTGAATTAATTGAAAGGAAATATTTAATTAAAACATATTAAATATAATTTCGGAATATCGATGACTTACTGAGTTACTGAAGCATTGCCTTTATAAATTAAATAACTCATTTGATAAAGACACTGTTTGTATCTTGAGTATTAAAATAATTTCTCTTTAAAACATAAGCTGGAATAATATACAATATTTTAGAGCATTTATAACAAAAACTTTCAAAATAAATTTCGATATATTTTTAGTTAAGCATTGCATTGTTAGAATGAAGACGCGAATACAAGTGCAGTTGTCGAGAAAATGAAATTGTGGTTACAGAAAGTTTGTATATATATTACATCAAAGGTAAAGCTAGGAGAGATTGCACGCATTGTAGATCGGTGAGAAGGAGTGGAGTGGACGCACGGCGACTCCAAATAGTTGTACAGCATCAATAGTGTAATGCCAAATTGAAAATGCATGTTGATTGTTTTGAGAGACTGAGATAAAACATGGTTATTTTGTCTCGTTTTCAAAAATTAATGGTTGAATTTTTATAACTCTTCCTAGGAATTTCTGTAGAATGGCAGTAGTACAAAATATTTTTTTTAATCGAACAATTACTCATAAGCTACTAACCTAGACTAGCAGTAGAAGCACCACGGTTCTCTCTAAAAGCGAATAATTATTGAATAAAAGGCTGCGCAATATATCATGCTAAAAGTGAGAGATTGCGCAATGATTTCTTTAAATTCTATTCTAGGATACATTACGTAGCTTATTGGTAATGACAAGACAATGAGAATGAGTTTGTTGAATGTCTGGAACTGTACCAGAAATAACTTCGACAAATAACTAGACTAGTTTAACCCATTCGAGATGGCACATCTTTCTGGAGACCATCCTCACAATCTGAAATTGAATATTATTCAGGAGTAGTAAAGTTCTACAAAAGCCACACCTCTTCTGGTATTTATCTCTTGAATGACAATGTTAGCTTATATGAAATTTCTCGCAAATTATTTAAATGTTATTGTGTATCTGTTTAGATTTGCAATATTTTCAAGTAATGATGCTCAAGTTTTGTGCAGCTGTTGGCTGCTTAAATAGAAGCGATATAACTGAATGAAAAAATATATATATCAGCTTTTTCAAATTTCCTTTCCATAGACAGTAATTTTCTGAATTTCAATAAAATAAAATATATTAACGTAAAGATTTTTAAATTGAGAAGAGGATATTTCAAACTAAGTGAAATTTAGGTTTTGTATTTTGAACATTTTTTTTTTTTTTTTTTTTTTTTTTTTTTTTTTTGGGTGGAAGATTTTGAGAAAAAAAAATTAATAAATAATAAACGGTGTGCGGATTCTGGGCTTAAACGTGGAAGGGAAGTAGTCGGAAGTGGCAACAAATTCATGATAAATTTGTAAGTTTCGATATCATTAATCTCTACCCTTCAGTAGATATCGACGAAATAACTAAAATCATAAATGTTAAACTAGACGAAAAATACAACCCACCAATAGCCTAAACACTTAAATCCATTAGCAATCTAATATTGAAAGAAAGCTATTTTAAATTTAACAATAGAATATACAAACAAACTAAAGGAGTCGCAATAGCATCTCCCATATCCGGGTTTATCGCCGAGTTAAAACTGAGACTGTTAGAAAACTCGATCTTAGAAAAGCTTAAAGGGAAAATTCTCTACTGGAACAGGTACGTCGACGATATATTTGCCATCATCCATAAAGATCAAAATATAGAAAAAATTGTTAGAGAACTTAAACCAATTCGACAAAAACATCCAATTCACGTGTGAAACCGAAACCAACAATGAAATTAACTACCTAGACGTCAAAATAAAAAGATCAGAAAACACCATTAAAACAACTGTCTACAGGAAATCCACCTATAGCCAAGAAATTATTAATTATCATAGCAAAGAACCATATAAATACAAAATTAATACTATCGAGGCCTACATTAACCACGCAATCTTAATTTGTACCAAGCACGACGATCTTAAAACCGAACTCAAATATATTAAAAACTTAACCATTCAAGCCAATTACCCCAGTAACATAGTCGATAAACTTTATAATAAAATAAAGCAGTTAAATCATATACCAAGTCACCAAAAACCACTCATGAAATTCACCAACTCCATACCATATGACCAGGGTGCCGCCGTTAAAATAAAAAATGTCGCCAAGAAATTAAATGTTAACATCCCCATCAAACCAAACCCTAATATATACCAAATCATCCGAAACGATAATGATCCAATGTCCCCTCTTGAAACAGCCGGAATATACAAAATACCGTTTAAATATGAAGACAATAGCGAAGGATGTTATGTTGATATATCAAAGAGGAAAATTGAAACACGAATAATAGAACACATCAGCGATATAAAATTTGAAAAAATTAATTGAAATTAATTTTAACAACGTAACTTAAATAGCCCAATAAACAACCCTCACTACGCGTTATTCCAAGAAAAAATAGAAATTTTAGACCAGTCGAAAGCATGCAACCACGATTAATCCAAAGCCGGCATTGATGCCACTTGGCGCCTCCTCCTGGATAAAAAGAGGGCATCCATCAGAACAAGGGAAAAATCACAGGAGCCAAGCACCACCAAAGTACAGCGTCTAGAATAAACAGTGTGGAAATTGCCTATAACCGTAGTGTTAAAATAATGCTACAAGAATTAATCTTCCCCAAATGTCGCTGTGATCGAAGTTTTTGCTCAAATCGAAGACCTGATTGGCTTTTTCCAGTTTCGTCAGCTCAATCACGTGACCTAATCACATAATTAACCGATAGGGAGTCTCGGTTTTTGTTGACGTGACACTAGCTTCGATTACAATAACATCTGGTGACAGGCTTAATTTTTTTAGTACAATTTTATTTTGCCGCTTCCTGATAATGAGGAGGATCCCCCTACTTAAAAAGTACTTCACCATTTAAAGCCACTTCCTGAAGCTGAAAAAGGGTTATTTAGTTTTTATTAATGTGATTATAGCTTCAAATTTTTAATTTAAATTAGCAATTATTATTGTTAACAATTTAATTGTAGTATAATTAAGTGCAATCATACCTGCCCTATATGGAAAGATTGCGCAAAATGGCTCACTTCGTTTTATTACAGCTGTTGCTTTATATTATAGCATAACAACAAAGTAGTAATGGAAATGCACAGAAAGCGAATGAATTCAAAATTATTCAGCAATGTTTTAGCAAAAAAATTACAATTTGATGTTTTTATATTATTCTGTTAAATTGTGCGCAAATTCTCGTAGATTTACATTACATATTCCTACTTATATATAGAGAGATGTGGGGGTATTTAAAAGGTATATTAATTTAAAAATTCTAAATGATTTGTTGAGGTTAAAGTCAATTGACTACACTAGGCACTTAAGCCTGTGTGGTGTGCTCTCCGTGAGGAGAAGGGGGGGTCTTTCTAAAATGTCCTAGCCCGTATTCGCGGAAGTTTCGGAGAAAACTGGGAAACTCTAAAAGGCTAGGGTGATAAATGTGACTTGGTATCGGACACAACATCTCACGTGTACCGTGTACCTGCTTTGAGAGAAGAACCTCCCACTCACTAGCAGAGCTTAAATGCTCTGTGCCGCACTCTAATGACACATTTTTTTCAATTACGTCGCTTTATTTTTTATTCGTTCGTACTTTTCAAAAAATTTTAAACTCTTTCACGTTTCAATTTCAATATATATATATATATTTTTTTTTAATCAAATTATATTCTCTTAATGACCCAATTCTTACTGAAAGCGGGTATGATGTTTATTTTGTCCCTTGCTTTGCGATCTGAATATACTGAGCAAACGGAAATAGCTGAAATACATAATTAAGATATATAATTAAGATAATTCTCTATCTTCAATTTATTCCCACTGTTAGCCTTATGATCATTGTTTTGATTTTTCTAAGGCCAGCACTAAATCTTCTCATCACTAGGTTTTATATGAAGATTTTACATCTTCAAAACTCCAAAAAACTTTGATAATGTTGTTTCTTTAACTATTTTCATGTCTGTTGACCATAAACAGTCGGCAGCAAAAGTATCCGAGCACCAGACAATAATTCCGATGTCAAAAATATACATTTAAAACTGTTTTGTTGAATAAATCCTTGTTGAATCATGCTGTTAGACTGACTAAGAACATGACTCGATAAGGATTTATTTAACAAAGCAGTATTAAGTATACTGTTTTTAGACAGGGATTATTGCTAGTGCTCGGATACTTTTGCTGCCGGTTGTATATGGTCAACAGACATGAAAATCGTTAAAGAAACAACATTATCAAAGTTTTTTGGATTTTTGAAGATGTAAAATCTTCATATAAAAAAGATGTAAAAATATAAAAAGATGTAAAATCTTCATATAATGTAATTTCTCACATAAACTTCTCTGTCACTCGCTGTTTTTCTTTTACTTCATTAATAGTCAGTTTATTTCATTATCTTTGTCTCTTCTCTTTTTTTCTTAACTTCTGTTGCGTTCAATTTACTCAAGAACCTATAAACAATGTTTTTATCATTTTTCACTTTGCACCTTGCATTGATTTTACGTGCTGTTGCATTTACGCTGTACTCGTGTCTACTTTTTCCATCTGATAAAGGGTTGTACCTAATTGTTTCGAACCGGGATAATTATTGCGTGATATTGCAATTCATGGTGCTTGCTTTTAAAAGTTTCATTTTTTCTGGAAGAGAGTCATTAATGAAAGCGTCAACTTTAAAAATCGCTTACGAAGTGACAGACAAGTGTTACTAAAAGAAATGTACGAATTCTAAATAAGGGGATCAAAATATACGCTTTTTTAGCATTAAGATATGAGAAACTAGGACTGCAACCTCTCAAAGAGTTTCCCTTTATATGAATTTACAAGTCCTTTGACCCATTATTTACTGCATTATGAACTAGACAAAAAATGTACTTGGAATATATTTTTTTAGTTACTTAAGAGTAATTTTTAAAGATATAAGCAATAAAATTTAGGTACATCACGTCATCATAATAATTAATGCGGATCGAATGAAGTGGTACATTAATGTATCGTTTGTATATAAAAGGTCGAAAAAGAGGTCACGAATTTAAAAAATGCAAAAAATTATTTTTTTTTATGTCCTTCATATTTTTCCTAAAATTGATGATAGATTCTTGAAGTGATATATAAATAAATTATAATATAAATGAAGATCCTAAAAAATGCCAATCAAAAACAGCAAAAGCATATTATAAAATCCTTCTTTGAACAAAAATGACTACATTTAGCGTCTAGCACCATGCAACGAGATTAAAGTGAAGTATATACAGTCGGCAACAAAATTATTGAAGCACTAGCAATAATTCGTACTAAAAAGATGAGCACCTAATACTGTTTTGTTAAGCAAATAATTCTCAAGTCATGATTTTAGTCTTATACTGTTTATAAAAAAGTGAATTTATGATTAAAATTAGCGATAAAACTAAAAAAATATATATATGAAAAGTGTGGATGTGTGCTTCAATAATTTTGCTGCCAAATGTTCGTTCTATCCTTATAATTTATATATATATGTATATATTTCTACCATAAATTCGATTTTGTACGCTTTCTAAGCTAATAGGCGACTTTAAAGTACCATTCGTAGTTAAATGGTTGAAGCAAATCAAGTTTAATTAACACAAAAAATGCTGACGATGAATGTTTTCTTTAGGCTGTTTTATAACTTCGGCGTCTAAAATATAAAGATCTTCAGTAAGTATCCAAGATTACTCCTCAAAGAAATAAGCTAAATTTGAATCTTATCTCGTTCTCGGTTTCTGTAATAGAAATTGTAAATTTCTGTAACAGAAATTTCTGTATAGAAATATTGTTCATGCGTTCTAAATTAGAACGCCTGAACAATATATCTTTAAAAAAACTTTTGTTATCAAGATCTGCACCAGATGTAAAAAAAAATTTAAAAATCTTTGAGAATAAGGATCTACAGCTATTCCGCTAAAAACAGTCTTAAAACAATACACTAAGCTGGTCTAGATCAAATATACTTTGAGTTCCAATTAATATTAGATTAAGGTCTTATTTCGACTAATAGCCTGCCGGCTGAACACACACAAAAGAGTATTCAAAATGCGCTTAACCGAAATTAAAAGAGCCCGTTTAGGATTGAGAAGAAGATATGATGATACAGATGCCCTTTTAAACCAAGGTATATGAATTTTCTCAGCTACATGGGTCGCATCAGAGGTGAGATAGCCTAAAATACTCATATGTGTTCCGCAGAGCCTGAAGGCACTAAATAAAGCACTAAAGTGGACTACGAAGATTTTTCTATTTCTTTAAAAGTAACAATGACCATTCCATGAGAATACCTTTCGAAACGTAAATGAAATGTATAACTAGAAGGGTCGAATCTTGACAACCCAACCCTTACACATCTCGTAAGAATAAATAAATAAATAAAAAATAAAATAAAATAAAATAAAATAAATAGATAAATAAAAGTAAAAATACATCATGCATGAGCTTTGATCTATATAAAGTACCTTCATTAATTACAAATCCCAAGTTGAATACACCGAATCATATGTTTCCTTTAAATTCATGGCGATGGTCAGAATAATGTTAGAGAAGCTACAAAGAAACAACAGAACCGTCAACCCCCTTCGAGATGATAACAGAAGACCAGCGGCCTTTTTGAAAAAATAACAAGATCAAGAGCGGAGGAAAATTAGACTGCGAAACATCACTATGAAGTAAACAGGTAGCAAAAAAAATATTTGAAATTTTAACTATCAGAATCTCGACTATGAACTTGTTTTGATCCACAGCCTGTCTGCATCTTTTCGTAAAGTCATTGATAATGTATGGGAGATAAACAAACGTCACTTTTAGTACTGAAGAAAGGTGTATCTTCTCCCAGGAAATAGCTGAAATATACTGTGGATTCTAATTTATTGATTTGTTCCATGGCATCTAGCATAAATATAATCTAGCACATTTCAAAGATATTTTTTATTCTTTCATCAGGAAATGTTGGCTATTGTTGAAAAAGAATGTGTACCTATACAACTGCTTAGGTTCTTGTAAAAGTATAAAAAAAAATATCACCTACAATCCAAAGATACATTTTATAATAAACTCGGTGTCTGCAGATTTATAAATGAAAACTGGGAACATGCACAGTAAGTCTGTAAAGAAATAAACATTCGAAGTATACTCAGAACTATACAAATGAACGTCCTTTTTTTAGCCAATAACTTCGAAAATTTTTGGGATATATTTTACACTTAAAATAAAAGTAATCTTTTAATCACGGAAACAAAAGCTATGACAATATATATACATAAACTAACACGTTTCTGTAAATAATAATAATAATAAAGAAATGAAATGAAATGAAATAAAAAAATACTTTTTTGATTAAGTTTCTAATTATTAAGTATTATTATTAACCCGTTAGTAGTCGCTAGTTGGTCGATTTGCCGCCCATCTTTTAGTGTTGCCAGATTTTTTTATTGAATAGCCACCAAAAATTTTTAGAAGTAGCATTTGATATGAATAAAACGCAAATAAAATCGAAGAAACGTCGGTCACATCACTTCTTAAAATTATTGGTGACAGTTAAATAAAAAGTGTGCAATTTTTAATAGGTGGCGCTGCCTATAGCGACTACTAACGGGTTAAATGCATTTGAACTGAATAAATATTTTCAGAATGATTTTGAGAAAACCAGCGATTAACATTTCTTAATTTTAGAAGATTACAATTAATGCAAAACTAATTCAAATCTTAATATCGACATTTAATAGAACATTTAAAATCAATAAATCATCTTTGGGATTACTTCAAGAATACCCATTCTTAACAATATTTATCTAAAAGGGTTGAATTTAGAATTTTCTAAATCTCTTGTGAACACTTCTGGGATTCTCTTAAGGTTCAAAGATTCTGAAATATTTGAAGCTCTTTCAGAACATTTTTAGCTTGAAATGAAATATGCTTTCAATAAAATATTATAAAATCCAACTAATTAGAAATTGCTCATTCAAATTTAAAATATTTCCGGAAAAACTTCAGTCACATTAAAATATAATTTTCTGAATTTTCTCAACTATTCCTTTGCATTATCAGTACTGTGACAATTTTGATCATTTGGAATAGATATGCTAGTGCAGAGAGAATTTTATTATCAAATGAATAGTCGCGTAGCAACAAGCATTGCGTACTTTCTAGGTCTAATCATAATTGGAATTCAGGAGCAAATTTAAGTTTTAATATGGCTTTGAATGCATTGGTATTTATAAAGGCGAATTCCTACTGCAATTTTAATTCTGTAGTTCAGTAATCATATTTTGTTTAATATTTTTTTTTCTTTTGATGTTTTTAAAGTATGTTCTCAAGAGAAGCATTATTGAGATCTATCGTTAGATAAACGTGTTTAATCAATTGGAATTAAGTAAGCTGTAAGTAATGTTCTTTTAATGATTTTAATTAGAAAGTTAAAAAAAATTTTAAAGCTTATAAGATACATTCTAACGTGCTTTGTTTTGAAATGCATGCATCTGGTATAATAGGTATTTCATGACAGATAGAACAAATTTTAAACTATAATAAGACTTAATGAATTTATAATAATTACCAGATAATAGGGGGTGGTAGGAACTAAAATATTAAAAGCCTGAATCTCTCTTTAAGCTCTCATTAAGCTCTCTTCACTTTATAATTTATTTATTTATTTAATAGAGGGGAAAGTTCTGTTATCAAAAAGGACTATTTTAAAGGTCTGAATAACAGATGTTATATTTTGGTAAGAAGCCCAAGTGAATAAACAATTTGGAGATCAAATACTTTTTCTGATAGAACTCGTTCTAAAGCATTGTGAACAAAATCGTCCAACTCTCAGCAGCATGCTTTCTTTTTCGACCAAATTTATTTATTAAATAAAACTTTTTATTTTGATTTTAATTTGCGAAAGGGGGCGGGGGGAGGATTATTTACTTTTCATTTTGTAATTGGTATTGTATCAGCAATTTTATTGATCTTGTATTAGCATTTTTATTGAAGAAATACCCTATTGCTTTACAACATTTAATATTAAGTATAAAAGATTAAATATTGTAAAGCAACAGAACATTTCCTTAAAAAACAGTATAAAAAAGGAGGAAAAAAGTTTGTACCTTTTTTAATGTATCTTAAAAGTTTCATAAATTACTAAACGCCTCATATATATATATATATAGATAGATAGATAGATAGATAGATAGGAATATATTATCAATGAATAAAATAAATTAATTATCAATGAATAAAATGAAATGAAACCCCAAAAAACACTGAGGTATCAGGTAGGGAGTTTCATTTTATTTTATTTTGTAATTTCTTGTATTCTTGTATATTAATCTCTTGTAATTGTACTACTTTTGTAATTTTGGTAATTTTATAATTGTTTTTGGAATTTTTAAATTATATGTATGTCTGATTTCTTCTCAGTTAATGGTGGTTTTCTGTTTGGTAAGAAGTTGGGGGCTAAGGATAGCTATTACCTAATTGCTAATGTCCTTTCAGAAACTTCTCTTTCACCCCTACACTGAGGGACCTCCCTGATGAAGACCTCAGTGTTTTTTTTGGGGTTTCATTTCATTTTATTTATTGATAATTAATTTATTTTATTCATTGATAATCTATTCCTATATTTAAGTTTTGCGTTTCCTTTTGCAGCAATTCTGCGCATTGATTTCAATTCTCCTTTGTTGTTTTTCTTATCTTTAAACTCATAAATTCGTTACAATAGTTACCTATATATATATATATATATATATACAGGGTGAGTTTGACATAATCTTCCAAACGAAAGGATGTGATAGAACAGCCCATGGGGAGCATAAAACACCATAGAAACCCTGTCCTATCTCTAACCGTTTCCGAGTTATGGTAGATAGAAGAAAAATCTGTTTTTTTCCATCCCGTCTGAATAAGCCCAAATTTGTGAGCTTTCTGAAAGACTTACATGCAAAATAAGCCCATATTTGGAAAGGGCAGAAAAAATCCTATCGGGTGACATCATTTACATCAGGATAACTTAATTTGACGATGAGCTACAAGCGCTAAAACATTGGCGAAGTTTAAAATCGAGTTGTCGCCAAATTTTTTAACCGGCAATTCTGCAAACACCGTTCAAGCTACAATCAGTCAAATTTACCAAAAACTTCTCCATTCCACATGCTTTAGAATGAACCCACAATAAACCATATCTGTGTTCTAGTTCAGGAGAAATTTAGCCTTTTGTTTGCAATACATCACTGAAAACGGCGTTCGTTAAAATTCGACAAACGAAACGATGGTGAGTAAATGGAACGTATGCAAATTCGTGACTATCTGCATATGGACTCTTAGTGATATACAGATGTATTCCTACCTTCCTGCGCGCGCATCCCACTCGCGGGTACAAAAGGCGAGCCAATCTGTAACAGCTCATTAGCTCGTCAGCTTCTTTTATGTTTTATGTTGCTTCTTGCTTCAGCATTTTCTAGACTTTGCCTGAGCTCGGCTGATTCTTTTCACGCTGCTGTCACATCTACTTGCTCTCTCTTAATTCATACTTAGTATGTTTTCGTACATTGGTACGAATTAACCAAGTTGGTTCTTATTCCGGTTCACTTTTTTCTTCTACTTTTGTAAATTAATATTGAAATTTTATCCCTTTTTGTTTACCCTTCTGGCTTTTATTTTCAACTGAAGTCATCACAGGGATCAAATTGTCATACTTTCCAACCTGTAAACAGATATGCCTAGTTTTACAAATGAAGAGTACGCAGATATGCATTTTGTGTATGGATTTTGGAATGGTAACTCTCGAAGAGCCGAAGAAGAGTGCTGTCTACGTTATCCACATCGTCGTGCGCCCAACCGCTCTGTATTTGCCGCAATTCATCGAAGGATTAGGGAGAGTGGGTCTTTCGGTAGGGTGTACGAAAGGGGCCATGGTCGCCGCAACGCCACCGCTGAGGAGTCCGTACTCGACTGAGTGGAGGAAAATCCAAATATGAGTTCACGCATACTTGCGAGTGAAGGTGGAATCTCCCAAAGTAAAGTGATGAATGTTTTGCACAAAAACCGGTATCATCCACACTACTTCACACCGGTACAAGAATTACGCCGCTCAGATTTCCAAAAGCGGGTAAGATTCTGCCGCTGGCTTTTGGAGCGAGATATTGATTAACACCATATCCTTAGAACGATACTGTGAACAGATGAGTCACTTTTCACTCGGAATGGCATGTTAAATTTACATAACTGGCATCATTGCCCTCAACAAAATCCATTTGTAACACGAAACTCATCGTTCCAGACGCGATTCAGCTTAAATGTTTGGCTTGGAGTGGTTGGCGATCGCTTGATAGGTCCATATGTGTTCCAAGGTCATCTGTCAAGCAATATATATTTGGAGTTTCTGGAACATCATCTTCCAGGATTACTTGATGTCATTCCTGTACCCCAACGAGCGGAAATCATTTTCCAACACGATGGGGCCCCTGACATGCTTCCAATGCCGTTCGGGACTTCTTGACTCAGCAGTATCCGAGATGGATTGGTCGTAACCTAGATCGCCAGATCTCACTCCATTGGACTTCTATGTTTGGGGTTTCCTGAAGCAAGAAGTTTAACGCACAGAAGTTGCCAGTTTGCAAGATTTAAGAAGCCGACTCGATGATGCAATCATAAAACTGAGGGATGAGCTTTCGCTAAGCGCTACTGTGGTTTCCGTTCGTAAGCGAGCAAGGGCATGTATCAGGTGTGGGGATGACCAATTTGAGCAGCGGCACTAAATTTTACACATCCTTTCGAATGCATATGTGCTTTAATCATAAACGTGAGATACGTCTTTTTTTTTTTTTTTTTTTTTTTTTTTTTTTGCATATTCCTTTGTGAAAGACGTGAGAAACGTCATACTTCTTTTGTTTCCATTACATTGTGTTTGTAAACTTAATACAACTGCTACTTTTCTTGTTTGCTTTTAAAACTTTCTTTTTTGCATCTGACAAAACAGCGGGCTGAAGACGGACATGAAATCAGGAACGACCATGGCAGTCCGTGAGTCTCCTTCTCGACGAATGTCGAGTTCAGTGATGAATGTTTTTAAAACAAAAGGCTAAATTTCTCCTGAACTAGAATACCGATATGGTTTATTGTAAGCTCATTTTAAAGCTTGTGGAATGGAGAAATTTTTGGTACATTTGACCGATTGTAACTTGAACAGTGTTTGCAGAATTGCCGGTTAAAGAATTTCGCGACAACTCGATTTTAAACTTCGCCAATGTTATAGCGCTTGTAGCTCGCCGTCAAATTAAGGTATCTTGATGTAAATGGTATCACCTGATAGGACTTTTTCTGTTCTTTCCAAATATGTGCTTATTTTGCGTGTAAGTTTTTCAGGAAGCTCACAAATTTGTGTTTTTTCAGACGGGACGGAAAAAAACAGATTTTCTTCTATCTACCATAACTCGAAACGGTTAGAGATAGGACAGAGTTTCTATGGAGTTTTATGCTCCCCATGGGCTGTTCTATCACCTCTTTTCATTTGGCAGATTATGTCAAACTCACCCTGTATATATATATATACACCTTTGTGTGTAATATCTGGCACTTGGTTTAGTTAAAATTTGTAGAGACAAAAAAAAACAATTCTAACTGAAAAGTTTATTTTACATTTAAAAAAAAGATTATACAATATTTAAAAATAATAATAATAGTCTTAAGTGCATCTTATCATAAAATTCGTCTAAACACTCAAATTAACTATATATATTTGCATAGATTTTAAGTACTATGATTTTTATTACTTAATATATATATATATATATATATATATATTCGTAAGTAAAATCTCTTTCTCGGAATAAACGAAACATCCTGATAAATTACAATCTTCCTATTTAAAAATTCGCGTAATTTAACGCTCTAACTCAAAGAATAGTATTCAAAGTTTGTTTAATTATTGCATATAGGGACAACAATATAGAAAATATTTTAACTATAACAGTAGTAAAAGTTCATTCATTCACTAAATTAATTTCTGCTGTCAGTAATTTCTGCCCAGTAATTTCAAACTGCTGTCAGTTTTATTTACGCTTGATAACCAAAAGGTTTAAATAATCATCGATGAGAACGCAAACGATTACTTGTATTTTTCTACTTGTAAATCATTTGGTAGTAAACAATGAAGTTCTGGGAATACGAAAATCTGCGTTTTTAACTGTTGTTAACTGTCCTTGGGACAGAAACGACGATAAAGCAAAAATGAAATCGGCTTCTAATTATACCAAGTGTGATGTTGAAAACACCACATATCTTTTATTAAAAGAAAAAGAAATAATGATAATCTAAATTATATTTTATTTATTGAAAAATGCGAGCAAACGTTATATATTGCCTATTTTAAAAGAAACTAATCTATTTTACTTCAATTCGCTTATCTATTTTATTTTCTTAAAAGAAAGAAAAATCCATTTATTTTTATTAAGTACTTTCAAATCAGTTGTCCTGAACACTTCCTGTCTCCAAACGGGGAGAAAAATTTCTGTTGAATCATAAATAGCTGAAATTATTCTTTTAATTTTTTTATAAAAAAAATTCGCGAAGTTAGCCTATTTCTAGATAACCTGACAAAATTTAATGATATCGTACGACGTAATTTAAATTTAATCCAATCGTTTATCACTTCTTTAGGTTTACTATACAAAAAATTTTAAATGTGTTCAGTCAAATTGGTTTTTTATGCCAAACAGATTTAGCTGAGTAACTTCACTTTACTCTCTCGTTCTGTCAAAATGTATTTTTATCATTGTTTCTAACAATGGGGTAGTTTAGAAAAGATATTCGAATGGTTTTCTTTATCGTTAACATTAGCATTCTGAAGACTATTTCTACAAACTAAAATCGCTCTTTAATTCTTCAGTAGTTATGTTTGAATTGTGGTTTAATGCTTGGAGATATTCATTTATTCGAATAATGAAATCTCAATGGACATTAATTATCCGAATTTTCTCTTGCATCAAATCCGAACTGACGTCAAATTTTGATTTATTTTTGGAAAACCACTCATCATTTATCTTGTCACAGCTTGAGATAACTAAAAAGTCTGGGACTAGAACACTACACGGCTTAGTTGCTTAAAAGAATAATAATGAATTTTTCTTTATAAAAAAAAAAAAATAATAAAAAATAAAAGAGCAATTTCCTATTCTTCACAACAGCGATCGAACCTCGGTTGTTCTAGACATGGCCACTTGTTTCTTTGAATACCATCATCCAGTTTACTCTTCATACTAAGATTTGCTCCAGAAATGTTCCATAAGCTGTCCACCTCGTTCTTCGACGTCCGTTTAACAATCGAATGATTATAGCCTTCAGTTGCAGGTGCAGAGTTCGAATCTCATTTCAGGCAGGTTTTTAGTGATTTGGAATACACTTTAAGCCGTAAGTCCCTGTCTCATGAATCTTCGTGTGCAAAAAATGACATAGAGTGACAAACTAAACATTTTTCTACAAATAGTTAAAATCCAGAAATATTATGTTCCACAACAAATCGGAATGTATATGTGCTGATCTTGTGGACTGACAGTTGTTTAGCTGAAAATTTTTAATTTCCAACTTCCATTCCTTCGGTGCATTTTTTTACAAAAGCATTTTCATTTCATGTGGTTTAATAATTAATAAACAAGTATATTCTTTTAATATTTGTTACTACTTTTTTCAGTTACATAAAATTCTGGATTCAAATTCTGAATATTTAATCCATCTTTCTCATTTCGAAGTTTTTAATGTAATTAATGTTTTATATAATAAATGCATATACACTTGGACTAAATTTTGTTTTTCCATATTTGGATGAAATTTCGATTACGTCGAGTACTAAAGTCTGAAATCATTCATGAGCAACGGAATTTTCTCGGAATAGTTAATTTCTACCGTAGTTTTTTTAAAAACGCCGCTAATGCTCTAACTACTTTACATAAATGGTTAAAAAGTGCAATGAAACGTGATAATTAGAAAATAATTTGGACGGATGAGGCCCCCTGAACAGCTTGAGAAATGTAAAGAAAATTTTAAAACAAATGCTGCTCTTTTGTCTCACCCAAATTCAGAATTACCTCTTTTTTTTTGTGCACAGATGCCTCGGATTCGGTGGTAGGATCAGTTTTATTATAATTTGATAATGGAAATTGGAAGCCGATTGAATTTTGTTCCAAGAAACTTAATCTCACACAACAAAATTACAATATGTATGATCGTGAGCCTCTCTGAATTTATCTTTCCATTAAATATTTAAAATGTTTGTTAAAAGGAAAAAAAATTCACGTTTTATATGGACCACAAACTATTAATCCAGGTCGCGAAATTTTCGCTCGCCAGCTCGCCATTGGCGAGTGGAATTTTTACTGTGGCGAGTAAAAATTTGATCTAGTTATAGATAGAATTCTTACACGATATGGTAACAGAAAACATTCTTTTTGAAGATTTAAATATGGCAAAATCTTGTCATCTTATAACCTGATATTTAACCTTTCCTTTTTAGATTCTCGGAGAGTTGAAGCTGTGTGTGCGTTGCCCGAGATCGCCCCAGCCTGGGAAAGGCAAAAATGCTTAGTACATGCATAAAAGTTTCGACCTCTTTAGCAGTTTCGTTTCTCCCACTGTTATTTCTCCAAGCAGAGTGAAAATAGACGAGCAGAGAGCCTCTTTGCCCATCGCCCACTATCCGAGAGAAGAAATATGTGAAAGTTTGTCTATGCGATATCGTCGCATGAAAATGAGCCCTAACCCTTTTAAAGATACTGCTCATGTTTATTTTGTTAAATAAAGATATATAAAAAAAAAAAAAAAAAAAAAAAAAAAACTAGTTTATATTTTCCAGTTTTTTTACTGAAACGCCAATGATCTACGTTTGTAATAATTTGTAAGCAACGATTTTATCGAAAAAGTTTTTCCGAAATAATTATTTCAAATGAAAACAATGAACAATGTATACACATCGACATTCCGTCTGATTGCAAAAATAAAGTGAACAAAAAAGACATTTCTGATATAAAAAGTTAAGTAAATACTAAATAGATAAATAAGGAAGCTTAATTTTTCGTAATAAAAAGATTTTCAAAGGGTATTGTTTGACAAAGATTTTTTTTTTTTCTTTAATGACTTTTTGCATTTACGTTATTGGATATTTTAAGCTTTTTCAAATCTCAAATACAATACATTATAATAATTTTTAATTATAGATGATTCTGAAACATGAAAGTATACGACAAATTTTTAATATACATAATTTTAGGCATATTTGTAAAACCCTTTCAAAACCCAAAATGCATAAAAAGGGGAAAAAAAATGACAACCCTATTTTGTGGCGAGTAAAATCTTTTTTTCGGCGAGTGTAATGTGAATTTAAATTTCGGGCTCTGCATTAATCTATACATTTTTACGAAAGCCTGATAAAGCATCTCCGAGGCAAATTAGGCAACTGCAATATATTTCAGAATTTACAACAGATATTTAGTACATTACAGGAGAAAAAAGATAGTAGAAGATACATTGTCCAGAATTGAAAAAATAGCTTTAATTAACTATAAAAAATTAAACGAAGAACAAAAACGAGATGATGAATTTGCGACACTGCAAAAATCTTCAAGTTTGAGTTTTAAACAGTATTTCCTTCAATCTGATAAGAAATTATGGTGTAACAGGGTTTAACCTGGCAAAAAAATTACTTTAGCATTTTAGCGAAAATAGGCAAGCACTATTTTAGCTTTTTCAAAAGTTAATTCTTTGGATACCATTGATTTCTTTTACTTAGCTTTGTTATCCTCAGTTTTATTTTCTATTCTTTTGTTCATTGATGATTTTAACCAAACATCCATATTTGTGACTTTAAAAATATGAATCAGGGAAACTATGTTTTGATTTTAACAATAGAAAAGGAGGTACTCATATCATATGTGTAAAATGAAAAAGCAATTGAAAAAGTGAGTAAAGTGTAGTGGTAGATAATCGTGAAATACTAGTGCTAAGAATGCTTCTATGAATCAAATTCTGAATTCTGACATACTTTTAAATATTTTTGCATTTAAATTCAATCATTAAAAATTAAAAATAAATCCAAATTACTACATAAATAATCATTCCCAAAAAATTCAGTCCTTTCATAGTTTTTGCCTGCAAATATTACAAAAAAAAAAAAAAGTCCGAGTTATTATAGAGATATTTTATACAGTTATCCAGTTTTAGCTTTTTAGCGAAATTCTGACCAACATGTTTTAGCAAAATATGATACCTTTTATCAAAATGCTAAAAAAACTAATGGCAGTTTAAACCCTGTGGTGTAATATTTCAATGTAGCATATCACACCTTATATACCTAACAGTTTTCATATGAAAATATTTTATGAATTTCCTAAATTATTCTATCCTGGAATTAAACCGACAATAAAATTAATTTCGTCAAAAATTGTTAGAACGAATATGAAGAAAAGTGTTTAGCTTTGGGCAAAATGTTGTGTTTCATGTCAAAAATAGAAAATATCTTGTCATACGAAAACAATATTGGAAAAATATCAAAATCTATCAGAAAGTTTTCAAGAAGTACATATCGATTTCGTTGGTCTATTACCTCATCAAATGGCAACACCTATTATCTCACATGTATATATTGATACACAAATTGGATGGAAGCTAATCCGCTATAAAACATCCCAGCGAATACTGTAGCGAAAGCTTTTTACAGCAATTGGATAGCAAAATTTGGAATTCCCTTGCATCTTATTGTGTATAGAGTAGCTCAGTTTTCGTCTGACATATTTTAAACCCTATCAAGAATCTGTGGCATTTTGCTTCTCACATGCTACAGTCTACCACCGGCAGTGTAATGGCAAGGTAGAAGGTCTCCACAGATCAATTAGAGCTACTTCAAAAGCTCATAATAATATAAGTTGGAGTGACATGTATGAACAGTACTCTTAGGTTTACGAAAGGAAATCCACGGTGATACTGACTATAAAAAGCAGAAATAGTATATGAGAAAATATCAAACTCCTTCGAGAATTCTTTGAATCGAAAATAAATCATACACCAACGAGACAGTTTATAAATAACTTACAAAATTTAATGGAATTAATTAGGTTTAGAAAAACTCAACAAAAAGACATTACCAAAAATTTAGTACATAAAGATTTAAGATCATTTCTAACATTTTTCTTCGCATTGACAAAGTTTAGAAACAACTCGAACTCTCATATTGAGGTCCATATGCAGTTATTCAACGTTCAGTAAAATATTTCACTTTTAGAATAAAGAATAGAGACTTAAATGTCACGGTAGACAGATTGAAGCCAGCATATATTCTACCACAACAACTTCCTGAACAAGGAAACCTACAACTTCAAATTCTTTAAACAATACGCCTACGCCATCTGAGATTCAACCTAGTTCAACGATAACACAACCGAAAACCAAATCAGCTTTGAAACAATCCCGAACTAATAGAATTCTTAAGACGCCATTAAGATTCAAAAGTTGATGTTTTATATTTATATATTAATTTTGTTATAATTTTGATGATAGGCAGCATTACTTGTTTCAAATCTTTCTAACTTAACGTTTATTACTTGTAGAGAAGTAAATATAATGGCACAAAATGCAAATAATTAATTTTAAAATAACTCACAAATATTTTAATAAATGTAGATTTTTTATTTTTTTTTCTCTTGGCAACAGCTCTGTATATTATTGACAGATTTAAAAAATAGAGAAAAAAGTGTCGTGACTGGAGTTGTTATATAAATATTTTTGTGGTTGATTTTGCATTTTTATTATTATTTAGCTAAACATCGGTAAGTTAGTAAGTTTTTATCTGCACTTTCAACTGGAAGACAATAAAATAATTTGTAAGATATATATATATAAGTAATGTATTTATATAATTTAGATATAAATAGATATAGATATTGTATATATATATGAGACTCCTGGAAAGCTTTTGTGAAATCATTGTTGTCCCGCCTAAAGTAGTCTTCATCTAACTGCAAGAATAAAAGCAATGAGTAAAGAATTATGCTTGATGTAACTCAAGCATTGGCATTTAATGTTATTCAAATTTTGACATTCAATGTTATTCAAGCCTTGACTTTATCTTGACAGTAATAATTTTAATAGTATTAATGAATGGAAATGCAATTTTAAAACATAAAGGAGTCACTTGATTTATGCTATTCGTTATCCAATTCGAGTCGTAAGCAAACAAGGGCTATTCTATTTTGGGAATAGAACTACCCTTGTTTGTTTACAACTCGAATCAAAGCACGAGCAGTAAATATGAAACTGTTTCTTGAAATAAATCATAGAAATATATATTTGTGAACTTTTATTTTCTTCAAACGTAAGTAATTTTATGTGTTCTTTATGTAATTTTTTTTCTTTGTTTTAATTTCTGAAAATATTCTGCATTTGTTTATTCAGTCATAAATTCAGTTGTGATTATTTAAGTCCAATTTTCAATAAATGAAAGTCATTTTATAATTCATCTGTATTTCACATTAGAACACTTTTTTTAATGTTTCAAAAAAGTCAAAGATTATTTATAAATACCATCGGCATTCCTAACAAATAATATCTTTTATATTTTCAAACTAATAACATTTTACCTTCGTTTCATTCACTTACAAAAAAGTCTTCATTTATAAGAAAGTATTTCACTATTTTAAACAAAGGAAATAGAAAAAACATCTTACTTCTTTTCATAGCTTCAACTTTTTTGGCTGAAGCTACGAAAAACGTTTCGAATTGAACTAACAGTAATATCCTTAAAAATTCCTTTCATTCTTTGATATTTTTCTCATCTCTATTCTTACAATAAATTTCGGCAGTACATATTAGCTTTATTGTACAATTTTACCAATGCTATCTTAAATAAAAAATGTGAATCATGAGATATAAAAATTCTTTTGTGAAAAGAAAAAACATTTATAGATAATCCTGATAAAATTTTAAATGATACTGGATGAAACAACAAACATTAAAACACAATTCGAAGACATAAACCTGAATCATTTATGATTTTAAACATACAAAATTCCAGATAGTACCGGATATTTTTACTGCGAAAACTATGTGTCTTAAAACTGATTTCCTTCTCAAATTTTGGTTTCCATAAAAATACATGACTTTCAATAAAAAATATTATTACATACATTTTATATATATATAATTTTAAAATGAGTCGATATTTAAACTTCATGGGGAATTATTCGACAAATCATTAAATGTAAATTTTTTTAACCTTAAAGATTTTAGAAAAATACCGGATAATTAAAAAACAACCTTTTTTTTATTATTATTATTATTGAAAGATAAAATGTGTTATAAAACAAAATGTGTCTTATTGTCTATAATATTAATTATTATAATTAAAATTTTATGTTAATTTTTATTCCACTTATTTATTGAAAAATAAAATGGACGAAAAATAATACTTGGAACTTTTACGATCTGTTAAGCATAATAAAATTTATAATTTTTTTTCAATGCAAAGAATTGTCAAAATAAAAGTTAAAGCGCTTAAGAGACAAAGATTGTAAAATCTGGGGAAAAAAAAAAAAAAAACTTAATGTATGTTGATTATATATGTAGTCGAAAAAAGATCTTAATTTGTAAAAATAATTATAACACTGACAAGGAACATTAGCTAATGAAATAACTTTTATTTGGGATTAATTACAAAGCATCTTAAAAATAAAATGGTTACAAATTAAGAAATTGAAAAAACAATTTCTGATCGTTGTAAATGTGTTTAATGAAAGAATAATTTAATAACTCTTTACTCGCTGAGAAAATATTCAGTTAAGATTTTCATGTGACACCTAATATTTTATAAATTTTGAATTACTGAAAAGAAAAACATGTTACACAAATTATACACGTTTCATAAAATGAATAAAATAATGCATTTCTATCAAGATAGATTAAACTAACAATAAGATGCATGCGCTAAAACATTGCCAAAGTTCAAATTCGAATTCGTTCCGCAAATTTTTTAACTAGCAATTCCCCAAACATCACTGTATCTATAATCGATTAAATTAATTCAAATCTTCCTATTTTAGGGAGCTTTCGGACGATCCTACAATAAATGGTATCGGTGTTCTAGTTCAGAAAATAGTTTAGTTTACAGTGTATTACGGAAATAGACTTATGACAAACTACCAAAGCCCCGGTTCTGGAACGAACCGAATTCCAAATGTGGAAAAAATTTCAAAACCAAACTCGAAATGTACAAAACTCGGCCTGCGTGCCAATAGATCAAAGTTTGTTAACAAAACCATTTTTTAATTCATGAAATCAATGAAGGTAGTGAATCAACGAAGGTTTTTCTCGCTTCGCTGGTCACTATATTTAAAGGAAACTCTTTTCTATATCGCTTTACAAACAAAAATAAAATTTAAAGAAATCATGAAATTGTTTTAAAGCCCGCTTTGGTTCCCCGCTGCCTTCGGCAGCGTCCCACTCATTCGCAGGCTCTCGGTTGTCTGTCCCTATTGCCTGTGACAGTAGCTTACCAGTGGACTTCCATTTGGGTGGCTTCTTTGTGGGCTTCCATCAGATGACAGTTCCGAAACAGACAGTATCGAAAACATTGAAGTAGCCATTTTATATTTGAATCCCAGTTACACATGAAAAACACTATACGTGGTGTTCATAATATTTTCTTTCACATTATTTTCTATATTTATTTTATTTATTCGATCAACCATAAAATGACAACAATTTCACACCAAATATAATATTACAATGTGCTATGATCGGCTACATCTATCGCATGAGACAATTAATTTTTGTGGTTATAATAGCAGTTGCGTTAGTTAATAGTATTTGGTATATAGAAAAATAAATAATGAAATATGTAAACCTGATCATGGTACAGCCTTATTGTAGCTCCCCTTGGCGACTTTTGAATTTTTATCGTCACTTTAGACAAAAATACATAATTTATGTTATTATTTTGTTTTGTTTCATTCTTTTCGTTTTCCTTTCCTTTTTTTTTTTCTGTTTTTCAACATTTTATAATTTATTTATATTTTTTATGCGCTACTTGGCTTAAAGTGGCTTTTACGAAAGTGGAATCCTTGGCGAAAAATGTCCGATCTATTTCAGCAACAAAATTTTAAAAAATACCCAGGATTATCAATAAGTAAAGCTCTTTAATGTAATGCTGAATTAGCTTTCATGCCAAGCGCGATTCATCTACATATTTAAGATACTATTTAAACAAAAATGGGAAAAAATCAAAATTGAGGTATATTATTTATTTTTATTTATTTATTTATTTATTCTTTACTCCATTTTCATTTTTTCGTGTGCAGGAGCAAATTTAATATTTATTTTTTTTTTTTTTTTCCGCGTGAAGCATATTTTATTTTATGTTGGGAAAAAAAAGTGTTTTTTTTTTTTTTCTTGGGGGGGGGGGGCAACAATTAAAAATTTAAATATCAATTTTTAAAGCTTTTCCAGGGTATTATTTTCACATTTTAATTAATTTTAAAAAGTCTAATCAAAATTTCGTTACAAATAAGATACCAAATGAAAGGGGCATTTTTTCTGATTACGTCGGTTTAATTAACTTATCGATCGGACAATTGATTTTTTTTAATTAACTAAAGTATGAAAAGCTGGTGGCAACAACACCCAGACAAAAAGAAGAAAACCTCTCTTAGCCTTTCAACTTGCGTCCAGCGACGGACAAACAGGAAAAAAACTGTCTTAGCCATTTATATAGAGAGAGATTATGAGAATTGCATTGAGAGGAGCCTGAACCTGATTTCAAGTGTTTATTCTCTTTCAGTCCAATATTTTGACAGATGTAAAAAGTTTTAAAGCCAAACAAAATAGTGCGAAACATGTCGTTTCGACGCCGACGGTTCGACGCGGGGGCAGTTCGACGCCATTTTTTTCTTTTTTTCGTATTTTTATTTATTTTTAGAATAAATATGCATATGCCTGATATAATATATATATATATTATATTATATATATGAAGAGTGATTCATATAAATAAGTAATATGACTGATTTTTATTTATTGAATTAGCGATTGTTTGCATGCATATTTGAAATAAATATATGTGTATATGTGTGAAAGGGTTCTAGATTTTTTTTTTTTTTTTGTCCCAGATTAGTGAGAAACCCCCTCGCCAACGTCAAGGCCCCGGGACATGAGGGAGGTTATTTTTTTTTTTTTTTTTAATTTCACAAAACAGCACCAAAAGGCAAAATATAGAAATGGTAAATAAACATATGGTTACAAAGAAGTTATATTGCAGACAAATATAATTACAGATAAATAAGATTACAACACAGAACTGTTATTATGCTAATCCATTGCAAAATTATGCGCCACACCTTTCAGGTATTCCATTATTTCTCGATTTTCAAAATCTTCAACTATTACTTTAATTCTCATATCAGCTCGCAGATACTTATTCCGCTTGTGCGGCGGTTCATCTCCACGTACAAATTGTTCATAACATTGATCAATTGTTTTTTGAACACGTCTGAGACCATCTATGAATTTCCATAATGTGGGGTGTGAAACACCAAATTCGGCCTGTAGACGCCTGTGCGCTGCTTCCGGAAATTATTGGTGCGTCCTTCGTTATTTAAGGTTCTAGCATAACATGACCACATTTCTGTTTTAAAAGTAGGACGACGGCGACGATTATTTCTCTGAATCCTCCCAACGTAATAATCTTCAAAGTAATCTAAAATTGGGGTTAACTGATTAGGTAAATTCTCACTCAAAACTTCTAAAGCATTTTCAAGTTATTCGATAAGCACAAAACTTAACGGAGGAATCATACGTGCATAGAGAGCAAAATCAGCATCGGTGTTATATCGTCGCATTAAATGGAATTCTGCTAATTTGCGCTTCATATTTTTCTCAAGTTGGAACAAGCACCCTTGAATTTCTGCGTTTGGAAATTTGCTTGAAAAAGTGTTAATTAAGGCAATTTCAAAATCTAAAGAAATTTTTTTCGGCTTAAAAAGTGGCCAACTGTCTTGAATCATGCGTGCATATGTTTTTTCCGCCTTGTCGGGTAAGAGGGCATAAATGATTGGCAATACGAAACCTCCACGTTCGGCCTAATAACAAAAACCTGGGGAAAAAGATGTGGTGCTACACTAAAAGTTCCATCAACTTAAATTTTTGTTACGAGGTGAATCCAATCGCTGACACTGGCTTTTCCGAAAATTAAAATTCGGTCTTTATCACCCAATCCCGAATCGGCGATAACAAAATTTTCACTATTTTCTCCGTAATATTTATAATTTTCTGGCAGTTCAATGGAAGCCCTGTCAATTGGTTGCGACGGGGCTGCATTTATGTCTTTTTTACGTCGTTTAATAACTAATCTTACAGCTTCTCTACTTGGAAACTGTCCTAATGCTCCAACAGACAGCTCTTGTGTTTCTTCAATGCGAATTACTGCGGGAGTTTCTTGTGTTTCAACAGCCCTTCGCTTTATTGATTGTTATAACTGAACCATTTTCAATTTCAGTGTATAAATTCGTTTATTATTTATCCTCTATTTTTTGTAAGTTCACGTGCTGAACAACATGTCAAAGAAAAAAGAGTTAAATGAATTTAATGCTTTTAATTTTTATGTAAAATATGAGCGCGTGCTATCTTCAAAATTTGTTAAAATGTAAAGATTATGTGATGCGCGTGGCATCCACAGTTTTGTTTTTTTTTTAATTCAAGAAATAGAATAGAATAAAGTTAGCAACGATGTTAGTTGCATTTTTTCATATAGTTTGAGTTCTTAATTTTAGTGAACTACTTTTTACCGTAGGAATAATTTTCTTATGTTTAATGTTATAGGGAATTATTATATGAGCATAAAAGATGCTACTTTAATAATTTTAAAGTGTAAATAAGTAGTCTTGGCGTCCGCCTTTATACAGTTTAATTTAGTAAGAGAAAAGCTAGGAATTTGCGGTGCTTATTCCGTTGCTTTACATAAAAATATTGGAGTCCATAGCGACAGGACCGTTCAAGTGAAGTAAAATTATTTTGATTATATTAAGATTAAAAAGATGTTTAAAACCGTTAAAGGGTTTAAAAAAGAAGATTTGAAGTGGGTAGCCGAAGAGATTGGAGAGACTTTGCCTTCGACGTTCACAATAGCAAGCTTAAAGGAGCTGATTTTAAATAGTAAAGAGTATGAAAAGGATCCCGAATTTGTTCAGGATATCTTAGAAAATGCTATAGCGGAAAGAAAATTGAAAGAAGAAAAACAAGCTTTGAAAGAAGAAAAACAAGCTTTGAAAGAAGAAAAACAAGAACAAGCTCTGAAAGAAGAAAAACAAGCTGAAAAAGAAAAAGAACTTGAGAAGTTAAAGCTAGAAAAAGAAGCTGAGGCATTAAAGCTGGAAAAAGAAGCAGAACTGGAGAAAGAGAAATTAAGATTGAACCATGATTTAGAATTGGCGAGAATACAATCATCTGGGCAAATTCAAACTGATGCTATTTTAAGTAATTATGAAAATAGTACTATGAGACGAAAATTTACTTTACCTAAGCTGGAATTCAGGAAATTTGGCGGAGAAATTAAGGATTGGTTGCCTTTTTGGAGCCAATTTGAACAAATCGATAAAGATGATGAAATTGCCCCAGAGGACAAGTTCCAGTATTTAGTACAAGCAACAATCGCTGGTTCACGCGCAAGAGAAGTTGTTGAAAGTTTCCCGCCAACTGGCGCCAATTATTCAAAGGCAGTGGAAAGTTTAAAGGCTCGTTTTGGCAGGGAAGATATTCTAGTAGAAGTGTATGTACGAGAGTTATTGAAATTGATAATATCTGTGCAAACAAAAGGTAGATTTGCATTAACTTCATTATATGATAAGCTTGAGTCATATTTACGGGCGCTAGAAACATTAGGTGTTACCACTGATAAATACGCCTCCATTCTATACCCTATGGTTGAGTCTTGTTTCCCAGCAGACTTTTTGAAGGCCTGGAATCGCTCGAATCTCTCTTCTTCTAATACGGATGCTAAAGGAAGGTTGAATAATCTGATGTATTTTTTGAAAACGGAAGTAGAAGGTGAAGAGAGAATATCTTTAGCTGTAGCGGGCTTCGGTTTGACAAAGCGTGAAGATAATAGATATTCTAAAAGGAAAAACGGTGCAAGTGCAGACTATATGCGAAATAAGTTATCGACAGCTGCAGGTTTATTGACAACGTCTTCTACTTTAGATTTCAAAAGGGTATGCATTTTTTGCCAAGGCAAGCATTTGAGCTCGGAATGCTTTTCAGCTCGAAAATTGAGTTTATCTGAGATACAAAAGATTATAAAGGATAAGAATTGCTGCTTCGCTTGTTTGTTACCTAATCATACAGCTAAAAAATGTCGAGCAGTTTTAAGATGCATTATCTGTTCTAAGAAGCATGTGCCTTTGATGTGCGATTTGCGTGATTCTCAAGGTAAAACTGCACAAGAAAAGGTTGAAGAAAATTCAGTCAGTAGCGAAGTAAACATGGCAAATTTTAATAAGCAAAGTGCTAAAGTATTCCTTCAAACCTTAAAAGTGAAACTCATCTCCGAAAACAAGCAAAAAACAGTTCGTTTATTGTTAGATTCAGCATCCCAAAAATCTTATATTTTGAAAAGTATAGCAGAAGAGATGGATTATACTCCCATTCGTCAAGAAAAAATGATGCATTCATTGTTTGGCGGAGTTACAACAAAGGAATGCCAACATAATTGTTATAGAATAAAGGTTAAGGATATGAAGGAGAAGTTCACCTGTAATTTTGAAGTGATGGATCAAATTACTATATGTGAAAACATTCAACCGGTCACTAATGGTCCGTGGATTAAAGAGTTGAAAGAATATGGAATCGAATTATCTGATGTAAGTCATTGCCGTGAAGTTATCGAAATATTGATTGGGGCTGATATTATGGGAAAGATGTTAACTGGCAAAAGAAAAGTATTGACATCTGGTCTTGTTGCCATAGAAACATACCTTGGTTGGACATTGATGGGCAAAGCGCCTCACACCGAGGTCTCAACAGATAATTTAGCAATGATGGTGACGTCTTTGTTCGTAAATGAAGCTGATATCTCAAACTTATGGAGATTGGACTTGATCGGAATAACAGATACTATAGAAAAGAAATCTAAAAATGAGATTGACCGTCAAACAAAGGAACATTTCTTAGAGACAGTAAAAATTAACAAGGATGGTCGTTACGAAATTTGTCTTCCTTGGGCTGACGACACATCTGCATTACCAGATAACTTGAGTTTGGCTGTAAGACGTTTGGAAAGTACAACTTCTAAGTTATTATCTAAGAACATGTACGGAAAATATGAAAATATATTTATGGACTGGTTGAATGAGGGGATCATAGAAGAAGTTCCTGCTACCAAAGTGAACTCTTATGGTAATTATTTACCTCATCACCCAGTTATTAAAGAGACCAGTACTACAACACCTATCCGTCCGGTTTTCGACGCTTCAGCAAAGTTGACTAACCATCCATCTTTAAATCAGTGTCTGCAGTGTGGCCCAAATTTGATTGAGCTTATCCCAGATATTCTTCTACGTTTCAGAGAAAGAAAATTTGGTGTAACCGCTGATATTAGAAAAGCGTTTCTTCAAATTAGCATTTGTGAAAAGGATAGAGATTTCCTACGATTTCTATGGTGGAAAGATCTAAAAGAGAAGAAACTTAAAGTATTCAGGCATGCACGAGTCGTTTTCGGTGTAAAGTGTAGCCCTTTTCTTTTATCATCAGTAATTGAATATCACATCAAAAATAGTGCAAGTTTTGAGGAAAATTTCAAGCAAAGGCTTTTGCATAGTTTCTATGTAGACAATGTCGCCACTAGTGTGCACAGTGAAGAAGATCTGAAGAAATTTATCTCGGACTCAAAGAAAATAATGGCAAATGCTGGTTTCGATTTAAGGCAGTGGGAATACACTGGTGATCACGCTGAAACATCGAACCAGAAGGAAACTCAAGTATTGGGTCTGATTTGGGATAAGGTTTCCGATACATTAAAAGTCAACATGAAATGGCTAAGCGATTTCAACACAGAAAGGATTACCAAGCGAAGTATGTTATCAGCAGTTCATAAAATTTTCGATCCTTTTGGTTTTACTGCTCCGGTGATGCTTTATCCTAAATTGATGTTACAGAAAGCTTGGAAATTAGGAATTAATTGGGATGACGAAATAACTGGTGAATTACAAAAAGAATTCCTATTATGGTTCCAAGAACTTAAATATTTAAACGATGTTAAGATACCAAGACATATCCAGATCACTCCAGAAAACTTACATGCATGCACAATTCATACTTTCGTTGATGGAAGTAAAGATGCTTACGCAGCAGTAGTATTCTTGAGGATAGAAAAGGAAGATCAAGGGGAAATAATTCTGCTTGCTGCCAAGTCCCGAGTTGCGCCTTTAAAAACTACGACTGTACCAAGGATGGAGCTATTAGCAGCTACTATTGGCGCTCGTTTGGCGAAAACTGTTGTGGATGCTTTGGGTTGGCAGGAAATGAAGAGATATTACTGGAGCGATTCCTCAACAGTGCTTGCTTGGATATCAAGAAATGAGAGCTGGTCTGTGTTTGTCCGAAATCGGGTTCAAGAGATTCAGAAATTAAGCAGTCCTTCATCATGGAAACATATACCAAGTGAGAAGAATCCAGCAGACTTGCCGTCTAGAGGCTGTAAGGCTAAGCAATTAGCTTTAATCAGATGGTGGGAGGGCCCACATTGGATGAAAGATTCAGCAGAATTTAGAAACCACATGAACACTTCCGATGAAGATTGGAATGAAGAAGAAATTCAGAAAGAAAGGTCAAAGTCTACTTGTATGTTGACGAAACCTGAATTTCCATCCAACAATAACTGGTATTACCGCTACTTTTCAAGTTATGAAAAAATCATACGTTTAGTTGCTTGGATTCTTCGCTTTAAGCATAATTGTTTAAATCCTGATAAGAAGAGTAAAGGCGAATTGACGGCTACTGAATTTCGGGAAGCTGAGATAAAAACTCTACGTATGGTTCAAAAAGAATCTTTCTCTTCGGAAAGTGATGAAAGATTGAAGACATTACAAACCTGTAAGGATGAGCAAGATGTCATTCGTTTGAAAACTAAAATAACTTACATGAAAGATAGTGAAGATTTTCTCCATCCCATAATTCTCCCTTCAAGGCATGAAGTTGTTAAGCGACTTATTTTTTATATTCATGTAAAGAACTGTCATGCGGGGTTACAAATCCTCTTAAATTTGCTTAGAGAAAGGTATTGGATCCTCAACGGAAGAAAGAGTGTAAAGCTTGTGTTAGCCAGCTGTGTGATTTGTAAAAGGTTTAATTCAAGGGCTTTATGGACATCTAGTGCTCCTCTACCTGAAAACCGAGTAAAAGATTCTGCCGTATTTCAAGTTACAGGCATAGATATGGCTGGTCCTTTGTATCTTAAGAACGATAAGAAGAGTTGGATTTTGATTTTCACATGTGCTATATATAGAGCTGTTCATCTAGAGCTAGTGACCTCTGCTTCCACAGATGCATTTTTGATGGGTTTGAGAAGATTTGTGGCTCGCAGAGGAAGATGCTCTGTTATCTACTGTGATAACGGAACAAATTTTGTTGGCGCAGCTAATTTATTGAGAAGCTTAGATTGGCAATGTATACAAAAATATGGGTCTGTCAACTCCATAGACTGGAAGTTTAACCCGCCAACGGCGGCGTGGTGGGGTGGCTTCTGGGAGAGGCTGATTAGGGTAATAAAAGATCTTCTTAAAAGAGTCTTAGGACGCGCCTGTCTTACGTACGAAGAAATGACAACTCTTTTAGCTGATGTTGAAAGTGTAGTGAATTCAAGGCCTCTAACATACCTTTCTGAAGATGCGACTGTAAAGCCTATCTCCCCATCTATGTTTCTTCAAGATGTTCACGAAATTCAGCTTCCAGATGTTGATGCAGTTGAACAAAATTCTCTATCAAAGAGGCTCAGATACAGGCAGTCCCTACTCAGAGCTTTGAGAGATCGATTCAGATCCGAATATTTGGGTGCTCTCATACAGCGAGCAAATAGAAAACAGCCAGAAAAGGGTATCGCTGTCGGAGATATTGTATTAATTGGATCTGACAACAAGAAACGAATCCACTGGCCACTAGGCCGTATCACAGAACTTATTCCTGGCAAAGATAAGAAAGTTCGACTTGTAAAGGTTCAAACTTCGCAACATGAACTTTTACGACCTATTCAAAGATTATATCCTTTAGAAGTAACATCATCAAATAATAGTTCAAAACTGAAAGAAGCATACCATTCAAAGGAAACCTCTGCTCAAACTGTTAAACCCGTTGTAACTTCAGAAGAGGAACCAGTCAGATATAGCAAAGCGGGAAGGAGAATTAAAGTCCCTGAAAGACTAATGTATTGAGAACTACACCTGCAACATTTGGTTTTGATTATAACCTATAATCAAAAGGTGGGAGGATGTTATAACTGAACCATTTTCAATTTCAGTGTATAAATTCGTTTATTATTTATCCTCTATTTTTTGTAAGTTCACGTGCTGAACAACATGTCAAAGAAAAAAAGAGTTAAATGAATTTAATGCTTTTAATTTTTATGTAAAATATGAGCGCGTGCTATCTTCAAAATTTGTTAAAATGTAAAGATTATGTGATGCGCGTGGCATCCACAGTTTTGTTTTTTTTTTAATTCAAGAAATAGAATAGAATAAAGTTAGCAACGATGTTAGTTGCATTTTTTCATATAGTTTGAGTTCTTAATTTTAGTGAACTACTTTTTACCGTAGGAATAATTTTCTTATGTTTAATGTTATAGGGAATTATTATATGAGCATAAAAGATGCTACTTTAATAATTTTAAAGTGTAAATAAGTAGTCTTGGCGTCCGCCTTTATACAGTTTAATTTAGTAAGAGAAAAGCTAGGAATTTGCGGTGCTTATTCCGTTGCTTTACATTGATGTTAAAGTGCGGACAACTTCAACACGTGCTGCATTTCCTTCATGAGCATGATTGCGAACAAGTTTTAAAAATTCACCCGTAACTGCATCAGAGTAAATTCTTCCTTTACATTTATTGTTTTTGGAAAATTCAACTTCACAGCGCCACGATTTTTTTGCTCCATTTTCTACATATTTGTCGAAACAGTATAAATATACATCGTGCTCATACTTTTCTTTACCTCTCTTAGTAATATATTTTCCGCTTCCAGACATTTCTACGGCTGCAAGTGCTAACAATGAATTAAAAAATGTCAACTGGCGTCCAAATAGATTACGGGGCTCTTTAGAGAAGATAAGAAATGCGCATACGTTGATAATTGGCAATAGATAACTTATATTTAAACCAAAGAATGACAAATCTGAAGCGATTTCATACCCCCCCCCCTTAATCTGACACATACAGGTATCAGTAATCTGACGCATACAGGTTAAAATGTCTGAACTTTATTCGTTCAGTTGATAGCAAGGGGGGGGAGGGGAATTGCACTTGTCAAAAAAGTGATAGAGTTATTGACAAGCCTGTAATATGTTTCAAAGAAAGAAGAATAGATAAAGATAAGCTAGTTGAAATGCAATAAAGTTTGAAATATGTTCAAAACCTTTGAAATTTTCTTAAAATTGCAATTTGTTCGGAAACATTATTTGCACTTTTGAAAGACTAACAGCTTAGGACATTCTTTGAGGATGTCAAATTAATAAAGTACGACGCCAGGTTTTTCTTATCAACGAAATAATTCCTGTTGAATTCTTTGTTATAGCTTTTTGGGTTTCACATTAGCATTTATTTTATATCTATTATATCAGTCATATTACTTATTTATTTGAATCACGCTTCATATATATAACATATAATATATATATATATTATATCAGGCATATCGCATTTATTTCAATGATGATACAAACGTATTCTAAAAATAAATAAAAATACGAAAAAAAAATATGGCGTCGAACTGACCCCGCGTCGAAACGTTGGCGTCGAACTGACCTGTACCGAAATAGTGGCATATCCTATAAGTCTTCATAAACAGTAAAAGAAAAAAAAGAATGAGACAAAAGAATAAAGAATAACGTAATCCGTTTCTATCATTAAAACAAATAAGGGACCTTACTGATATATGAAACTCGGAAGCTGTTCAAATTGGTCACTGCCACATCTGATGCATGCACCTGTTCCCTTATGAACGGAAGCCATTGAACTTTTAGCGAAAGTTTATTCAAGTGCCTCGTCAAACATTATCTGAAAATTTCCAAGTTGGTAACTTCTGTACTATCAAACGAACCTATCTCTCTAAATTTCTGTGGAACAGCGACAAACATTGCACGGTTTTGTGCATGACATTATGGGTAACGTACGCAATACTCTTCCCAGGTTTTCCAAGAGCTACTTTTACAGAATTCATATATAAAATGCATATAAGCGTATTCTTTTTTTTCTAAATGAGGCATACTAATTTAGAGGTTAAAAGACATAACAACTTAGTAGCTTTTTTAATGACTTCAAATGAAAATTAAATTGAGAAAGTTAAATAACTATTTTTTATTATTATTATTATTCGATATTCATTTAAAATAATAAAAGAAAAATATATAATGAAATTAAAACCAACTTAGTTAATTTCTAACAATTTTCATAATAAATGTTACAGCGATTTTCTCTTAAACCAAAAGTCATAGAAAAATACTTAAAATTAGAAAATTACTTCAAACCAAGTGTAGGCTTTAGGTATGTTCATTTTTGTATAAGCGGATGTATGCAGATTAAAATGCAAAATTTTAATTTCTATAGTTTCCTCATTTCCTATTATTCATATTTAGAAAAATATTGCCATTCGTTTATTAAAGAAAACAAAAGAAATCCCATGTATCTAAGTGAAATAGTTTCCGAAATATTAATTTTTTTTTTAATGATGACTGCACCACTTCACCTGCTATTTGGCGACCATATTTTTGGCGAAATTGTCATTAGAGTAGGGTACCGGCTAGGAGATGATAAAAATTAAATAATAACTATTTTATTTACAACACCAATGAAATATTCCAAGGCAAAAAGAAATTAAGAATTTCAGAAGCTTCAGCAAATATATTAATATTGTGCTGTATTACGAAAAGTTTAATAATTAAGCTAATGAGAGGTCATCGACTAAACGAATAATGTTTTAAGAGGAATAAAAAATACCTTATTAAAATTTTGAATATCGTTTGCATTTTCTTATTTACTTAAGGAGCTGTAAGACGTATTAGGAATTTCGGCAGTTCTAAATAATGTTATTTTTATTTTAATTTGTTTACTAAAAAATTCACTTAGGATTTTTAAATTCTGTTAATTTAGTACCTTTAGAGCGTTATTTCTAAAGACCGAGTTCCATTATTTTATTTATTAGCTGAAGAAATGTGATGCAAGATTTTTACTCTCATATATTTTAAAATTTCTAAATTTGAAGGGAAAGTCTCTAATTCGTAAGTTTTATTTCGATAATTCTGCAATAACTACTATAAAACTAAATTAAGTTTTTTTTTTTTTTTTTCCCCTAATAAGTTTAAAATTTAAAGGAATGCTTAACTGCTCTTCTAGGAATCTAAAACTGAGTTTCTATATCTATTATTTTTCTCCGAGGAGTAGGAATTATTTAAAAACATTCATTAGGTTGAAATTATAACCTGATAGATCAACATTTATTAAGAATTTAGGAAACTACTGAACAAAAACTAATTGTTTCGTCATAAATAGCTTCACTAAGGTTAAACAAGTCGGAGAAATCAAACGAATTGCATAAATTATACAACAACACAGCTGTACTTGCATGTTATTATACAACGTTTAATCTTCACACTGAAAAAAAATTCTGTGATTGAATCTAGAAAATAAATTGTGCCTGTAGTAAAAATAATTCCATGTCATCCTAGTTCCCTTTGTTCGGGAGTTCTAGAAACACCTATTAAAATTCTAGAGCATTTTTCTATATTATCAAGGTCAAAATTATTAAAAAATCTTTGTAAATAAATGCGAATACAAGAGGCGAGTTTTAGTAACTATAATTTTGATTTATGACCCAATTCTAGGATATCAAGTAAGAATTTCTCGCAATACAAAACGTTTCATGATATTCATTATATTGTTTTATCATCAAGAAAAGTATAGACTAGAAATTCTCAATTCTTTCGGCTATTCAGCTTATTAGTTTAACTTATACGCATAACTCGGAAATCTATATTTCTAATGTAGGGAATTAGAAAATGACTACTTATTCGTTCTAGATAAAGGTGTTTTTTTCCCCCCTCAGTGTTAGTACCTGGATGACCGAGTTCACTCGGTCTCATTGTAAAAAACAATCGCAGTGTAAATACAGTGATTTGTTTTCAGAAATATATATTTTTATTATTATTTGTTTACCCCGGACAGACCACGATACGCCAGTGAAAGCTATAATTTTACTGAATATAAAGAAAATTCCTATATAATTATCTCAAATCTCTAACTATAAATTTTTATAATTTTTAAATCATTCGAGAGATTTCCGTAAAATCTTATATCTGCGTATTTTTTTTCCCGAATGGAGTGCGAGTTATCAATGAACACTAATTATCCTGAAAATGAGGGTAATGTCGAAAGAGAGAATTGATCTAAATTTCATTTTAAAAACACACTGACTCTAAATTTTATTAAAATAATTCGAGTACTTTCGAAGAAAACTAAGTTTGTATCATATTTTTCCAGAGCTAAAGCGGATTCCCAATGAACGCTGAAGAGGAGGCAATTCAGAATGAATTGTAAACTCAAAAAGTCTCAATTTTTATCAGTCATTCAAGTAGTTTCCAAGAAAACCAAAAACCTGCCCTATTTTGCCAAGGACGCAATAAAGTTTAACAGTAACTGTTAATTTTAGAAGATGAGGATGTGTGTCAGATTGGTTTCCCAACTCTAAAAACCTTAAATGCTAAATTTTTATCAAAATCGTTATATCGATTTTAAGTAAACCCAATTTCTGCTATATTTTGCAACCAGCGGATAGAGGGTTAACAGCGAACGCAAATTTTCCTAAAAATGAGAACCCCAAATTTTACCCCAGAAACCAATTAACCCCAAACGTTCATCGAGAACGTTATATCCATTTCCGAATAAACCCAACGTCTGCCATATTTTACAACCGGCGGAAAAAGGGTTAACATCAAGCGCGAATTTTCTTTAAAATGAGGGTATGTCCGATCGATTTCGCATTCTAAAAAAACCCTTGATCCCTAATTTTCAACAAAATTGCTACATGTATTTCCTTATAAACCTAATTCCTGCGATAATTTGCAATCGGAAGATAAAGGGTAAACAGCGAACGCGAATTTCCCTCAATGGAGGATAAGACCAATGGATTTTTCACAACAAAAATCCCTTAACCCCAAACTTTTATCAAAATCGTTATATATATTTTTGAGTAAACACAATTTCTGCCATACGTTGCAGACGACGGATAGGGTTAACAGTGAACGCGAATTTTTCGGAAAATGAGGATAAGTCCAATTAATAAGAAAACATCACAGAACTGGCGTTGTAAATTATTACTTACAAATCTTTTAATAAACACCATAAAATGCAATAAACTCGCAACAATTGTTTCGGGTCGAAAAAACACACGACCCTTCATCAGGCGAACAAAGTAAGCACGAGTGCTGCAGTCAAAGAGGCAACGCACAAAACCGTTTTTAATGATAAACAAAACCTTAAAAAAGTAGAATGTAAATATAACTGCTGGTGTCAGTAGAATTGTAAAATAAAAACAAGAAAAATAAATAAATGAGTAAGATTAAACATGTAACAAAATCTAAAAATCTAAAAAATATCAAAATTAAACAAAAATCTAAGTTACGTGAGTAATTTCCAAGCATCAGAGAAGAATGGAGAGGAAAAAATATCATTAACAAGATTTTTCGATTTTTTAAATATGTAAGATGCTTCGTGAATATCCAAATGGCAAGAACAGACAGGAGATGAAATTATGTTAGTTTTGGAAAAATCAAAATGATGACCATAAGTTCAGCAGTGGGAAGCAATAGAAGACTTGGAGATCTCTTCATTACGAACATTCCGACGATGCTCATTTATTCTGTACTTCAAACGTCACCTAGTTTGACCAATATAAACTAAGGCGTTTGAAGTACAGAATAAATGATCATCGTCGGAATGTTCGTAATGAAGAGATCTCCAAGTCTTCTATTGCTTCCCACTGCTGAACTCATGGTCATCATTTTGATTTTTCCAAAACTAACATAGTTTCATCTCCTGTCTGTTCTTGCCATTTGGATATTCATGAAGCATTTTACATATTTAAAAATTCGAAAAATCTTGTTAATGATATTTCTTCCACTCCATTCTTCTCTGATGCTTGGAAATTACTCACGTAACTTAGATTTTCGTTTAATTTTGACATTTTTTAGATTTTTAGATTTTGTTACATGTTTAATCTTACTCGTTTATTTATTTTTCTTGTTTTTACTTTACAATTCTACTGAAACCAGTAGTTATATTTACATTCTACTTTTTAAGGTTTTGCTTATCATTAAAAACTGTTTTGTGCGTTGCCGCTTTGACTGCAGCACTCGTGCTTACTTTGTTCGCCTGGTGAAGGGCCGTGTGCTTTTTCGACCCGAAACAATTGTTGCGAGTTTATTGCATTTTATGGTGTTTATTCAAAGTTTTGTAAGTAATAAGTCCAATTGTTTTTTTTAATCCCAAAATCCATTAACTCCAAACTTTCATAAAAATTGTTGTATACATTTCTGAATAAACCCAATTTCTGCCATATTTTGCAACCGGTGGATAAAGGGTTAGCAGCGAGCGTGAATTTTCTTAAAGATGAAGACAAGTCTAATCGATATTGTATCCCAAAAAACCCTTAATCTTAACCTTTCATTAAAATCACTACGCATATTTCTGAATAAACCCAATTTCTGTGATATGTTGAAAACGACGAAAGAAGGGTTAACAACGAACTTCAATTTTTCTTAAGAAAAGGATAAGTCCAATCGATTTTGCACCCCAGAAAACTCGTAAATCCAAACTTTCATCAAAATCGTTATATCTATTTCTGAATAAATCCAACTTCTGCCATATTTTGCAGTCGGCGAATAAAGGGTAAACAGTGTATGCGAATTTTCCTGAAGATGAGGGTAAGTCAATCACTTTTGCACACCAAAAAGCCCTTAACGCCAAACTTTCCTTAAAATCGTTAGAATCGTTGTATAACCAGTCGCGTGTTTATCTCGTTTAATATAAGCGAAGAAGGTATTTTATCGTTATGATGCTACTCTAAATTAGATTTGTTTTAAATTTGAAGAAAGAAATTTCACAAAAAATATCTTTGTAGCGTTATATTTAATGAGGAAGTATAAAATAGATTGTTTTGTGTAGCTCTACATATATATTTCTAAAAATTTGTTTAACGATTAATTTTTCACTACTTCTTGTTATACCTGGTAATGAATCTGTTTAAGAGCGGGCAGTACCTAATATCGCCGACAGCGTGGCCATTTTATTCTAGGATAAAGTTTGTTTCTATAATTACTCATTACCAAATGATTTTTTTTTTTCAATTCTGATTTTTCAGAAAATTCCCAACAGTTAAATTGGTACTCATTTTCGAAAAAATAATTTTTAAAAACTTTTGTTTTATTTTTGAGTTCAAAAATGTGAGTTTTCACAAATTGCCTTTCTCTTTTTTTAACCGCAAAATGAAATTCTAAAAATTTAAAAAATCAGTTTTTTGAAAATGAGTACTATTTTAACGATTGTGAATTTACTGAATATGAAAACGGAATTAGAAAATATACATTTGGTAATGAGTAATTATGGTAAAAAATTTTCCCATAGAAAACATGGGCTGTGGCTCTCGACGAAATTAGATACTGTCCGCTCTTAATTCTGCGTTGCACTGTAAAATGATAGTAAATACTAATTGTACCATATTCAGTAGGAAACTTGCATTTTTAAATATCAATAATATGTGCTAATTTTGTTATTTTTTTATTTACATGAACACATAAAAATTCCGTTAAAAGAAATACTTACGGTAGTCTGTAATGTATACTAATCCTTTTGTGTGTCCCTCAATGCAATCGAAGTGACAGTCGAAGTGATATTGTGGATACTTTTTAGCTTTCTTGAAAAGGGTCGTAAATGCATAACAAAATTACTGAAAATACAATTAAAAAATTTCTCAATTAAGCCAAATTTTTTTTGTCCGGCCTATAAAGGAACTGTTCATAACAACAACATCATTTTCAAAAGAAACTTGCTTTATAGCAGCTGGAAAGCGTATTGTAATTTCACTATGTTTAAAGCAGTGTAATATACTTTAAACATATCTCGATTCAACTACAAAGTAACCGACGTCTTTGTGATTTCCTGTATATAAACCATTTATGCTACATTTACGACATTCAGTTGTCAACATTCTAAAGAAAAGCCGAAAAATCTATATAACACATATCAACTACAGGGAATTCTAAAAATATTAAAGTAATGAAAGCACGAACCATTTCAAGTTAAATCCCCTTAATATATCTGAATATTTGTGTATAGTTCTGTAAACAAGACATTCTCTAATTCAGAATATGATAGTTTTTCGTATCATATTCTACATAAAATAAGCTTTTGTGTATCCGAATAATGCATGTTCATTCCGTTATATCAGGTGCAATATAAAGATATTAAAATAAGTTTCAAAGAAATACTTCATATAAGCCTAATTTATCCAAAATATTTTGTGAGTACCAGTTCTACAAACGAATAATGCTATTTATACTGTTTTAAATAAAGAACCTATCACAGTTCAAAGGAATAACATAATCAGTTTCTGGCATTCTACGATTATTTACGGAAATAAAAGTGCACACAGATAGAAACTCGCAGTCATTAACACTTTTCAACTTTGTCGAAAAATATTACAATAATCTGGTGTGTCACCCACATGACTTTCTCTTACCCTGAAATTTAATACTATAAATACAGGTTGCAGATTAAAAGGTAAGATAACGAGTACTGTTATGTAAACCTGCATTAAACAATTCAGATTAGGCTTCTGAAGAGTTTTATATGATAATTAGTTCTGTGTGAGGGGGGCTACCGCCCCCCTTAACCCCCCGTTTCATTAATGCACCTACATTTATATAGAATTTAATTCGGTTATTAAAAAATAATTCTGTTTTTAAAAAATAATTTATTAATATTATAATTTAAATATATATATATATATATATATATATTATGATAATGCAGACGATTTCCATATTAGAGAAGTAGTATAACACCAAATATCTAAAAAAAAAGCCCATTTTATTCTCAATATTAAAAAAAAAATAATAATAATAATAATAATGCGATTTTTTTTTTTCTAAGTTTTTTTTTTTTTTTTTTTCGTTAAAAGTAAAAAAATCGATAACTTTGTTTTAGATTATCGCATATCGATGGTTCAACCATTCGTTTTAAAGGTATTGGCGAGCTCTTTTGAAAGATTCCCATCATGAAAATTTACTCCCCTTGAGGGGGGACTTCCCCCCCCAGGGGGGGAGGCGAGGCTCCTACATACACACATTTTTTTTTCCCAGTTAACTATCTCTATTACAAAAAATATATATTCGTTTCATTTGGTTTAGTGCAGTCTATAAACGTTAAACTCAACTTTCCTGCAATTTCCCCCATAGACGTAATGTATTAGAATTCTCTTGATTGTCCCTGTACACGAACCATTTGCTTGATCTTAACGAAAAGCTTACTGTAGCGTCCCTATATGATACACATTTAGAATACCAAGTTTGAACTTTCTGCCATAATTTGTTCTTGAGATATGCTGATAACAGACAGACACACACACAGACATACAGACATACAGACACACACACAGACATACACACAGACCATTTGCTAAAAATATGATTTTCGTATTCAGGGGACCTCAAAACGTGTAAATATAACAAAATCTCGCGTTCGAAAATTTGACCCAAAAACAATACTTTCTCTACCTTATGGGTAAGAGAAAGTAAAAAAACTTAGAAAAAAAAAATCGTATTTTTTTTTTTCTTTTTTTTTTTTTATATTGAGAGTAAAATGGACTTTTTTTTTATATTTAGTGTTACACTACCTCTCTAATATGGAAATCGTCTGCATTATCATAAAAAATAATTTTTTTAAATAATAATTTTAATAAATTATTTTTTAAAAACAGAATTATTTTTTAATAACCGAATTAAATTCTATATAAATGTAGGTGCATTAATGAAACGGGGGGTTGAGGGGGGCGATAGCCCCCCTCACACAGAACTAATTATCGTATAAAACTCTTCTGAAGCCTAAGTTGAATTGTTTAGCATAGGTTTACATGACAGTTCTCGTTATCTTACCTCTTAATCTGCAACCTGTATTTATAGTATTAAATTTCAGGGTAAGAGAAAGTCGTGTGAGTGACACACCAGATTATTTTAAGTGTGAATATATCAAATTGTGTATCTGTCCGTTTGTCCGTCTGTCTGTCTGCCCGCGCTCTAACTCCCGTAAATATTTCTGGAATTTTTTTAAACTGATACATGTTATTCAAGTTCACTATCGGAGGTTCCCTATTGAAAATGGAGTTTATACTTCTACTGGTTTGTGTACAGGAACACACGAAAGTATTTCAAAGAATTGTGTTCTATGAGAGGTATTTCTATAAACCATATTTTCATACCTTTACTGTACAATATCTTCATGAAATTGAAATATGTTATTCAAGTTCACTATTGGACGTTTCGTATATAAAATAGATTACATACAACACTAGTTTATGTACAGGGACACTCAAAAGTACTCCAAAGCTTTGCGTTCTTTGTGAGATATTTCTATAAATCAAATTGTAATATATTACTTTCCACGAAGTTTTAGGAAAGTGAAATATGTTATTTATATGCACAAAAGAATGCTTTGCATAGAATATAGCATGGTTACCATTAGATTTACAGGGTGACACAATATTCAGTTATATTAAGAGCTATTAATTAAAAAATGATAGAATTGTACTTTCGTTTACATTAAGCGTTTTTGACACTTTCTATCATTTTTTTATTGTGAATATAATTTCAATTTGTGTATATGTCTGATTGTTCTTCTGTCCGTCTATCTGTCTCTCTGTCTGCTTATCTGCGCTTTAATTCCCGTAAATATTTATGGAATCTCTTTAAACCGATATATTTTATTCAAGTTCGCACTATCGGATGTTCCCTATTGAAAATGGAATGACTGCCTCTTCTGGTTTGTGTACAGGGACACCCAAAATTATTCGAAAGCATTGTGTTCCATGAGAGGAGTTTCTATAAACCATATTTTAATACCTTTAATGTATAGAATTTTTAATGAAATTTTAATATGTTATTCAATTCCCTATCGGATGTTTCCTATGTAAAATAGAGTACATTTTTAACTGGTTTGTGTACAGGGCCACTTGAAAGTACTTCAAAGCATTGTGTTGTATGAGAGTTATTTTTATAAACCAAATTTTAATAATTTTATTTTCCACAAAGCTTATTGCAATTGAATAGTATTCGTATGCACAAAAGAGTGTGCCTTCTATGTAATATAGTATGGTTAGCATTAGATTTACAGGGCCACACAAAAATAATCATTTACATTAAGAGCTATTAAAAAAAATTTGCTGGAATTTTCACTTTTGTTTACATGAGCTTAACACTTTCTTATAATTTTAGTGGGAATATGATTTCAATTTGTGCATCTGTCTGTCCGATTGTCTACCTTTCTATCTGTTTGTCTCCGACTCCTATCATCCGTGAATATTTTGAGAATTTTTAAATAATGATACACTCAAGTTCCCTATGGAATGTTCCCTATTTAAAATGTCATGAATAACTCCTGTACAACTAGTTTGTTTACAGGGACAATAACAACAACAATAAAGAAAAGCCAATGTATTACGTTTTAGGACAGAATTTTTTAAAAGTTATATTTAAAAAACTTTCTACTATAATTACCATAAAAACATTGACATGCATTATTAATATTCTAAAATATTGTTTTGTATAGAATATGATGTGATTAACTTTCAGATTTACAGGGCTGCAGTAAAATATTCAGAGAGTTTAAAAGATGTAATTATAATCTAACGGCTGCATTTTCTTTTGCGTTAAGCCTTTTTTACACTTTCCGAAATGCCTAAGAGTAATTTTAAAATCAATTAGTCTCTCTGTATGTTTTTCAGTCCTTCTGTCTGTTGTGCGATAACGTAGGCAAAGAATATTAAAAGTTATTCGATACAACAATTGCGTAGAGTTGGAAAGTGTTACTAATCAATGCGTACTGCATGATTTTTCTTTCTTTCTTTTTTTTTTTTTTTCTTTTTTTTTTTTTTATTATTATTATGGTCAAAAGTAACTGCCAATTAATGACAAACATAAACCATTTCAAGTATAATGTAATTACATTTCTTTCACTCTATAGACATACCCCTAAAGCTTGGCGATAAATTCTCAATTTTTCACTTTGAAAAATAGATTTTATTTTCTTTTTAGACCAAGGACGATAGTTTTCATAACATAAGTGATATAAATGGAGGGGCTGTCTAAAAATTAAATTTTTCGTTTTAATATGTGTCTGATGTAATTAATCCCTACCTGCATGAACATAAATCGTATAATACTTATTTAAAGATACGCAATATATTTAATTAATATTCAAGGTGTATTCACAGGATATATAATACAATACTCAAGATATCAGATGTATAATTAGTACTCAAGTCATGTATTAATAATATGATTTTTCTCACTTTTTATAATAAATCTTTCTTCTAACCTAAATCTTTTCTTAATTTAGCTATTAACAGAGTTCCTATCATAAAAAACTTTGTTAGTTAGCATTTTAACATTAAATTTTGCTTCAGTGCCATGAAATTTTTATTTGTTAAATTTACAATTTCTTAAACTTTTAAAGGAGGAACTAATATTTTTTTAGATAGTTAGTCTACAAATAAAAATATTTGAAGTAAAATGAGTATTTAAAACAAAAAAAAAAAAACATCCAGCAAATTTAAAAAAGAGAGAGAGAGGGGAAGGAAGAAATGAAAAAAAAAAAAAAAAAAAGCTCTAACAATGAAGAGCTAAGTCATAAATGGATGACTATAACTAAACTTTCTTCTATACTTTTGCATGCAAATTCACTACAAATTAACCAAATTCACGCAGTATCTATTATTTAAAAAAAAAAAAAAAAAAAAAACATGAAGAAGGCAGACTATTTTTATCTCAGAGAAAGACAACACTAAATGACCAAAGAAAAGTCAATTTTATGATTACATCTCAGAAAGTGCGTTTATTTATATATATATATATAACGATAATTTTGTTATAAATTAACACAAACACAAATCTATGGTTTGACCCTTTGTTTTAAAGGTATTGGCGAGTTCTTTTAAAAAATACTCATATTGAAAATGTACTTTCCCCAAGGGGGAAAACAATGCGGTTGCGGTTGTGTAGATTAAGCCCGATTGACTACATGACGGTCCTAGGCCTATAAGTGAAATGCCGTCCGTGGGGGTCTTTCTGAGGTCCTAGCCGTATTTAAGCGTATTTCGGAGAAAACAGGGGAAGCGATGCCCCTATACATATATAAGAGAAATTTCTTAGTTAACTATTACTATTCTTTTTTTTTCCCAAAATGATTCATTTAAAATAATTCTCACTATGCACATTTATATGAAATTTTGCCCTGTACTGCCATATTAAAAATTTAGAAATAACGGGTTGCAACGCCACCTGTTGGGCTGTTTCCACCAAAAATTGATAGACACTAATTTATGTCAATGTGCAACTATAGATAAATTTGCATGAAATTCTAAACCTTTTTTCTTGAGATAGAGATGCCGCGATTTTTTTTACATGCACAAAAACACCCATTTCTTTGAAATGGTCAGATCGTTTTCCAGAACTCTCACAACGTGTGGATCCATGGAAAGCCGTCGAATTTTTTTACGAAAACAATATTTTCTTGTATTGAATATCGAAGAAAGTAAATATTGAACTGCAAAATAAAAATGTTTTGATTACCATTACAAAATTATTTCCTTCGCTGAAACAGAAGAGAATCAGTTATACTTACAATATTAAAATATTCACAAAACGAAGTTTTGGTGTCGCCATCTATCACAGAAATATTCTACTACATATTTTTGTTTAGATTTCGTGGGATAATGCAATAATGATTAAACAAAAAACATTCGAAAATAGAAGATTACTGTTACATGATTAAAAAAAAAAAAAAAGATTAATTTAGTAGTGTTATCCAAATATTGATATTTTTTCAAAGAAAGACAGATAATAATTATAATTAAACAATTTAAAATAATAAATAAAAAATATTAAATTTTAAAAAGATATATATTAGTTACAAAAATGTTTTTATAATTACCCTACAAGGAATTGTAAATATTAAATGTTTGAACATTATTACTAGACTACTGATTAGCTTAGAATCCTTGTATAATCCATGGAAGATCCCTAGATTAGCTTTGGGGTAGTAGCGTCATCTATTGTGAAAAAGTAAACGTATTAACTTTACTAAGCTATTAATTTTTAAAACTGTTCTCGGCACCTAAGGCCCAAAAATCGTCGTGTAGTCAATTAGCCTAAATCTCAAACACTAAACACCTTACAAATTATTCTCAATACAATTCTTGATTCTTTAAATCGTACTTAATAAACCATATTATAAATTATTTATGTTAGTTTTAATTGTTAATTATAACAAAGTTTTGATACCTACCAACAGTACATGATTACTAATAAAATAATAAAAATTTATTGGTAATAAATTATACAAACTTATATTTCATTATAAAACAAAGATTTTACATAATCTTATATATTATTAAAAAAAAGTAATTAGAAATTTGAATGAACTGTAATTATATTTAAAAATAGAAATCAGAATAGGAAGCAAAATAGAAGGCAAATGGTTATGCCTATAGAAGTTGGTGTAGAGGCTTAGGCCGATTGACGGCACGTAGACCTTAGGCCTGGGTGGAATACCATGCGTGGGGAACTTTTTAAGGGATCCTAGCCCGTATTTTCATGACTTTCGGATAAAACCACGAAAAAAGAGGCTTGGCCGACGAGTGCGACAAAGGATCGATCCCGGCACTTTTCCGCCTATGCCTATAAAATAAATTTAAAACAAATTAAATTTGCACAATTTCTAAAAATTTATTGTTCACTGAAGCTATTAAACAATGGTTAAATTTTTTGTAGATAAAAATAATTAAAATTGATTTAAAAAAACTTAATTAAGATAATGTAAGTTAAAATAAATATTATTCTGAAAAGTATAATATTATCTATTAAAAAATTGATGTGGACACCACATGACTTCTTTATACTCCTATTGAAATATACATATTGTTATGAAAACGTTTACATTGTTGTGTGAGGTAACTGATTCGAAAATAAACAGGCGAATTCCAACCACGGAAAAAGAAACTGAAAAACTGCTACTCTAACCACAAAAGTCATAATAATAGGATTATATATACCACCAAATACGATAGTTTTTTCAGGAATGGCTTAGTACAGAATCTCTCATTGGCAAATTCATAGCTTAGAGTTTAATAAAAATCATTCGAGTATAAATGGCCTATTTTTGTTCTCTTTTCCAAAAAATTTGAGGTAAGAAAAACGATACATTTTACTAAAACAATTAATTCATTTAAAATTGAGAAAGGATTTACTAATTCTGGCTATCCTAAAGCAATATTTGCTGCCAAAATTGGTCGCTGATCTCGCCAAGTCGCCAAATCGCCAAGATGATTTTGGTCTTAGCATCCATTTTGTTGATTTTGCTTGTAATTTGGCGACCGAATTTGGCGAAAATTTGTAGTTTAGGGTTGCCAAATTTTGGAAGCTCTAACTTTAATAAGAATAGAATTCTGGAATTTTTCGGAAAGCTTCATTTGTTTATAGCACAGAACCAAATTCTTCGAAAATTCTTTTAATAACAAATAAGACTAAAACAAAATTAAGTGCATTCGTTGATTAGAACCTGCTTATATATTAAGAATTACTTTCTAACACTCGAAAATGTCGGCGACTTTCACAACAATGTCATTACGGGCTGAATATTCATTAAATAAAATGCATTCGTCGACTAGAACCTGCTTATGTCTTTACAAATTATTTTCTACACGCGAAAATGTCGATAACTTTCATAATAATATCATTACGGGCTCTATTATTAGCTTATTTTGAAATCTCTATGAGGGTAGGTCATATATAATGGCCAAAACCTTTGTATATTTGATCATTATGAATAGAGTTTTGGTAAATATCTCCAAAACGGAAAGTCACAAAAAGACCAAAAAGGAAGGTGCACAACTAGATGTTATAAAAAACCTATATACCAATTTGCAACGTTCTACAATGATATGTTTTTGAGCTATGCGAGATATAAAATCTATTTCACAAATCAAGATTACAATACTTCCTTATCCTTTGTATAAGGAAGTAATTAAATTGACAAAAAATCATGGAATATTATGTTAAACGAATTTTTATTATCGCACCACAAGGTTTTATAAAATAGTTTAATTAATCTAATAAAATGAAAATGAAAAGCAAAGAATGAAGAATGGCGGAGGCCCTATTAAAAAAAATTGATAAACGCTACGATATTAAAAACATTTTTGTTGGTAACACAATTTAATTACAATAAACCTACTTTATAGATAAATCGAATGAATGATATATAAATCAAAAAATAAAGACCGTTTCAGATCATATATATATATATCTTTATATATATATTTCTTTTGTGCGTGTGTATGTCACTGAACTCCTCCTAAACGGCTGGACTGAGTTTAATGAAATTTTTTGTGTGTCTTCAGGTGGATTCGAGAATGGTTTAGATTTACAAATGAAAGTTGTAACTTAATTAGTTCTTTCTTAATTAATTTTTAGCCAAGTCTTTCAACAACTTTTCCACCTAGATGGCGTGAGTTGTCGTAAACACGATGTCAGAATTTATTTAATGTTGAAATGAAAAATGAATTTTTAACCGTATATTGAGAAGTGTTTAAAATATTTTTTCAAAATTAATATTTTTAGAATCGTAACCGTATCTTACGAAGTGTTTAAAATATTTTTTCAAAGTTAATATTTTAGAATCGTAAACACGATGTCAGAATTTATTTAATGTTGAAATGAAAAATGAATTTTTAACCGTAAGTGTTTAAAATATTTTTCCAACGTTAATATTGTTAAAATGTTAAAATTAGTTAAAATGGTATATTCTTTTAAAAAGTTCGTCAATATCCGACGGAGTTATTTTATGTTAAAATGAAAAATGAATTTTTAGGCCATTATTATTTGTGCAGATGGAAAATGTACTAAAAGTTTTGCGAAAAATTTCAGGATCACAAACGTTGACGGATATCCAATATATCGTCGAAGAAATCCCGATAATGGTGGACAATCTTATCATCTATGGCGGTCATCTATGTCAACAACATAGATATTGACATTGATAACCGTTGGGTGGTCCCATATTCGCCTCTGCGGGACGAGTATTTACAGTCAATCCAAGGCAGACTGAGTGCTTTTATCTTCGACTGTTATTGGTTAATGTCATCGGCCCTTTGTCATTTCAAGTTTTACGTAAAGTGAATGGACAACAGTATCCAACGTATAAAGATGCATGTATGCATCTAATGTACGGTGCCGCTAATGGGAACAGTAGAGCAGCGCTACGACTTTATAAGGTACGATTTCCAAACAGGCGCATGCCGAATCGCAAAATATTTGAACGGTTGCATCGGAACCTTTGTGAAAATAGTACATTTCTCGATAATTGTGACGCAAGGACTGGAACAAGAACTGCTCGACATCCTGACATGGAAAAAACCATTCTCATACTTGCCAACCATCTCATTATGAACAGTACAAATTTTAGTACCCGCCTTGTTTTTCACACCAATAATTTTTTAGAGTAATTTTAGTCTTAATTAATCGTAACAACATTTGGAGAGAATTACTCTAAAAATATAGTGGTGTGAGAAAAGGGACGTTTTTTCAGGGGGCGTTAACAATTGTACGGTTATTAATGAAATGGTTGGCAAGTATACATTCTAAACATTGCGGATGAAACACCCGACACAAGTACAAGAGATATTGCGCGTCGTGTACATACGAGTCAGTCCACTGTTTAGAGAGTCTTACATGAAGAACATCTACACCCATTCCATACTCAGAAAGTCCAAATATTGCAAGTAAGTGATTAGTGATTACCCTCAGCACGCAGAATTCTGCCAATGGTCCTTGCAATTATGTGCGTTGCAGCAGGATTTTCCAATTTTTGTACTGTTCTTAGATGAGGTAATTTTTACACAGGAAGGTGTTTTTAATGTGCACAGTACATATTTGTGGGCAACAGAAAATCCACACGCTAGACGCCCACATTCATTCCAAAAATGTTTCTCTGTTAATGTTTGGGCAAGTATTGTGAACGATTTTTTTATAGGCCCATATCTTTTACCAACGCAGCTCAATAGCTCACGTTATGCTATTTTTCTAAAAGAGGTTTGCCAGAATTGCCCTACAAGATGTTCCAGTTGTCGTGCGCAACCAAATCTAGTTCCAACATGATGGTGCGGCGACAGCACATTTCGATATGGAAGTGCGCACTTACCTGGATGCCAGGTTTGCAGAGTGATGGATTGGACGGGGCGGACCAGTACAGTGGTCACCCCGATTCCCAGATTCAATGAGCATCGATTTCTTCTTTTGGGGGGTATCTGAAGGCCACCATTTACGAGACTCCTGTTGATTCACCAGAGAACCTCGTTGCTCGAATGTCCATTGCGGCTGCCCAAGTGCGCGAAACACCTGGCATTTTTGGAGCTGTTCGCCAATCCACACTTCGAAGCTATCAAACATGCATTACGGCTGGTGGTCACAATTTCAAACACATATTGCAAATATTGATACAAAGAAGCACTGTTTTTACTATTTGTTTTTATACGTTTTTACTTTCGTTTTTTGTACAATAATTTTATTTCATATTTAATTTTTTGTGTTATGCCTATATAAAAGATGTATGTTTTAGTAAACTGTTAAATCCCTTATTGTTTGTTCCGTGACCGTAGGAATATTCGCATCTGAAACTCCACCTACGTTGCAACTTTTAAATTCTGTGTCTTACAGTATATTTGAAAAATGTTCACAATATTAATATTTATTCAAGCAATGTGCATTATTCGGAAATAAAATTTTTATTTTGTATGATGGCCTTTTGTATGATAAACAATTATAAATAGAATCTCTCTGTTAAATAACACACAATTCAAGAGGAACGGCAGTAGGAGGAGCTTACTGGTAAAAAAATTAGAAAACACATGGTCTGTAAAGAGTTTAAATGACGTTTGGGGACATGGGTTCCTATGCAATTCTGAGTCCTAATGATATGTCCTACCTCCCCTCAAAGTTTGCCCCATCATCGTTGAAACACCCTGTATGTATATATATATATATATATAATCATCTCTCTTATTCTCTGCATTTTAAAATGTTCTAGTTTTAACAGAGTTGCCAACTTTTATAATTTATTCCGGAGCAATTTTAACCCCGCCTTCTTTTCGCACCAGAAATTTTATAGATTATTTTTCTTTAATATGTGACAACGGTTAAATAAGAGAAAAATCATTCTTTAAAAATTTCGGTGTGAGAAAAGGGCGGGGCTAATAATGCTCCGGAATAAATTATAAAAGTTGGCAACTCTGGTTTTAATACTGAAATTGCAAAATAACAATAATAAATAAATAAATAAATATAATGCTAAAAATTGAATTTTTTTAAATCTATAATTCTCCTTCGATTTTTAAATTGATATGTTTTAATATAATTTATATTATAGGAAAGATTTCTAAAAAAAGAAATTTTTAAATTTCATGTGGAAATCAGATGTGATTTTTCACTACTTTCATCATTAATCTCTCACTCCATGAACTTGATTAGTAGGGACCATAAATTAATTAAAATTATATTTCTAATTTTTAAGTAATTTTACCGTAATTTGTGGTAGATATGCCACAGGTAAGATGTGTCATTTCTCCACCAGAAATTTTATTTAATAGAGAAATCTATACTTTTTCGAAGGAAGGGTAAATAAAAAATTATTTATCAATTGAAATTTCTGGTGAAAAACTGGATTATATAACTTGCGGGGTATCTACCAGAAACTACGGTACCTAAACGGGCTTTTGCCCGGAGGGGATTTTGTCCGGAGTGGGTGGATTTTGTCCTGGACCCCACCAGTAGTCATATTCACATTCGACTTTATATGGTTTTGCTTTTCACTAGAAATAGTTTTGTGCGTTGCCGCTTTAACTGCAGCACTGCTTTGTTCGCCTGATGAAGGTCGTGTGCTCTTTCGACTCGAAACAATTGTTACTAGTTTATTGCATTTTATGGTATTTATTCAAATTTTTGTAAGTAATAATTTAAAACGCCAGTTCTGTGGTGCTTTCTTACTAATTTTTTTGCTTCTTTGGGCTTCTAGCACCAAGTAAGTAGTTTTGCGAGTGTTTCCATTCTCTTTTTATTGTTTTATTTGTTAATTTATGGTCATTTCTTCTAATTTTTGAGCTTCTCATTTCATATTTTTATTTTATAGATTGTTTTCTAATTGATTAATTACATTTCTGTATTTTTTAAACTCCTCGCCCTTTTTTGGTTTAAACTCTGCCTTCTTTAAGATTTGACTTTTCTTTCATTTATATGTTTTAGCATGAGTTCGTCAGAGATTAATCGTTTCAAACATCTTCGTTTGAAACGTTCTCGCTTTCTTAGTTATTTAAATTTTCTTCTTACAAGGAAACATTAAAAAGGTGTCTTCTTCAAAAAATATTGAAAAAAAAAAAATGTCATTCTTCTCTTCATAAAACACCAGAAAGTGAAAAAATCATCGGCTAAAATGAATTACAGCGACCAAAAAAAATTATCATAACTAAGCAATTTTGGCGATTTAGCGCTGTTAGGCGATAAGTTCGCTAGCACCGAGATTGCCGTGTACGAACAGAACCGTGTTTTGCTTCTCCGCTAAGTACTCAAAATTAATCGCCAACAGTGTGAAATTGCCAAATATGCTTAATTTTGCTAATTTTTTGCGCTCGCTGTAATTCATTTCAGCCAATAATTTTTTCACTTTCTGGTGTTTTATGAAGAGTAGAATCACATATATTTTTTCAATATTTTTTTAAGACGTCACCTTTTGTATGTTTCCTTGTTAGATGTAAGCGTGCTCGGATAATTCCTAAGTTTATAGACATTAAGTACAATCTTCCTGCTTCTTTTCGCTTTAAAAATGTTTTAAATAGGAGTAAATGTTTCATATGTTTTATTTCCAGTATAATTCATACTGTATCACTGTATGTGATTAATACTATAAATAATTCATTATACGTAAGTTTATTTGACATTAAACGATTTGTTAGCAAACCGGCCAGCGGCCAGCTACACGACAACATCGAGTCAACAACTCTTATATTTCAGTTAATGGCTTGCAGTTATATGCATGTAGTTGAAGTAGCGGTACCATAGTTATGTCACATCCTCCTTTCTAACTTATATAGACATATATACAATTAAATTACAAATACAACACTTAATTTAGGTCAGACAAATAGATAGTTAGTTTACACATCCAATACTTAATTACATACATAATCATTTAAATACTGTGGTCGTTTGATGACACGACCAGTACGATTATAATAACTGTACTGTGTATGTACAACTTTGGAAATTGGACTGGAAACTGCACTATGAGGTGTGCAATCATTTTCTGGAAAATCATCAAGAATGTTACTATAATACTGTTGCGATGTCTTAGATGGCTTTAAGAATTTTCTGTTTCTTACTAAGACCTTCCCAGTGTTTTTCTTGATTTTATATGACCTAGGATTTTTTGTTTTGCACAACACAACACCAGATTCCCAAAATTTAGTTTTAAAATTCTGTATGGTAATTTCATCTCCTGGTTTAAGCTCTTTAAGATTTTTTACACTTCTGTTATAATAATGTTTTTGTTCTTGTTGTATCCTTAAAAATTGTATATTAACATCTTTAAAGAGTTCAATAATAAGAAGTTTGTTACTAATGGGTAATTTAGTCCGTAGCCGTCTGTTAAATAATTGTTGAGCAGGCGATAACCCTAAGCCAGAAATACGCGTATTACGATACTCTAACAGCCCTATTGCAGGTCTACGATTATCTTCATAAACTTTCTTAAAGACTGATTTGCAGATCCCAACTGCTTTTTCAACCATCCCATTGCTTTGTGACTAATTAGGGCTTGAGAATATTATTTCAATATCCCATCCCTTCCCAAAGTTTTTTAATTCATAACTGTTAAATGGGATATTATCACAAATAATGTTTTCTGGTATACCAAAACGAGAAAATATTTCTTCTAACTTAAGAATAATTTCTAACACTGTCTTATTTTGAATAGGTACTGTCTCAATCCATTTTCAATAATAATCTATTAATACCAGGTAATTAGCGTTATGAAAATACATCAGATCTATTCCAACTCTTTGAAAGGGACGAACTGGTATTTCATGTGGTATAAAGGATCCTTTACATTGAGATTTTTGAAAATTTTCACAAATGCTACACTTGGAAATAATATCTTCAATATCTCGATTAATGCCTGGCCAATACATTGTTTCCCTAGCCCTACTTTTGCATTTTTGTATACCCAAATGTGATTCATGTATCAATTGTAACATATCCTGTCTGAGTATTTTAGATATAATTATTTTATCATTTAAGAACACTAACTCTTCTACACACACAATATCATTCTTTACTTTGTAATAATGTGTCAAATTTTTAGGTACCTGTCTCTTTAAAAATACTGAATGAGTAATTTTAATTCGTTATCCTCCCCAGTGGCTTTCTGAAACTGTTGAAACTTACTTTCACTCGTGGTTAATAGTTTTGAAATTGAATGCACCATGAACAACATTTCAGGACCATCTTTCACTTTTTCTTTTATGTAAGCCCTAGACAAAGTATCTGCAACATACATTTTGCTTCAAGGCAAATATTTAACTGAAAAATCATATTTTAATAGTTTAAGGAGCATTCTCTGTAATCTAGAGGAAATTTTAGAAATTGGTTTAAGTACTATTTAAGTCAAAGGTTTATGATCTGTTTCAACTATAACCTTATGCCCATAGATTAGGTTATGATACTTTTAAAAAGCTAATACAATAGATAATAATTCTTTTTCAATTTGGGCATAATTTTGTTCAGCATCGGTTAAGCTTCTAGATGTAAATGCTACAGGGTGGCCTGCTTGAAGTAAGCATGCACCTAGACCATTCTGAGAACTATCCCACTGAAGTGTAATGGTTAACGAATCATTAAATACTTTTGAAACTGGGGTTGAGTTAATTAATCTTTTAACTGTTTCAAAGCTATTATCTTGTTCATGGCACCATTCAAAATCTACGTCATTTTCAACAAACTCCTTAGAGGAGCAGTAACAGCTGAAACATTTGGTATAAATTCAGAAAGAAAATTAACCATGCCTAACAACCTTTTTATAACACCCTTACATGATGGTTTTCTAATTCAAGAATAGATCTAATAAGACTTGGGTCTGCTCTGATTCCATTTTTAGATATCAAAACATCCATGTATTGTACCTCTAGAGCCTTAAACTGAAATTTATCTCGATTGAATTTGATATTATTTGTTTTGGCCCTTTCAAGAACTCCAATTAAAATTTTGTCAAGTTCATTTTCATCTTTACCGGCTATAATTAAATCACCATAATATACCTCTACCCCATGAATATCCCCAAACGTTTTCTGATTCTTTTTTTTGAAATACCTCAGGCGCAGAGCAGATGCCGAAGGGAAGTTCATTAAATTTATACCTACCAAAGGGAAAATAAATGTACACAAATCTGAGCTAAAGCTATCTAATGATATTTGCCAGAACCCGTCTTTCAAGTCTAACACTGAAAAACATTGTTTTCCTTCTAATCTGTTGATTATTTCCTCTGCTGAAGGCATAATATGATGTTCACGTTTTATGGCCTTGTTGAGGTTTGAGGTTTCTAGGATCCAGGCATATCCTTAATTTCCCATTAGGCTTTTCAACAACTACTAAACTGTTAACCCAATCAGTTGGTTTATTAACCTGAGATATAATACCCATTCTGTCTAATTCATCAAGAGTAATTTTTAGCTCTTTACGCAAGGACTGAGGTACCTTCTAGGATAGTCCAAGCGGCGGCTGCAAAAAATTGACTTGAGAAGGTACGAAGCTGATTTTTTTCCTATAGATAGAATTCATTGTTACAATGAAAATCTGATAGGGTTGCCTGGTCAAAGCCGTCAAGTTTAAGAGAAACAACCTCGCTTCCGGTCACAATTTAAACGATTTTCGAACCCCAAAAGGTATGAAGATGGAACCGGTGCTAAAATGTAGAGATTAATATGCTCTTTAAAATGGCATAGGGTTGCCTGGTCAAAACCGTCAAGTTTCAGAGGTTGCCTCGATAATAGGGGTCAAATTTAAACGATTTTCGAACCCCAAAAGGTATGAAGATGAAACCGGTGCTAAAATGTAGAGATTAATATGCTCTTTAAAAAGGCATAGGGTTGCCTGGTCAAAACCGTCAAGTTTCAGAGGTTGCCTCGATAATAGGGGTCAAATTTAAACGATTTTCGAACCCCAAAAGGTATGAAGATGAAACCGGTGCTAAAATGTAGAGATTAATATGCTCTTTAAAATGGCATAGGGTTGCCTGGTCAAAACCGTCAAGTTTCAGAGGTTGCCTCGGTAATAGGGGTCAAATTTAAACGATTTTCGAACCCCAATAGGTATGAAGATGAAACCGGTGCTAAAATGTAGAGATTAATATGCTCTTTAAAATGGCATAGGGTTGCCTGGTCAAAACCGTCAAGTTTCAGAGGTTGCCTCGGTAATAGGGGTCAAATTTAAACGATTTTCGAACCCCAATAGGTATGAAGATGAAACCGGTGCTAAAATGTAGAGATTAATATGCTCTTTAAAATGGCATAGGGTTGCCTGGTCAAAACCGTCAAGTTTCAGAGGTTGCCTCGATAATAGGGGTCAAATTTAAACGATTTTCGAACCCCAAAAGGTATGAAGATGAAACCGGTGCTAAAATGTAGAGATTAATATGCTCTTTAAAATGGCATAGGGTTGCCTGGTCAAAACCGTCAAGTTTCAGAGGTTGCCTCGATAATAGGGGTCAAATTTAAACGATTTTCGAACCCCAAAAGGTATGAAGATGAAACCGGTGCTAAAATGTAGAGATTAATATGCTCTTTAAAACGGCATAGGGTTGCCTGATCACAACCGTCAAGTTTCAGAGGTTGCCTCGGTAATAGGGGTCAAATTTAAACGATTTTCGAACCCCAATAGGTATGAAGATGAAACCGGTGCTAAAATGTAGAGATTAATATGCTCTTTAAAATGGCATAGGGTTGCCTGGTCAAAATCGTCAAGTTTCAGAGGTTGCCTCGATAATAGGGGTCAAATTTAAACGATTTTCGAACCCAACAAGTGTGAAGATGAAACCGGTGCTAAAATGTAGAGATTAATATGCTCTTTAAAATGGCATGTGTATAGTTTCATGATATATATTGCGCAAAATATTGTTTCATATTACTGATTGCTCCCTTAATATACATTATCAAGATAATCAGGATTTTTCAGAGGAATTAAATATGTTTGTTAAATAAATTGGTGATCTCTTCTTTTTCAGTAAGGACAACAAATATTATATCTTTTTCTTAGCATATTTATCACATTATAAAATTTTGCAATTTAAACTTTAAATGTAGTTATATAATGTAAACTTCATCAGGCCTGGGATCCTCAAGTACTCAGTTGCCTTTAATCTTAAAACACCAAATACCAATGCAAACTTGATCATCCATTAAAAAAAATAATAATAAATACTACTTTAAACTGTAAAAAAAAAAAAAAAAAAAAAATTCAAATCACATTTTTTTAAACAACTGAATCTATAAAATCTTAAATGTATTGTGAAGTCTGGCTAATACAACTACAATTAACAAGTTTACTTTAATGTAAAAAAGGAAGAAACGTATATAAATACCAATATGAACCGAAAAATGTGACTTTTCGTTCATCTGCTTAAGCACTTCCAGTATAAAGTACTAATAGAAACTAAAGAAATGTGTTCAACTGTCAATACATTTTTTTAAAAAACTAATATTTTCACAAGAGCTTCTATTTCCTAAGCCTAAAGTGTCTTTTGAAATATGAAGAATCTTTCACTTCTTTTATAATGTTCAAAGCATGCAATCAAATAGTTAGTGGTTAATAGTGCAATTCACATTTATAAGGGAAAATTAGTCAGTTGGTCACTTGGTGCTTTTTTTTTTTTTTTAAATTGTTAACATTGTACCGTTCTGCATCCTGTCCACAATTATAATCGCCCACTGGCGGCATAAGATAGCGAGCTTTTCAGTAATCTAACCAATCAACAAAACACGTTGGAAAAAATCTATTTGATCAGAAACAAACATAAAAAACAAGAAAAATCATCTTCAACACAATTTTTAATAATTTTACTAAAAATTATGAAACTATAACAACCAATTAGAAACAAAATGCTATACATCGTTATCGACTACTAGCAAAGCCCCGGTTCGGAAACGAACCGATTTCCGAATGCAGGAAAAATTTCAAAATCAAACTCGAAATGTACAAAACTCGGCCTGATGCAGCCTGAGGGCCAATAGATCAAAGTTGGTTAACGAAACCATTTTTAATTCACGAAATCAATGAAGGTAGTGAATCAACGAAGGTTTTTCTCGCTTCGCTGGTCACTATATTTAAAGGAAACTCTTTTCTATATCACTTTACAAACAAAAATAAAATTTAAAGACATCATGAAATTGTTTTAAAGCCCGCTTTGGTTCCCCGCTGCCTTCGGCAGCGACCCACTCATTCGCAGGCTCTCGGTTGTCTGTCCCTATTGCCTGTGACAGTAGTTTACCAGTGGGCTTCCATTTGGGTGCTTATCAGATGACAGTTTCGAAATGGACAGTATCGAAAAAACTGAAGTAGCCATTTTATATTTGAATCCCAGTTACATATGAACAACACTGTACATGGTGTACATAATATTTTCTTTCACATTATTTTCTATATTTATTTGATTTATTTGATCAACCATAAAATGACAACAATTTCACACCAAATATAATAATTACCATGTGCTATGATCGGCTACGTCTATCACATGAGACAATTTTTGTGGTTATAATAGTAGTTGGTATATAGAAAAATAAATAATGAAATATGTAAACCTGTTCATAACCCTTGGTGACTTTTGAATTTTTATCCTCACTTTAGACAAAAATACATAATTTATGTTATTATTATTTTTTTGTTGTTGTTTCTTTCTTTCTTTTCTGTTTTTCAATATTTTGTAATTCATTTACATTTTTGATGCGCTGTTTGGCTTAAAGTGGCTTTTACGAAAGTGAAGTCCTTCGCGAAAAATGTCCGATCTATTTCAGCATCAAAATTTAAAAATTACTCAGGATTATCAATAAGTAAAGCTCTTTAATGTAATGCTGAATTAGCTTTTATGCCAAGTGCGATTCATCCGTGCCAAAAACATACTATTTAAACAAAAGGGGAAATAAATCTAAAATTGAGGTATATTATTATTTTTACTCCATTTTCATTTTTTCACGTGCAGGAGCAATTTTAATTTTTTTTTGTTTTTTTAATGTCCATTTTTAAAGCTTTTACCAGGTTATTATTTTCACGTTTTAATTAATTTTAAAAAATCTAATCAAAATTTCGTTACAAATAAGGTACCAAATGAAAGGAACATTTTTTCTGAATCCGACGGTTTAATTAATTTATCGATCGGACAATTAGATTTTTTAAAATTAACTAAAGTATGAAAATCTGGTGGCAACTTGTATCAACACACAGAGTCAAAAATCTCCTAGCCATTTATATATAGAGAGACTAGCAAGCTTTGCCCGTTTCGCTAGACAGAATTATTTAAATGAGTTGTCAAAATCCCATATCGTTATTAATTAACCTGAGTTAAAGTTCCCGTTGTGTTCGGTAGAGATTTTTCTCGCTCGCAACGTGAGGAGTCCATGTTCCCACTGCTTTCGGTACCAACTTACCCGATTCTTACTTCCCTTCCCTAGTGGCTAAGTTCAAAGTTTTGCGAAATCTCGACAAAGTACATAACGCGTACACCTAATAAACATCCACACACCAAAGTTCACCATTCTAAGATAATTTAAGGCGAATTCAAACGGGAAAATGTGTTTTTACACGTGTTTATAGCCCCCTCGTCCTCAAGGGGGTAAGTGGGGGAAATTTCGTAAAATCCCATTACAATAAGTGTCGGATACATATAAACAATTTATGCACCAAATTTCGTCATTGCAGATCCCATAGATTTCCAAAGTCAAATTTACCGTTAAAAGAGGGGGGGGGGGTCTTGAATTTGCTACTTCAGAAACCCCCCTAAAAAAAAATAATAAATAATTTGAAAATCACAAAAAAAAGAAAATGTGTTTTTGGAAATACCTTTGTAACATCTTTAGTAAAGCTCTACTAAAAAATTCGGAATTTCTGAAACTTTCCCCCAAAAAACGATTTTCCCCCTCTCTTTTTTAAGAATCAAGAATTCCAAAATGGTACATGTTTTATTTATACTCAATTCTAATCTCACCATGTACAATTTCTTCAACGTGAAGCAATTTGGGGCCGCATTATGCTTACAAACGTTTTTTTCTTCCTGCCCTCCAGGGGAAAAGTGGGGGTATTTCGATAAATCCCGTTTCTTTAGTTGTCGGATACATATAAAAAATCCAAGCACCAAACTTCGTGGCCGCAGCTCTCATAAATTTCCCAGGACAAATTTAGCACTAAAAAGTGTCTCAAATTTGCCCTTTGTAACACATACCCCCCCTCCCCCCCAAAAAAATGGCACATGACAAAAAATTAAAAATGTATTTTGGAAATGTCCTAAAAAAGCCACATGGCTGTTTTTTACATCTTTGTTCCATTCTTCGCAGAGTTTTACTAAAAAATCCAGAATTTGCAAAATTTCATGCCAAAAACGGATTTCTCCTATCCCTCCTCTTAAAATTTGGAATTTCCTAAATCGCTGATAATGTTTTAATTGTACTAATGTGTAGTCTCTCCTTGTGCAATTTCTTCACTGTGAAGTAATTTGGAGCTGAGATATGTTTACAAAGGTGTTTTTGCCTTCTGCCCCTCTTAGGGGGGAATTTTGATAGATCCATTACTTTAGGTGTCCATTATGGAGTATGAACAATCCAAGCACCAAAATTCGTGACCGCAGTTTCCATAGATTATTCAGAACGAATTTAGCGCTAAAAGAGGTTCTCGAGTTTGCCCCCTCGTAACCCCCCCTCCCTACCAAAAAAAAAAAAAAAAAAAATAGTTGGAAATATCCTAAGGAAGTCACATAGCCTTTTTTCAATATCTTTGTTCCATTTTTGGAAGAGTTCTACTAAAAATCAGGAATTTCCGATATTTCCCCTCCCTTCCATTAAAAATCAGAAAATTCTAAATCGCAGATAATGTATTATTTGTACTCATGTCTAGTCTCCCCGTGTGCAATTTCTTTACTGTGAAGTAATTGGGAGCCGGGTTATGCTTACAAACGAGTTTTTTTCTTTTGCCCCCCACAGGGGGAAAGGGGAGTAATTTCGGAAAAGTTGATAGATATAATTTTAAGTTGGGTAAAGACCTAAATTCCTGTTCGAATTTAGGTCTTTACCGTTCTTAATCCAATTACCGTTGAATTCCGTTCAGCTGTTCTCAAGCGATACCCAGACAAACGTGTTTTTGTCTTTTATCCCCCCCCCCTCCCCGGGAAAACGTGGGGAATTTCTGTAAAGATAGTAGCCTATGTCCTATTCCAGACTATATCTATCTCTGTACCAAATTTCATACAGATCCGTTTAGCCGTTGTGGCGTGATTGAGTAACAAACATCCAAACTTTCACATTTATAATATTAGTATAGATTGTTAATATATAATTTCAGATTTCAACGATGCCAACAGGAGGTTGTGTTATTTTCCTCATATGCGATTTGACGAGAAAAAGACCACTAAATTTGGTATGCTTATCGCCCATTTTTAACTAGACCTGAAAATTGTAAACATTTACAACTATATTCAAACATAACAAAATCCTTCAGATTAGTAGAAACAACAGGACACAAGTAAACTAAAGATCTTAATGATTAAAACCAAATGCATTTAATAACATATCTATCAACATTGAAGGATCAAAGTAAGGGTGATTCTATCTATGGCATTTTCAGGTTTACATAATATTGGTTGACTTTAGTTCAATAATATTGACATATGCCAGTTTTTAATAATTTAATCCATGATTTAAATCGTTAAAAGTCTTTATGCATAAATAAAGTTTAGCAATTAAATAAAAATGTACTAACTGATATTTTAAAATAAATCTGTCTATTGACTCACAAGATTTTTTTTTTTTTTTTCAGCAAAAGCCAAAGTAACTAGAAAATTAAAAATTTATTGTTATTGATAAAATACATGCATAACTTAAAAATGCTCAAAAAAAAGGGGGGGGGACAAATATATGAGAATAAGGAGCAGTAGATGACAATCCCAAAATAAAAGTTTTGCATAGTTGGCAAGTATAATATAATTACGAAAAAATATTCATGTAATCAATTTAAATTAATTGTAATGTAATGAATTTAAATAATATGCAGAGTGGAAATGTGTTTTAAAAAATAAATACTAACTTAAAATAACGTCAGAGATTGCTCATTGTTAACACATAGCTCAAATGAAGATGGCAAAAAACACTGCTTTTTTTAAACAAGTGGAAATAAGTATTAAAATTATTTACTGTAAAAATTTTATTTTATGAAAACATTTTATTACTTTTCTTAAAATTTAATAAAATATATTTTTGTCGTCTGCCGAAATTTACATGCATTAATAAAATTTCCAATAAAAATAGCACACAATGTGGCATAAATAATGTATAATATTTTAATATAAAGAATAAAAATCATCATTCTAATATTTCTTACCAGTTATTATGATTTTGTCGACAAAAAACATGCACAGATGTACACACATTGTGTGTGAAATCAATTTATGTTAATGGTAAGATATTCACTTCATATGCAGAAAGTTGTCTAGAATTACTGGTTCATCCAAGCGAAAAAAGCCTCGAGTGCAAAGGGTTAATCCATTTTTCAGATTTTTAACTTAACACAATTACAATTTTAATTCTTTTAAAAATAATTTACCAACTGTGTGACAATAAATATAATTTTACCTTATTTTAAGAAAAAAGCTTTTCATGACTTTTAGATGAATTATTAATGTTCTTATAGTTTTTGGGTTTGGATACAAAGAAAGCAGGTGTGGGTCACAAAAATTCTTTACTGCGGGTTCGGGTCAGTTTTCAGGTTGATGAAAATTTTTTGTAATCTCTTCAATTTGTAATATTTTAATCTCTCCTAAACAAACCTTATTTTTGACTTAGACTTTCCTTCTTTAAGTATTTGTAATTTCTTAAGATTCTGTGAAATTCTAGACAGTTTACAGCAAAAGGTAACAATACTCTTTTTTTTTTTCTGTCTGGAAAGATTTAGAGTTTTTTTTTTTTTTTTTTTTAAGTATGACTGATCTTACTATTTCCTTCAGACAACATTGTAAACTGTAAAAATCAGCAAGTATAAGAAATAGACATGTATTGCCCTGTTAAAAAAACGGCATAAAAAATGAGTTTAAAAGAAAACATATATTTTTTTAAGTTGCAATGATTAAAAAAAAAACAATAATAATAATACGATTAACTCTTTGTTAACAGGCATTCAACTAACGGGATAATTTCAGGAAACCCTTTTTTTTTCCCTCAGTAATAAATTGTTTTAAAAAATTTGCTGCTTTTTGTAAATTATATGTAACTGAGCACACACACACACATAAAAAAAAAAAAAATAAAATAAATAATTTCATTATCATAGAAACATGGAAAAATATAGCATAATACCCATAATTACTTTATTCACTGGATTATTAAAAAAAAAAAAAAATGTGTTTCTCACATCGTAAAAAAAAGTAAAATTGCTATACTAGTTAACTAACTGTGGCATTTAAGTATAACAGTAAAGACTTTGTATAAAATATCATTCAGTATAGCAAGATTTTGAAATTAATCTCAAGGAATGGCATGTAATTTAACAATCTATTTTTCTTTATTCAACTTATAAAAAAAATTTTGAACATTTACAACTAAATTTAAACATAACAAAATTCTTCAAATTAGTACAAACAGTGGGACACAAATAAACTAAAGATCTCAAATGTATTTAATAACTGAACATATCTACCAATATAGGATCAATATAAGGGTGATTCTACACATGGCTTTTTCAGGTTTACATAATATTGATTGGCTTTACTCTAATAACTTTGGTAGGTAATCGACATATGCCAGTTTTTAATAGTTTAATCCATGGCTTAAATTGTTAAAAAAAAAAAAAAAAAAAAAAAAAAAAAAAAAACTTTATGCATAAATAAAGTTTAATAATTAAATAAAAATCTAGTAATTATTATTTAAAAATAATGCTGTCTATTGAGACACAAGATTTTTTTTCCGGCAAAAGCGAAAATCACTGAAAACTTAAAAATTTATTGAAGTTTCGCATAGTTGGCATGTATGATAACGAAAAAATATTCATGTAATCAATTTAAATAATATGCGGAGTGGAAATGTGTTTTAAAAAACAAACACGTTAACACACAGCTCATATAAATCATGTGATGAAGATGAGGAAAAACACTGCTTTCTTAAAAAAAAGTGAAAATACGTATTAATTATTTACTGTAAGGTTTTTATATTATGAAAATATTTTATTACTTTTCTTAAAATGTAATATAATAACATACTTTCATAGTCTGCCGAAATTAATAAAAATTAATTGCATTAATAAAATTTCCAATAAAAAAAGCACACAATGCAAAATAATTATGATTTTGTTGACAAACAACAAGCACACACACATGCACGTTACCAACTCCCCATAAAATCTTCCAAGTTCCCGTAAAAAAAGTCTGGGTAAAATGGGAACATCCCGTGCTCCCCAATCTGGTGCGCTGAACGCCTTGGGTTACCACAAATGATCACGTGATGACATCGCTGAACGGCATGGGGAGATCCCGGGGAGACCGGGCTTCCCGGGAAGCAACTTCTGAACTCAGCCCAGGACACGTGGGTAAAGTTTTTTCAAGTTGGCAACTCCCATCATCATGGACATCCAGTCTGCCATATCAAAGTAAGTTGTTTATTTATATAAATAATTTGTATGTTCACTTATGGAATTTACAGATTTTAATGATGTTTCGTATATTTTTTTTTATGGCAGGTTCTTTTTCTTTTTTTCACTTTACAGCTAATCCATGCTATAATTTGAATTTGTGCTGAGTTATGTATGCATGCATCCACAAATGTGTGATTCATCATTAAATTTTTGGTGTACTAGATCTGTACTGAATATAGTTCTCCCGGGTTGGATCTAAAATTTAACGAAATAGTTAACTAAAGAGAGAAATTGTCATAGATGAAATTTGATTGGCTTTGTCTCGCATTGTTTGAAAGAAATGATCGTGGGTTTTGGTTTTGTTTACGATTTCATATCAAAACATTAAAGGGCTTAAGTTGCTTACAATGATTTATTTTCTAAGGAATCCGTCACCGTTTATGAACAAACTACGTGCTTGATTCTGTTCTTTAGAAGTTTGCTCTGCACCAGTCAAGTCTATCCAAATGTATATTTTCGGTATAATATCCGGCAAATATTATAGCAAATTTTCTTTTTTTATCTTTTTCTTTGAAATCGCATGTTATATTGCAGTGTTTATCAATCTGAATGTTTTACTTTATCATGAAACAGAAAATTTGTATTTCTAAGTTGTTGTTTTTTTCACTCTCAAAAGTAAAAATATTCCAATTTTAAAACGATTGCTTTACAAAACAGTATCATTGTCATCAATTAATTTTAAAGTTTGATCTTAATTTATTCAGTTAATAGTTTTAATATATTATTAGTTACAAATAATACCAGTATGAAAACAAAAAACATATTTATAAATATGCTTAATTTTCCAATTTCCCTTTAGAAATTTAGTTTCTGTAATTTCATGGGCTTCCCCTGCACACATTAACACAAACTTTTACATATTGAATTCTAAATTGTTTGACATTTTATAAAGGAGGATTATTCTGACTTAATTTTAAACTGCTTGACTATTGTATTACTTACATAAATATTCATGATTAAAAAATAACCACTGCTGGCAAGTTTCTTCCAAGGTGGAAAGAAAAAAAAAATGGCTTGAAGGAATAAATTTTTTCCCATTTTTATAAACAACCTTAAGTAAATATAATATGTATAAAAATTTAATAATTACATGAGATTTTTCACCAAGGTCAGTTCATGCCCCAAAATGCTCAAAATATATTTAAAAAATTAATTTCAATTTAATAAGTATAAAGTTTTATTATTTAAACAATTTTTTCCCCACTTTAACTGGTAGTAAATAGCATGGATCACTTGCCTACTTTCTGATAAAAGAGCCTAATTAGGGGAATGAATATATGATAATTACTGTATTACAAAATGTAATCAGAATCTATTTCTTTATTGCAGCACACAGTATGTTTTGGAATGGTAATACAGTTTATTGGGTGTATAAGGTTAGAGTTCATACAAAGGATTTCTGGAAAAAAAAAAAAAATAATAATAATGTGTACAAATACTTTGGCTGAAAATTACCACTTGTATTACTTGAACCTTTGATAATGAGATAGTATCTATGAAAAAAGTTTTTAAAGTATTAATCTTAAAATTAGCATTGAAATGTAAATGCTAGTACATATTAAAAATAGTAGTTAATGCATAATTACGATTTTTAAATTTAATATGATGCATACTAATCTTCATTGATAAAATTATGTATTTTTATATTTAAAAAAAATCATAGGGATTTTTTTTTCTTTCTTTACAGAAATGATAGAAATAATTAAAAAAAAAAAAAAAAAAAAAAAAAAAACCCTATCCCTGAAAAGTAGTAAAACCATCACCTGCAGATATTTGCTGTTTGTTATTAAATAATTTATTTTTCCAAAAATGTTTTTAATGTTAATTGGATTATTGTTTAGACTTGATATCATATTATGTTTTCAGTTTATGTCATTAATAAATTTTTAATTTCTCTTTTTATCTTCTTGTTGGTTTTTTCCATTTCTTCCAGTTGTTTCCAGTTTCTTTCATTTTTTTTCTACTTTCTTGCACTGTCCTTGAAGAAACCCAACCCTGAAAATAACATTAACTATATTTGTTTATATATCCATTTAGAGGGCAAAAAAGATATAAATAGTAAGAGAATTTTGTGTAAAAAAAAAAAAGAAAAAAATGTATAAAATGTGACAAGTTTTTTTTTATTATTTTAATATTCATTTCAAAAATCATCTAATCTTTTTTTTTATTTTTTATTTAAGGGTAAATGATATTACATTGTATTTCACAGACATTAACAGAAATGGAATTAAATATGGAATATTCAATAATTTGAATGAATATGACAGTTTTTACTTTGAAAAAAAAGTATTTTCTAGCGTCTGTAATTATATTGAGATTAAACTGCTTATTTCTCTGAATGAAATAAGTATTTAATTATCCGTGCAATTAAAGTTCTTTTCTATTTGTATTTTATTAATATTGACTGTAGAACAAAAGGTAGCCTGTCTTCAAAAATGCATTAATGTATACCTCTCCACTTAGAACCTGCCACCTTTTATTCATATTTTCTGCTCTTTACATGATTTTGGTGCAAATTAATTCTCATTATTGTAAAATCAGATTGGTACTTATGTATTAACTGCACACCAGTGATTAATCACTTGGCTTGTTGTTGCTGTGAAATGTATATATTATGCATATTTTATTATTTCTGTTTATGTACAGTAGAGCCGTGGTTATTCGAGTCCCGATTAACCAAGTTCCAGATTAACCGAAGTGGTCTTGGAAAAGCCACATCCCAGAGGAGGTGTGGCTTTTGAAAAATGCTGTAGATAACTTTGGCAAATTTTATTATACAGTACTGTATTTTATAATTTTCATACGCATGTATTGTATTGCATCTTTAACTGATTACATTATCTATATAGTATATGTATTATTTTACTTCATTAACTACATTTTCATTCATTTTAAACTTTACCATATATTTCCCCCTCAATTTACGACAGAGTCCATGTTATCAGAGTTTTCGATTATCTGAAGTACCCTCAGTCCACAGTACCTCAGATAAGCGAGGTTCTACTGTATATATATTTATGAATATTTTAGAAGTGATCCTATGAAATTTATTGTATTTTTTAATATTTATATTTATAAATATTCTGTCAGTGGCATGTGATTAATATATAAGTACCAAAGTATGACTTTTTGGGTTACAAGTTAACTCTTCAAGGACCACAGATTGTGCACCATTTATGTATATGGAGGGGAAACTTTTCTAAGGATGAAGATCTTATTTTTAGACTTTGAAAAGAGAATCAATTTTTTTTTTTTCTTTTTTATGAAACAGTTCATTACAAGATCCAAGTCCATCTTGTTGCAGATGCACTAAGCAAACAGTGTAAAAAGTCTCTTTAGATTTTGAAGATTAAAGCAAGTAGAGAATTCATTTTATGTAACCAGAAAGAATATTTATACCCCCAACACACACACATTAACGTGGTAACGTGACAATAATTCTTGCTGATTCATCAAAAAGTGCGGCTAAAATTAGGCACATGGAGGACATATTTGATACCTAATATATTTTTATAAACCTACTGTTTTTGTAGTATCATCTATATTTTTTTTTAAATGGAGACAATTATATTATAATATTTAGAAAAAAAAATATTATTTTAAAAATTAAATTCTATAGGATTTAAAGCATTTGTATAACTCCAATTTTTGTTGCTTGTTTTTTAAATATTGTTAATTATTTAGTAATCAACTTCAGGGTTTCTCTTTTTTTTAAGGTTCTGTATCAAAGGCAACAAAATTAACATATTCAAACACAAAAATACCTTAAATGTTCTGCATTCTTAAGTACTTTCGATCCAGATCATCTTCCTTACTACTGTCTGGATTCTTCTTCGATCTGATGTTTTCTGTTTTTGGTGGAAGAAGAATCACAGAGAGTAGTAATGAAGATGATACAGAATAAAAGTACTCATGAATAAAGAAGTTTTAAGGTATTTTTGTTTATATTTATTAAAAACCTATCTTGTTGCTTCGAATCACAATTTGTTTTAATTAATCTTTCTATTCTAAAAACTAGTTGTTACTGCCATTGTTTATTTTGTGTGTCTGTAGCCTTATCTCCTCACAAACAAGAGGGTTGCAAGAGATACCAACACTTACGGAATAATCCGACGATCATGTTTTGCTTAGTCTGGAATTTGTATGATCTTAATCCTCTATCTTCTTCCTCAAGTAGACAACATTATCTTGCATCAACTTTAATTGGTTCTACATCATTTTTTTTTTTTTTTTTTGGCTAATATTTTTGCTGCTTCCTGTTTAATGTTGTAATGAAAATTATTGTAATTGGCAAGTTTTTTGACATTAGGGAAATATATTTTTATATTAGAAGCTTTTTATATGAAATTGACTTTGTCTGTGTCGTCATGTCACACTAATAAACACGGCGCCTCCATTTTAAAGTAAATATAAGCTGCTCAGTTTGTCACTCCATGGCTTAGTTGGTTAGAGCATCACGTTAATGACGCGGTGGTCGAGAGTTCGATCCCCGAAGGTCCGGCATGTAATTTTTTGCAGATAATTAGTAGAAAAGGTGTCAATTGATAAAAGAAAATTTTTCGTTGACTATACAGTATCCTAAGAATTTTTGATGAGTTTTTTTCAGAAGTTTTTTTTTTTTTTTTAGATACTAGAAAACACAAAATATTTTAGATATTAAAAAAGCACAAAAAAAAAAGTTTTAAGTAAAAAATACACAAATAAATATTTTTAGAAGCATTATATATTATATGAAATTGGCTTTGTCATTGCGTTTTCTATCACGCTACAAAACAAGACGCTTCCACTTAAAAAGAAAAAAAATATATGTAAGCAATTCATTGTATCTCTTAATGGCTCAGTTGGTTAGAGCATCTTGTTATGTGATAGGATATTCAAAATGAATAATTTGTCTTTTATTTTTAATTGCAAAATACTTACATATCCAATATTTTACAGAAATTATTTTTAGAAGTTCTTTCATAAATTACGTACATTAAAAGATACCAAAAATAAAATATAAAAGTTATAATTAGGCAATGAAGTATATGCATTTTCAAAAACAGCAGATATGCCCCCCCCCCCCCTCAAAAATAAAATAAAATATGTTTGTGTAGTTGCACATTTTTAATATTTATTTCAAGATGATTTATTCTAAATCTTACATATATATAATAATAATATTTATATATTAATTTGTTCTCTTGATATATTTATTCACATTGCTTATATATACTGTGTATGTGCATGTAAATATTATAAATATCAATATTTGAGGTACAATTATCCACATTTTTCCATTAAAGCTTCAGTAATAAAATTTTGCTTTTGAATATTATAATTGTTAATATATGTATATTTCACTAAACATTATGGAATATACTGGAAAATGTTACAAAACAACAATAATTGTAATAATTTTGTAATTTTTTCAAATATTTGCATAATTTTAATAAAATATAATTTTACTAAAAAATATAGTTTTGGACAGTTTAAGACACCAAGGTTTTGGACAGTATGGTAAAAACCATGGTTTATACCGTGGTTTTTACCATAGTGTCTGAAACCTTGCCAACCCTGATTTGTACATCCTACATGTTTTTGTTTCAAGGTTTTTGTGAAACCTGTCAGTTTGACTTTGACTGTCGTTTTACAGTTGGTTTGAATTCCAAATGCTACTTTTCCAGCTGTAGTGGCAACAGTCAGCAGACTGAACAATAGTAATTGCTTTTCAAAAGCGAAATAAATTTTCAATTTTGACTTGTACAGATAATGGAACTGTACAAATAATGAAAGAACCACACAGGTCCCTCTGTCTTTCTAGTGTTAAAACTTTTTGCTATTTCTTGTTAATTTTTGTAGGGAATTATTAAACAACTTAAAAAAAAAAAAAAAAAAAAAAAAAAATGCAATCAAACATTAATTCCTGTTAAAATTTTTAGAAAAAGTACCTATTGTGTAATTTTTAAGTAAAGTGAGTTATAATTAAAAAGTATTTTGTTTCAGTTATGGAAGAATTATTACTTGATTGATTCAAGGAAGATTCTACCTTTATGTCGGATAGAAAAACCTGATCCATGCGTATGTCTTGGATTAAAATTTTACAGCATGCATCAACGTATTTAGAATGACTGACTAACCATGGAAATGTATTTTAATAAAATTTTGAATTGCTGTGCATTTTATATATCTGATTGTTCACCTTTATTTTGCATGTGACATATCAATGTTTTTATATCTATGAAACCTCTGAAATATGAATTTGTGGTGTAACTTGATTTTTTTTTTTTTTTTTTAGTCTAAGTTGAAATTTATCATGTATTCTGTATTAAAGGTGGTCATCACTGGATGTAGCATGTGCCAATTTTTAACTTTTCTTTATTTTTATATTCACCATTTTATGTTCACCAAAGCTATCGAATTGTTGTGTGATTTAGTATGCAAATGAATGGAGCAAAAATATTCTGATGTTTATCACTAATTGTATATCATTGCTTTATATTTTTAGACATTTTTATCAAAACGTATCTGCAACCAAATTTGTAACTTCTCGCTCCCTACGAGAAGGTGATCTGATCCCTATGATACTCCCTCCTGGTATTGGTGAACACTATTGCAAATGCAATTTTTTCCACCCAGTAACAGAATTTTATCTATCTACAGCAAAACAAAATTTATCTGCGATTGAGAAATGCCATACTTAGTCTGGAATCGCAACAATTGTTAGCAAGTCATAAAGTTTTTTTAATTTGCATCTCCAAAGAAAATAAATTAAAAATAAACAACAAGTCCAGTAATGTAGAGATATGATGTAAATTGTATTTGTATTTTAAGAATGTCATTTCTGTTTGAGATGTTAAAATAATCTGTGCTGTTTTTGCTACTGGGTTTTCTGCTGTTGCCAAATTATATAATTTTTTTAAATAAAATTTTTATTGCTATCTCAAATATATATTCTTTTTGTTTCGTTTAAATTCAAAATCTTATTTTATTTTAGAGCCACTTGGATAAAAATTTGATTTATTTGTTTGAAGTAGTAATATATTAATCCAATGCTCCTTTGTTGCTCTACAATTTAAAATTGGCATATTAGCTTTCAAAGAACTGAAATGTATTTAAACCTCAATTGTGTGGGAAATTAGCACAGATGAAGATTATGGATTTATATAAAAGTATTTTTGAAGTTCTTAAACAACCAACGATGAGTTTTTGCTATTTGGGAAATTTTTAGGTATTGCTAGGGCTATGTGTGTGATGTGTGTTGTCTTATTAATACTTGTTATTACTAAAACTATCAATCTATTACAAGAGATCATAAAATAATAAATTAAAACATGACTATTTCTTCTCCACTATGTTTATTCTAGTAGTATTGCAGATAGAAACAATTTTAATCAGCCAACAGAATCCCACAAAAGTCTTTTCTTCTTTTTTTCCTTTTATAACCTGCTTGTATGTGAATATGGTCATGTATTTTTCTTACTAACCTTTCTTGATATGCATGAAATCAGGAAATGCAATTACTTAAATCAAGTGTATTTCAAATTTCAGTTTTATATGTAAGGACTGAAATAAGTTCCAATGACTTAGGAGTTAGAGATAGGAAATTATTTATATGACATATACTCACAGCAAAACATAGAGAGTCGAGGATAATATTTCATTATTTTATAATTAATGTAAGTCATTCATGCATTATTTTATATTGAATAAATGAATTATTCAGTTAAAAATTTAAACTAGGAAAATTTTTAAGAAAATAAGTGATTTTTATTTATAAAGATTTAAAAAAAAAAAGAAAAAAAAACTATGGAGAGAGGAAAAAAAAGAAAAAGAAACACTGGATAAAATATTAAATTTATCTTTAATATAAACATTGAATATCTTAAGAGTATCTGAGTTTTCCCTTTAACACTCACATTCTTAAGGTGGGGTCAGTATGACCCTTATTTGGAAGTTAGAATTTAGTTAAGGCAGATTCATTTCGTTTGTATGTAATGCGATTGGGAAATTGCACTAAATCGCTAGAGATGGCAAACTCTCAATAAAATGCCATTTGTGTACAGAGGTGAGGTAATTTAGGGCATCTGTGTTGGGAAACATTTGAAAGTATATTTTGAAATAAGTGTGTATGGATAGAATAGTTGGTGCTGCAGTGGGACACCAGAATATTCCTGTCCATCTCTCTGCTTCTATTATCCCCATGGAATATTGGACTGTCACACTATATTGGTTTCCATTAGATAATAACTCTTTGGTTGGTTATTACTCAACTAAACAGGCTGTATGTGTACTTATCTTCTGAAATGGTGAATTTATTAAAACTTTATGGAGGTTATTTCATCAGACGATAAGCTTAGCTACCATAAAGTTACATTATCTTTTTATATTTTACAAATTAAACAGCATATTGTAGGTTTTTTTTTTTTTTTTCACTGTTGATTCCTTTATTTCAGATAGTAGTACTGCAGACAGTAGTTCACACAAGTCTTCTTGCCGCTATGGGGATGGAGTGGTTGGTATTGTAGTGGGACACCAGGATATTCCTGTCCCACTTGGTACTACCATCGTCCCCTTTGGTGTATAGGACTGTCATACTATATGGGCATAATAAGTAGGAGAAAGTGGAGGCAAATGGGACAATTTTAAAGTATTATTTATTCTGAAATGAAATCAACTAATTTCTGTCTGATTTTTTTTTATGTAGATATAAATAAAAGAAATATTGGCTTTATAAATAAATATATATATATATTAGATGAAATAGCATATATATTTTTTAATATAATGACATTTATACACTATTGTACTTGTCCCATTAGTCTTTTCGGGTTGGGATCTATTAGGGCGCATTGTGGGTCTAATGAGACATAAAATGAACACAAAAAGTAAAGTTGCAGTACCTAATGTAAAGACAGGCCTGTTTTAATTCAAAATACAACATACATAAATTATTTCATATTAAAATAAAAAAAAAAAAAATCATAAGATATTAAAGTTGATGAATGAAATAGTTTTCTGATCGATTATAGGCTAAGGTGATTTTGTTATAATGTCTTTACTTTCTGTCCAGTATTTTTCTTTTTCAGATACTTTTGTGAATTGTATTTTTTGTGAGGTAACAGGTAACTCAGAAAAAGCTCTTGAATTCCAAAGTTTATTTCAATAACATCTACCATATATACGGAATGTTTCCCTTCAACGTGAACTAACAAGGAGAGGTAACGACATGGAAAATTCAGATTGGGACAAAATTGCATAGAATTGTAGCACACACTAGCCACACAATTTCGAGAAAAAAGCGTGTAAAGTTTTAGTAATCTTTAAATACAAGTTATTTTGCAAGAGAATCAGCACTCAAGTGATCTAAATATTTTATTTTATTTTAGGTTTATTTAAAACAATACTAAATTTGTATTTTAAACTACAAAAAATAAAAAAAATATCACATGAAATGAGGATTTTAATTGCATGCATAATTACTATCCAAATTAAATAATTACTTTTCCAATCAATACAATTTCTTGAAAAATTATAGTATAGGATTCCGCTGCAGTTAAATTATTACAGGCAAAGAAATGTTCTAAATATATGACATATTTAAATGTAGATTTTAAATGTTAATCAACATACTTTCTTCAACAACAACTTGTTTTTTTTAATAAGGTCATTGTGCCTAAATGCGATAACCCATAAATGCGACAAAGTTCTTCTACTGAAAATCTAAATGCATAAATCGCATACTTATGAATCATAATGGAACATACACATTTCAAGAACGGTTCGCGAAACTTTTCATTAAATATTAAAGGTTTTTTCTAGTAGAATTTTTTTTTGCAGTAAACATTGTCCATTATGCCTTTCCGATGTCTTTTCCTAATTGCGATGAAAAATTTTGAAATAGTAACTGTAACTTTATCCTTTTATTTTTCAAGGTCAAACAACCACTGTTACGTCATGTGCTTGAATACCCTTTATACTTACCAGAAGAAAATAAAAAAAAATTCTACATTTTTTTAAAAAGAGGGGTTTAAAATTTTTATCGCATTTAAGGGTCTGTTTACACCATTTTCCTAAATGCGACAAATTTTATCCCTTAAATGCGGCAATTTTTACAGTTGATATATTGAGGGAAGTTTAAGCATTTTTTCCTTTTTAACACTTTCCAACAAGGTTTAAAAGTGACTTAGGCTTGTCTGTCCCTCTGTCCGTCTGTCTGTCTGTCTGTCTGTCTGTCCGCGCTCTAATTCCTGTAGGGACACCCGAAAGTATTCCAAAGCACTGTGTTCTATGAGAGGTATTGCTGTAAGCCATATTTAATACCTTAACTGTATACAAATCTTTGTGAAATTGTATCATGTTATTCAAGTTCACTATCGGATGTTTCATATATAAAATGGAATAAATACCACCACTAGTTTGTACACAGGGACACTCGAAAGTACTATAAAGCATTGCGTTCTATGAGAGGTATTTCTATAAACCAAATTTTAATAACTTTACTTTCCACAAAGTTTAATGAAATTGAAATATGTTATTCATATGCACAAAAGAATGCTTTGTATAGAATATAGCATGATTAGCATTAGATTTACAGGGCCACACAAAAATATTCAGTTACATTAAGAGCTGTTCATAAAAATTTGCTATAATTTCAATTTCGTTTACATTAAGCGTTTTTAACATTGTCTAACAATTTTCATCTGTGAATGTAATTTCAATTTAAGTGTCTGTCTGTTCATCTGTCCGCGGTGTAGCTCCAGTAAATATTTATGTAATTTCTTGAAACTGATATATGTTATTTAAGTTCACTATCGGATGTTCCCTATTGAAAAAGGAGTTAATATCTTCGTTAATGTGTCCGTGTACACAAACCAGTATAGGTGTAAACTCCATTTTAAATAGGGAACATCCAATAGTGAACTTGAATAACATATATCACTTTGAAGAAATTCCATAAATATTTATGAGATTTAGAGCTCGGACAGACAGACAGGCGGACAGGCAGATACACAAAACTGAAATCATATTCACCCTTAAAAAACGTTAGAATGTGTTAAAAATGCTTAACGTAAACGAAAGTACAATTCTAGCCATTTTTTTTTAATAGCTCTTAATGTAACTGGATATTTTTGTGCCACCCTGTAAATCTAATGCTAATCATACTATATTCTGTGCAAAGCATTCTTTTGTGCATATAAATACCATGTTTAAATTTCCAAAAACTTCGTGGAAAGTAAAGTTATTAAAATTTGATTTATAGAAATATCTCTAATAGAACGCAATGCTTTGGAATACTTTTGAGTGTCCCTGTATATAAATCGGTAGTGGTATTTCCTCCATTTTATACAGGAAACATCCAATAGGGAATTTGAATAACATATTTCAATTTCATTAAGATATGTCTACAGTAAAGGTATGAAAATATGGTTTATAGAAATACCTCTCATAGAACACAATGCTTTCGAATGCTTTTGGGTGTTCTGTGCACAAACCAGTAGAGGTATAAACTCCATTTTCAATAGGGAACGCCCGATAGTGATCATGAATAACATATTTCAATTTCATTAAAATATGTCTATATACAGTAAAGTATGAAAATATGGTTTATAGAAATACCTCTCATAGAACACAATGCTTTGAAATACTTTCGGGTGTCCCTGTACACAAACCAGTAGAGGTATCATATTCACCCTTAAAAAATGTTAGAATGTGTTAAAAACGCTTAACGTAAACGAAAGTACAATTCTAGCCATTTTTTTTAATAGCTGTTAATGTAACTGGATATTTTTGTGCCACCCTGTAAATCTAATGCTAATCATGCTATATTCTGGGCAAAGCATTCTTTTGTGCATATAAATACCATATTTAAATTTCTAAAAACTTCGTGGAAAGTAAAGTTATTAAAATTTGATTTATAGAAATATCTCTCATAGAACGCGATGCTTTGGAATACTTTTGAGTGTCCCTGTACATAAACCGATGGTGATATTTCCTCCATTTTATACAGAAAACATCCTATAGAAAACTTTAATAACATATTTCAATTTCATTTAGATATGTCTACAGTAAAGGTAAGAAAATATGGTTTGTAGAAATACCTCTCATAGAACACAATGCTTTGAAATACTTTTGGGTGTCCCTGTACACAAACTAGTAGAGGTATAAACTCCATTTTCAATAGGGAACGTCCAATAGTAATCTTGAATAACATGTATCAGTTTCAAGAAATTCCATAAATATTTACGGGAGTTAGAGCGCGGACAGACGGACGGACAGACAGACAGACAAACTGAAGTCATAAACACTTTTCAACCTTGTTGGAAAGTGTTAATAACAGTTTCCAACCTTCTTTGGAAAGTGTTAATAACATTAAAGTAGCTCCCATGCATTAAATGCATTATCGCATTTAGGGAGTGTGAACATCGCATTTAGGATATAGTACCTTAAATGCGACAAAAATTTTCTAAATGCGACGCTGGTATATATTTTCATAAATTATTGATATTTTTTTAATTTCTTGAAAAAAAATGACACAAAACACTAGTTTGGAACTATGAGTATAATATTCAACCATTTTTTCTTTCTTTTCATAATTATTTGTTTACTAAAATGTCATAAGTTTCCTAAATGCGATAAACTTACCAAAAATCACGTCGCATTTAGGCACAATGACCTTACTTCTGTGCACGAATTAAAATTCCAGCTGCTCTTTGATATTAACAAGCTAAAAGTGGTTACGTAATTTATACACATTAAAACCAAATCAGGAAGCTCAAACCAAGATTTAAGTACACCTACTAACTATTTTACACTTTGTTTTACAGTTTTTTTTTTTTTTAATTATTAAAATTTTTTGCCTTTTTCTTTATTTTTATATTTGTTATTTAGAGTATTGTTTGTATATTTTTTTATTTATTTTATTTACTAGCCACCTTTGGCAACCAGCTGGTTCGCGATCCTTGAAAAATTCGAACGAACGAAACTCCATCTCAGTTGCGCCTGTGGCGCCTTTTTCTTGTTTCAGGACCTGCAACAGCTTATTGACATATGTTGCAAATACCTTTATTGAAAATTTTAACTACAGTGAATTCCTGCACATAGTGCTCTTCCCATTTCAGTATCTGAAACAGCCTATTCGCTTGCTATGTTATGATCTTTGGAAATCCTGACTGTAACAAAGTTTCACTCGGTAGTGCCTGCAGCCCCTTATCCCCATTTTAGAACTTATAACAGCTTGCTCACTCATAGTGCAAATAACTTTGAGAATTTTAACTGTAGCAAATTTCTGCTCTGTGACGACTATGAAACCCCTTTACGTTTCGTGATTTGAAGCAGCCTGTTCGCTCACCGTGTAAAGAAACATTGAAAATTCTGATCGTAGCAAATCTCCAACCTGGTGAGGCCTATGGTCTCCTAATCTACTCCCAAATAATTTAATCATAATCAGAGATATTGAATTATTGAAATATCAAAGCACCTTCTGGCTTCAGAGATTTACAACATGTACTTTTCAATTCAAATAACTTTTAAAATGATATATTATTCATGAAATTATGTTAATTAGAAGCTGAGATACAAAAGTAATATAAACATTGTTGTAAAAAGTTTTGTGTCTGGCTTTTCTGTAGTTTTCTCCGAAACTGGCATAATTGTGGGCTAAATTATGTTAAAAAATCCTTAATAAGAAATGTAAGCGGAGTGTGGGAATTCAAAAGTCTGCAGAATAATAAAGAATAAATGTGTTCCAGGTTTTCTGTGGTTTTCTCTGAAACTTCCATCCTGAATTTAATGGCTTATATCAGTTCAAAAGTTCACAAAATTACTGTAAAATATATTTCGAATGATGTAATATAAGTAATTTAATCATAATTAGAATTGGAGATATCGGAATAAAGGTATTCTGAGTTTTCTTTGGTTTTTGCTGAAACTCTCGCACGGAATTTAACGGTTTATATCAGTGTAAAAGTCTGTAATAACATATTTCAAATGATGTAAGTAAATATAATTTAATTAGAATTGGAGATATTGAAATTTTAAAATATTAAAGTGTCATCTGGCGGCAGAGATTTGCAATCTCTACTCTTTAATTACAATTCAAATAAGTTTTAAAATGATATAGTACTTATGAAATTATATTAATTTGAAGATGAGGTACAGAGGTAATATAAACATTTAGTTCTATGTTAAAAGTCTGTTAAAAAATGTATCCAATTATAAATATATGTACAGCCCTGGAAAAAATGTTAAGGCCAAGCGAAAAACTAAATTTATTTCCCAACCACTGACATGAGTTTTATGCAAATTTAAATAACACAAGAAAAGGCAATTTTAATTATATCTATAATTATTTCTTATTTTAAAATTTATTTTCTTTTTTCATATATGTAAAAATCTGGAAAAAATATTAAGGCCACATAAGATATTATTTAAAAAGCAGCTAATAATCTAAAAGCTTCACCTTATTTTTAGTTAATTTAAACATTTTTTAGAATATAAAATTTTAAAAAACATTAAAGTCTGGGGAAAAACTTCAAAATATTTACAAATACATATTGAAATTTTATGCATTTTCAAACACAATGTAAAAAATGACAGTTTTAAATAAATCTATAAAAATAGTTCAAAAATTAAAATTATTTTTTATTTTACAATTCATTTTTTTTTTTTTTTCTTTCTTTAATACATGTAATAAACTAGAAGAAGTGATACACATAAGATAGTGTTAAAAGTACTGCTAATAATCCAAACATTTTCCCTTATTTTCAATTAACTGAATCATTCTTGAGGTCATAGATTTAGAAGTTTTTTCAAAGTGTCTTTTGGTATGCTTTTCCAGTTCTTTTCAATGGCAATTTTCAGCTCCACTACGGTGTTGTAAGTTTTCCCATTTCCATAAATTTCACCAACCAGAATGCCCTATAAATTTTCTATTGGGTTCAGGTCAGGGCTTCTTGATGGCCATTCAAGCACTTGGACATGATTAGCTTGAAGCCAGGATTTTGTGGAGCTTGATGTGTATAATGGTGCATTATCTTGCTGAAATATATAGTCTCAGGATGTTGTGAGAGGTGCCACTAGCAACAAATTTTTGGCAAGACTATCTTGATATGCTAAGAGTTGATCTTTGGTTTTAAAAAAGGCATTGGTGCTGTGCCGTTGTCAGCAAAATCACCACGGATCCACTCTTAAACTGACGCTTTGAGAAACAACTTGTCTCTCGCTGTAGATCATTCCAGTAATACCTAAAACGTCCGGCCCATCAAGATTTTTTTTTTTCCATGAGGAAAAATGTTTTTCATTTATCCCCAAAATCAACCTGCTTCTTTACAAAATCTAGACGTGCCATTTCATGCCTCTTAGAGATGGCTGATGCTTCATTTTACTAAATCTTACATTTTGTTATTTTGATAACACATTGCACACGATTCGGCTGGTACAAGAAAGCTTCAAGTCCTTTACAATTGGCTTTTTTTTTGGGGGGGGGGGGGGGGGCATTGCTTGACTAACAATAGCTCTCACTTGTCGAGGATTCAATGCAGATGGCCTTCCTGTACATTTCCATTGAGTATAATCATCGCTATTTTTTAAAAAGTTATACACTACATTCTTAGATCTTCTTATTCTTTTAGCTATTTCTCGAGAAGTTAAGCCAATTTTTTTAAAACTAAGGATCTTACCTAGTTCAATCATTGTTAATCTTTTACATCTTCCCATTTTGAAAAACTGCAATTTCTCTCTGACATGAATGTTATTCTTTATAGCAGCTCCGCAGGCGACAATAAAGTAAACAGATAAAAAATATAAATAAAATGAGAAAAGCATTGAGTTTCCTCCTATTATTTTTTTCCCGATTGCCCACATATTAAAGAAACTATTTTTTTAAGTAAAAAGTAATTAAAAGAATTTGTCGGTATATTTTTATATGTTCAAATTTAGCTGTTATTTTCTGCATTAAGTTTAAATTTGCATTAAATTCGAATGAGTAAATGTGAAAAAAATTATGTTTGGAGTCAGCTCAACTAACTCGTATCAATATTTCCTGAGATTTTAAAGCAAATTTTTTCAAAACTAGGAATTATGCCTTGTTTAATCAAAGTTATTGTCTTATCTCTCTCCATTAAAAAAAAATTCAAATTTTCACCTGACGTGATCTTGAATTGTTAAGGTAGCTCCGTAGATGCCAATAACATACCACAGAAAATTAATAAAATTCGAAAAAAGTATAAAAATTGAGCTTGGCCTTATTATTTTTTCCAGGTTGTCACAAATATAAAAACAAAAATTAATTTTTAAATAAAAAATAACCGAATTTCCAGTAATATTTTTATATGTATAATTAAAACTATCATTTCTCACATTGAATTTAAAATTTCATAAAATTTGAATAAAAAGTTGCAAAAATAATAAAGTTTTTGTCTTGGCTTTAACGTTTTTTCCAGGGCTGTATATATAAACTCTTTTAATTATAAGATATTTTTCTATGTGAGAGGATCTTCCAATCCTTCAATTTTCATTGAATATTTGCTTCCTTTACACAATATAACACAACGAAAATCTCACATATTAAGTAAAATGCCAAAATTATTTTGAGTTTCCCTATAAACAAAATATTAATTGTATGCACACCATGTATTATAGAAAGCATTTTAAAAATGTATTAGTATGTTAAAAGCAATGTAAACAAAATAAAGTGAACTTAAAAGAAACACTGTCATAAATTGTAATATATCGAAAGTATGTGTGCTGTTGTGCTGGAACCACATACACTGTATGCACCAAAAATTACATAGGTAATTTTATGGAATTCTTAAGTAGTATCAAATTTCAAGTTAATCAGGCTTTTTAAATATTTTTACTAATTCAAGTTAATCAAAATTTCTAACTGCTATTGCATTAGGGGTATATGACACAGATTTTGAGACGTTCTACAGGTATTTGGTTGGTGCAAATGTTTGCACTCAGTGCAAAATGGAACATGGAAAAGGTATTGATTGTGATCAGTGTTTGGTGAGAATTCAGTTCTTTCTTTTTAAGATTAGTCTGCAAGGTTTTGGTGGTGTCTTTTCATTGCATAATTAATATTGCAACTTAATAACATATTAAATGCACTCAATCTCAACGTCAGCCATTTTGAGGCTAAAAATGTCTGCCTTGCTGATGTATCATCAGGTGTATTTCGCTTTAAAACTCTGACATCATCAGTATAAATATAAAATATTAAACTTAATTTCTTTTTTGTAGCTATGTAATTATGCTAAAAATTGAAGATTTATATAATAGAGATTATGTAATAGAAAAATTATATCAGGCAATGAAATAAAGTGACTAGGCTAAAAAAAAAAAAAAAAATGGAATGAATTAATTGAAATAGTTCATTACCTCTTTTATCTCAGTGACCCTGAGAAATATTATTTTTTATCTCATTTTAAATGTTACATTGGTTTTAATATATTAATGAGACGTATAAATTATGTTTAATTTTATTATATTACCTCTTTAATGTGTTCCATCCAAAATAATATTTCTGAGGATCACTGAAGCAGGAAAGACCATGGTGAACCAAAACTGTTATTTCATGTGTCTGGACCACTCTTAGGAATGATTCTAGACTGGGGTATCTGCTAAAAGTAGGGACTGTCCCAAAAAAATAGGGACATTTGGTCATCTTAATTGGAAGAAAAAATTCAAAGATTTCTGGGTTTTTTAGTGTGTCCATTGCTGGCTCATTTTAAGCTCTCGGGAATTTCCTTTTTTACATATGAGAATGTTACAGTTAGCAATTTCTGTAGTACACTCATGTAAAGAATCGGTTAATAAATGTGTGAAAAATTAATTTTTGAGTCTCTAAAATTAAGAAAATTCCTCAAAAAGTAGCCAGAAAATGTCCTTAAATTGCTCACTAGTGCATTTACCTTACTGGTTTTTTTTTTTTTTTTTTTTTTTTTTTAATCATTTCCTAGATGCATACTGCTGCATATTTATTTAAATATTTGGACATCTCTCATAGATCAGAAAACTTCTTGCTTTGGGGCATCAAATGCAAAATGTAATGAGATTTTAAAGGTTTAGACAATTTTTTAACCTATTCATATTTAATTTTTTTTAATTGTTGAATTAATACAATTTATAACTAATGTTTGCTTAAACTGAAGGAGAAAAATAATTTATCTTAAATGTCGTCCCCTTTAAAAATTATTTTTGATAATCGTATAATAATGCTTATCTGTTTTCAATGAAGTATGTTATATTTGTGAGTTAAATATTGCTCTGACACACATTACTGTTAAAAATACAAATAAGTAGTTTTATACAATGTTTTTCATTTATTCCTCATTATTTAATAATGATTTCAGATTAAATGCCTATGCAAATATGCCTACCCCAATGAGGCTCAGAGACTTAATTCGTCAGATTCGTGCAGCTAGGACTGCAGCAGATGAAAGAGCTGTGGTACAAAAAGAATGTGCATATATTAGATCTCTTTTTCGTGAGGAGGATAATACTTGGAGGTGTCGAAATGTTGCAAAACTTTTGTACATACATATGTTAGGTTATCAAGCACATTTTGGACAGGTAATTACTAGTTTTTAATATCACATGCTTTCACAATATTTAAGCTATATTTTAATTTTTTATTTATTTATTTATTTTTTTTGTAGCATTTTTTCTTTTATAATTTTGTATGTTTAACAAGGGAAGGTCATTAACTGATCAAAAGGTATTTCAACATGTTATATATCATCTTAAAGGTTTAACTGTGCTGATAATGAAAATGTCCATCTTATTGGCAAATGCACCCTCTAGTGGGAGTTTTTTCAATCAAAATTTTTAATTACAGATTCTTCAGTAATGTAGTTTGCAGCAGGCCCATATTATCATATGGGCAAACCAGGACCTTGCCCAGGGGTCTCGGGCATTAAGGGCCCCCCAAAGTCCCTAATATTGTTAAATATTTCTTTTTATTTCGAGGAAAATTTAAATACTTATATATACATGTATATGATAATTTTCTTGAAAGAGTGCTAAATTTTCATTTGAATATAGTTCCTTTTTCTATGCCTGCTGGCTTATCTAGTGCCTAAAGAGTGAAACGTCTGGTTTTGAACCAACAGATGGCGGGTTCGTGTCCTAGTTCAGGCAGGGATGTTCGTAGTGGTTCGAAATTCATTTTAATCAGTATTTCCCACTCTAATTAATCCTAGTGTGTAAAAGTCAGCAGTTCAGCGGCAATCCAAAGTTAGCAAATCTATGTTTACTAAATTCCTATTTCATATCCTGTTTAGTGTAATTTAAGCATGATATACAATTATGTTTTGTTCTCATTTATCAGGCACGATATTATGAGGGGATCTATAGAACAAAGCTGTTTCATATCAATCGCGTGTAACTGTATAACATTAACAGTAATTAAAAGTGCAAAAATATTAACAATACTTGAACATCTTGCCTCGAAATTATTGTTTATGCATATTGTACATAAGACTTATCATCTGTCTTACATAAATGATGTCGCGACAATTTCAAGGGGGCCCCCAATTTCACTTTGCCCAGGGCCCCAATTTGCCATGATCGGGGCCTGGTTTGCTGATTTTCTGTCACTATAATGAGTTTTGTAACAGATTCGCATTTTAAATACGATTGATTGTATATATTATTAGTAAAGTATTTTACTATTTGATAATTATTTTGTGGCAACATTAAATTTTTAAAAACTAAACCATGTGAAATATATTCAAAAGGAAAAAGCATGAAAAGTAAAAAGAAACATGTGTCATTTTTACAATAACGAATAAAACTATTACTTTATATTTTTTTCATTCTAAATATTATATTGTTGGTAGTAATATTTTTATCTTAAAAAAGAATATAAAATCATGCGCTACGGATTGTTTATTAACACTTTTCAATTACACATATTTGTTGTATCGTATAACTTTCAATGTTCTTTGCCTGCATTATTATGCAATGAACAGAGAGAAGGTCTGAAAAGCATACAGATAGAATAATTGAATTCATAAACACTCTTAAACATCATTGGAAAATATGAAAAGTGCTAAACGCAAAGGAAAATGCAGCCCTTAATATATCTGAATATTTTAGTGTAACCTTGTAAATCTGAAGGTTAACTATATCTTTTTCTGCACAAAACATTATTTTAGCATATTAACAATAAATGTCACTTTCTTTATGATTTTTGCAGTAGAAAATTATTTAAATCAATCTATAAAAATGTCTGTCCTAAAATGCAATACTTTAGCCTTTTTTTTTTTTCCTTTTGTCCTTCTATACAAACCAGTTGCACAGTATCTTTTAATACCATTTTAAATAGGGAACATTCCACACTGAACTTGAATAACAATTATCATTTTTTAAAGATTCTGAAAGTATTTACAGACACTGGGGGCAGGCAGCCTAATAGATAGACAGATGACAGTGGACAGACAGATACACAAACTGAAATCGTATTCACACTTAAAAATTGCTAGAAAATATTAAAAACGCTTAATGTAATCGAAAATTCTATTCTAGCAAATTTCTAATAAAAGCTATTAATATAACTGAATATCTTTGTATAACCTTGTACATCAAATGCCAGTCATACTACATTCTATAGAAAGCATTCTTTTCCACATATGAAAAACATATTTCAATTTTATTAAGATTTGTATAAAGAAAATTTATTAAAACTTGGTTTATACAAAGGTCTCTCATAGAGCGAATGTTTAAGAATACTTTCGGGTATCCCTGTACACAAACCAGTGGTGGTATTTACTCCATTTTATATAGAAAGCATCTGACAGTGAACATGAATATGATATTTCAGTTTTATTCAGATTTGTGTTAAAAAACTAAAATATGGTTTATAGCAACACCTCTTATAGAACACAATTCTTTAGAATAATTTCCAGTTTCCTTGTACACAAACTAGTAGAGATATTCACTCTGTTTTCGGTAGGGAACATCTGAGAGTGAACCTGAATAACACATATCAGTTTCAAGAAATTCCATGAATATTTACAGGATTTAGAGAGCAGACAGACAGACAAAATGAAGTCATTAACACTTTTCAACTTTGTTGGAGAGTGTTAAAAATGAGAAATTTATTTTCCTATTTATATTTTCCTGTTGCTATGATAATGCATTAAATTTCTTTCAAAAATTTCGTTCTATTATTAATAGATAAAATTTCTAGTACTTCGTTTTACTTATATTCCTTTTTTCTTTCTAATATTTTTTATATAGTTTAGTATTTAAAAATTTAATGTTACCACAAAATAATTATCAAACAGTAAAATACTTCACTAATGTACACATATGATAAAATAAGATGTTTGTGTATGTGTCATTGTGTATGTTTGTCCAGAGCATTTTAGGAAAATGGCTGATCGCAGAGCTACACAAATTTACATGGAGGTTCATAATGACCTCGCCTGATGCACCTCGAAGGCTGATTTTTGAATTTTTGATTAGATTTGTTTTAATTAGAAGTTTTTGTTTCATTGAAATTGGATTTTGCTATAGTGTTTCTGTGTCACGCTAAAAAAAACAAGGTCTTCCATTTAAAAGTAAATATGAAGTATTTCTAAAGTCGGTCAACGGCTCAGTCAGTTAAAGTATCAAGTTATGATTGTGGTGGTCGTGGGTTCGATACTCGGTGACGGGTGTGTTACTTTTTTATGCAGATATTAATAGATAAGATGTCAATTGTAAAAGAAAACATTTCATTGTCTACACAGTATCCTAAGAAATTCTGATTAGTTTTTTTTTTTTTTTAAGCTTTCTTTTAGTTACTAAAACGCACAAAATAAAAATTTAAGAAAAAAAAAAAAAAACACTGGAGCCCTAAAAATTATAAAATATATATTTATTCTTGGAGAGTCATGGCTATAAAAAAATAAACGTTTCATCAATAAGTAAATTTTAAAGAAAAATATAGATGTTTAACTTTTTTTTGCAAGAGATGAAATATTTTAACTAATAAAAATATTCCAGATCGTAGAGCTACACAAATTTGCATGGAGGCTGGTAATGACCTCTAATGATGCACCTCGAAGCCTGATTTTCGAATTTTTGGTTAGTTTTCTTTTAATTAGATTTTTTTTTTTTTTTTTTTTTTTTTATAGAAATTGTATTTTGCCATAGTGTTTCCGTGTCACTCTAAAAAAAAAAAAAAAACAAGGCATTTTCACTTTAAAGTAAATGTGAAGATCCTCTTATGTCGGTCAATGGTGCAGTCGGTTAAAGCGTCAAGTTATGAATGTGGTGGTCGTGGGTTCGATACTCGGTGGCGGGTGTGTTACTTTTTATGCTGATATTAATAGATAAGATGTCAATTGTAAAAGAAAACATTTCATTGTCTACACAGTATCCGAAGAAATTCTGGTTAGTTTTTTTTTTTTTTTTTTTTTAAGCTTTCTTTGAGTTACTAAAACGCACAAAATAAAAATTTAAGTGAAAAAAAAAATACTGGAGCCCTAAAAGTCATAAAATAAATATTTACTTTTGAAGAGATATGGCTATAAAAAAATCAACGTGTCATCAATAAGTAAATTTTAAAGAAAAATATAAATGTTTCACTTTTCCAAGCGATGAAATATTTTAACTAATCAAAATATTTTAAAAAGCATTCAAGATTCTTTTTATATATGTTAGATTTTAGATTTTTTTTTATTATTATTATTAATTAAAGTATGAAAATAATTTCCTTACAATAGCTTGAAAATTAGCCATTTAAATATTAGTTTTAAATTTAATTGTTGCCAAAAAAGTTTTCCAATTCATTGTTTTCGATAAAAAAAAAATAAAAAAAAAATTGTGCGAATAATGAAATTTTGCTACTGAATAATGAAACTAAAATATTTAATAGATGTTGAGATGCAGTCATGTTTGAAATCATAGTTCCTAAATAATATCAAATCTACCTTTCGCCGAAAAATATCCAAATTGAAGTACCCGGAATAGACCTTTCTACAGGCAGTAGTAACCTGCACCCAATGCAGTGCAGGCAGAAAAAGACCTGTCATAGGCAGCAGGTACCCAAAGTGGTATGTATGTATTTCAATGTAGGTATTTTTTATGTATTTATAATGTGATATAAAAAATGAACAGTGATTCAATTCTTTTGAAAAATCATTTAAATGTACTGACCAGCGAAGTGGGCGTAGCCTGCTAGTAATATATAAAATCGTATTTAAAATGCAAATCTGTGACAAAACTCATCATAGTGAGAGGAAATCTGCAAAGTACATTACTAAAAAGCTTTTAATTGAAAAATTTAATTGAAAAAACTCACACTAAGGGGCACATTTGTCGATATGATGAATATTTTTGTTATTAGCTCAGTGAGACCTTTAAGGTAATATATAACACGTTAAAATACCTTTTGAATAGTTGGTGACCCTCCCTTGTAAGTTAATACATAAGAAGTTTAATAGTTATCTAGAAATGTAATTTTATGTCTTCAGCCCTTATATTTTCAAGACAAAACTAATTTCAGTACTAACTGATACATTGCTGAAATAAATTGTTGTTTAAGAAATGACAATTTTCATTAAGATAGTGAGGTATCTTAATGAAAATTGTTGTCATCAATTAAAAGATTAAAGTTCATAGGCAATTCAGTGTCATTTTACAATTGCATTTATCAGTACAATTGCACTACATTGCCTATGAACTTTAATCTTAAGAAGGAAGAAAAAAATTTATTTAATAATACTTGTGGACATTTAAAAAAAAAATAATAAATAAATAAAAAAAAAAAAAATATTCAAATTGTTCATGCTTTCCAGATGATGTCATTTCATTTTATACAATGTATGAAAAAATATTCATAATGAATATTTATTAGGGTGTCCTTTAAATGAGGGGGAAACTTTGTTTTTGTTTCTGTTTTCTTTTTTGAAATTTGATATGCATACCCTCTAATTTTTTTTTTTATTTAATCTGAAACACTTTTTAGCAAAATATCAGTTCTCTGAGATAATGTTAACACATGCCGAATTGATGGGAAAATCCTAATATCTGAATTAGGATTTTGCCGTGCAGTGCGAGCTTCTTGTGTGACTAAATTCTTCTTTCTCCTGTGAATTATAAAATGGAGGAAAAAAAAGAGGCGCTACTTTCGATCCATATTTTGAGTTCACTTGTTGCCATTACATAACAATAAATTATTGATAATTTCAACTGTTTCCCCATGGATTGCTTAGTCCTGGTTATCATAATTTGCTAATTTTATTGAATTCCACTTCAATACTTTCGTTTAAGTAAGTTTTGCTTAGGGCTGTTGTTACTTTACCAAATTTTATGTCTGAAATATGCTCTTTTATCCTATTTTTAATTTCCATTTGGTCATTCCTATGTAACTGCCTATAGAGTTGTCTGTTTTTTCTAAAGGTTATTTCATACACACCTGAAGTTTCAAGTGGATCTATACTCTCTTTATTGTTTCTAATGGAATCGCAGTAGTAAACATACACATTACTTTTTTATAACTTTCATTGTGATTTAAGTTAAATCACAAAATTAAATTTCACATTGAAAATTTAAATCGCAAAATTAAATTTTGCCTCGAAAATTAAATCATATTGAAAGTTATCAGAGAGTAAAGCCTAAGTTTACTACTGTGATTCCATATTATCGAGGAGAATCTAACAATATTAAAAATTTTGCTAACAAAATAAATGTTAAAATTTCGATAAAACCCAACAAAAACATATATCACTTCATTAGAAATAATAAAGATGCAATAGATCTGCTTGAAACCTCAGATGTGTATAAAAATACATACCTTTTATAAAAACAGGCAATTTTATAGGCAGTTACATAGAAATGACCATTTGGAAAATTAACAGTAGGATAAAAGAGCATATTTCAGACATAAAATTTGGTAAAGCAACCACAGCCCTAATCAAAATTTACTTACACAAAAGTATTGAATTGGAATTCAATAAAGTTCACAAATTAGCAAATTATGATAACAAGGCCTACAAAATCCATCGGGAAACTGTTGAAATTATCAATACTTTATCGTTGTGTAATGGCAATGAGCCAAATCAAAATATAGATAAAAAGTGACACCACTTTTTTAAGCACAGGCCAAAGGAGAAAGAATTTGTCACGTAAGAAGCTCCCACTGCTACACTACAGAAGAAGAAAGGGGCCTTTTGAGAGTGCTATGATGAAATTAAGAAGCTCAAGTATATATTAATGTTAATAAAGTGGTTCATTTTTGGAAATAATTAAGTCAACCCCAATTAATCAGACTAACTTATAGAATGTGTATGGTTCAGATTAAAAATAAATATTTTAAATAAAAAATAATAATATTTTAAATTAATTATTAATCAGAATTGGGAATGTATAGAAATTCATTAGAAACTTAATTAACATAAAAATCAAAGTCTAGCACAATCCAAATGCTTTAAATCCTGATTAGCTAATGAATTAAAGCATTGATATGAAACATTGTTTAATAGCAGCTAATAAGAATTAAAAAATTAATATTTACTCACAGGCTGATTCCTTTATTTCTTATAAAAATTCATGTTTGTTTATATCCATAGAAGTTCAAAATATTTGTTATTTTTTAAAGATTATATAATTTTATTTATCAACAGTAATAATAAATAAATAAAACATAAAGACATTTATTTGTCAACAAAATTTATATTTTTAAATACATCATGGGTTTTCTTTACTTAATTTTTTTCTTATGGTGCTTTCCTTTTTTTTTTTTTTTTTAATAGTTGGAGTGTCTCAAGTTGATTGCTTCTCCTAGATTCACAGATAAAAGAATAGGTTATTTAGGCTCTATGTTATTACTTGATGAACGTCAAGATGTTCACCTTCTTATTACAAATTCATTGAAAAAGTAAGAGATGTTAATGTTCTCATTCTTTGCCAAAATCTAATAAACTCTTTACTTTTTTTTTCTTTGGGGGGGGAGGGTGTTGTTTTCGATGTCTTAATTTTGTAATAGTTATCTTAGTTTTTGTAATACAGCCGAACCTCGTTAACGTGAATCTCAAGGGAAATAAAAAATTTGTTCATGTTATTAGCAGTTTGTGCTATCAGTAACTCAGAAACTAATCTTTATTTTGACAGGGAATGGGGAAACAGTTTATGTTAAAAGTAATTCACGTTAAGTGAGTTCACGTAAATGATGTTCGACTGTAATTATATTTGTTATACAGTTTGAAATATTAGCATTTTTATTCTGTAACACATTGTCCCTTATTTTCTAATTCATGAAATCTGTGTTCAAAGGTGTGTGCCATTACTACTAGCAGAATAAAATTTTTAAAGAAACTTTTTTTTTTTTTTTTTTTTTTAAACAGGAATTTTGTGGTATTCCACTGTAGTATCATAATAGATTAAAGTGTTTGCACCCTCAGTAATTTTTCTTTTTCTTAATAATGAAGTATTTATTTAGTTTGTTAGCAGTTGTTCAAGATAGCTCAGTGGGTAGAGCATTGGCATATTAAGCCATGGGTCTAAGGTTTGATTTCTGGCTCAGGACATTTTTTGCTCTAAATAAAATTATTCAACTTTGAATTCCATATTTATTAATTAATCAACATGAAATGAAATATCTAATTCTTATCACATTTGAGTTTGATTAATGTTTTTTTTTTTTTTTTTTTTTTTTTTATGGGTTGTATTTCTCTTTGTTCAAGTCTGTTGAAGTACAGAATGTAAGGGTAAAATCAACTTTTAGCAAAGTATGTCAGTCAGAAATTGTCTGGGATAGCTGAGTAAAAGTATGCCAGGCATTAAAAAAAAAAAAAAAAAAACCTCACTCAGATATTTTATCTATATTTATTTTTGGGTGCAATAGACCAATGGTCCATGTGCCCAGCTCTTAGTGAGCTGCTGAGGATTAGCTGAGAGAGCTAGATTAGGATTAGCTGATTAGCTAGAGTGAGCTGCTGAGGATTCTTAATTCATAAGTCATTCGTATTTGTTTTCAGTGAACATACACTCTATTACCATAAATCAATTTTAAATAAACATTTGGGTGAATTATTTTTTTATGCTAAATGTGCAGAAGAGTTATGCACAAAAAAATAAAAAAAATGTTGCTTAATCTTTGGCAACTAATTATAGAAATATCAATTTGTCAACAGACTCTTATTTTTATGTTTCATTCAGAAAAATCAGTTATAGTACAGGGTGGGGCATAAAGATCTCCCCATTTTAAGAGGTCAATAAAAATGTATAGGACATTGAAAACAAATATTTTATGTTTACATTCGGAAAGAATAATGTTTGCCAATTGCCATTAATTAATTTTTACAATCTGTATCAATTTTTGCTATTTACGAAAAAGGATATCGTCTAAATGTTTTGCGTTACAGCCTCTCTTACTGCTGCCACGTTCTACGGAGTTCGAACATGACGTGGTCTACTGGGCGACTTTCGTTTTAAACACGAACCTGTTTCTCTAAAATTAGCAACCCATAAAGATATTGTCTTTCTGTCGGGTATTTTTCCACGCCTGCTTACTCCAAAGTGCCTATGAAATAATCGTTGCATTTGAATGATGGAATCCGCATTTTAAAAATAAGTTTCAACAACAAACGCACGATGTTCACTAGTCCAAGTTGACAGTCATACTGTCAACTGAAATAGCGTAACCAGGGAAATATAACAGCACTACTTTGGACATGCCCTCTACACTAGCGCCGCCGCAGCAACAGCGGCAAATTAGGGAGGTCTTTATGTCCCACCCTGTAGATACCCGAAATCTACACACCTGGCAAATTCTAGAAATCTGTACTGTACATCACAACCAATGTAAACAACAAAATTTATAATAAAGTTTTCAAAAAAAAAAAAATCAAGATGGCACTTATTTTAAGGGTAATTTTAATTGAAAATAAATACCTAAATTTTTCAATCCAATATTTGTACTTGTGTTTAAAAAAAAAAAAAAAAAAAAATGCATGAGAAAAGTTTTAGGCACAAAAAATAAATAAATAATCTATTAAAAAAAAAAAAAAAAAAATTAAAACCCAAATTCCTATTATAGCGTATCATATACATCTTTTCGAAGTTAGAATAAAATTTAATTTGCAAAAAAAAAATTTAACTTTTTTGTTTATTAACCAAAATTGGGGAAATTTGAACTGTGTTAAGAAAAGAGAAATGCGAACAAGAAGTAATCGAGATGTGTATCCAAATGGACTCATACCATGACTGCAGGTGATGGACAGTGTGACAATGTCGAATCCCAGCTAGCAATGTTCATTATTCACGATGCAGTTAAATACAGATAAGGCAATCTTGATGCTGTAAACAGAATTGTGATTTGTCTGAAAGGCTATTTCACGCCATTCCTGCTTCCAGGTTTGTCGTTGATCACACATTAAAGGCGCCCACATCAGTGATGCAGTTTTGAGGGTAATCAAAAATTTTATAGCTGCATACTGGGTCACCACCTGGAGTGATGGTATGCAGTACCATCGGGTACACGTCTCAATCACCTCTTGTTTCATTCCCACCACTCTGAATATCAGCCATTACATTTCTGATGAGTTAAGGCCATTGCTCGGCACTATATTCAAGGCCTCTAAAGTGCAATATTTAAGCAGAACAATACAGGACTGCATGTTGTCTGTATTGTCTGGACCTTCTTTGATGCAGAATATGTTTGACTGTTGTTCTGGGTTACACATTCTCCTGATCTCGCACCAATGAAAATGACTGTTTAATCATTGAAAAGTGACTGCCCACCCCACTACTCACCAGTAACTACGATCGATCAATTGTGGCATCGTGTTGAAGCTTCATGAAGTGCTCTAACCTGTACATATCATCCAATTGCTGTTTGATTCAATGCCTAGGCAGATAAGAACTGTTATTGACACAGAGGTCGTTGCTGTTACTGTTTACTGTTTTCTCAGTACATATTACTCCAAATTCCCTGAAATTTTAATCAATTGTTCTTCCTACTATAATGTATGTGCCCAATAAATATTCTGATATTCGCATTATTGCATGGTGTTGCAATTTTCACAAACATAAGTGTATTACTTTTAGTTATAAAATAAAAAGGGACTCGGTAATTGATTACTGATGCTGATGTTTTAGTAAGTTATATTTCTGTTGATTATCAATTTTCAGTAATTGTTTATTATTATTATTTACTTATTTATTTCATTATTATTATTTTTTTCAGTGATTTGAATAGCCAAACACAGTTTGTTATTGGTTTAGCTCTTTGTGCACTAGGTGTTATATGTTCTCCAGAAATGAGTAGAGATCTAGCTGGAGAAGTTGAGAAATTATTAAAGACATCTAATGCTTATGTCAGGAAAAAGGTATTTTTCTATTAATTTAAGCATATATACTATACAACTTTAGATGTTACATTATATTGCACACACTACAGATATTATATAGTGACAATATACGCAATTTTCTTTTCTAATTGTTTTCTCTCTGTTTAATACTTATACAAAATAGTCTTGCATTGAGTCAAGTACCAACGGTTACCCACTGGTTACCTGCATTGCAATCAAGTTTGCATTAATTTTTGACCCATGGGTACTACAGGTCTACGCACAATTTTTTTTTTTTTTCTTAAAGAATTTTTAATGCTTTTTTATGTACAGTCGAGGGGGAAAAAATGCAACACTCAACGTAATTTCATTGCTAATTGATGTAGAAAAATGTTATAGGTATCATTCAATGGGGAATTGTGTGTAGTTTCAGAAAATGAAATGAAATTTTGAATTGGGGTTCGTCTACATATTAAAACGCACACCAACTTTGATTTTTTCAATGGTAATGCCCCATTTTAATTATATATTTGAATTCCTGGGATCGCGACAACATGAAAAAGTATATTGTGGGGTATATTTTACTTATTTTTTCACAGAGTTATAAGCGTTCAAAGTTTGAAGGTGCTAATGTTAAATTCATATCGTTTCATTGTTTCATTTTATGCAAAAATTAATATAGGCCATAATTCATAATTTTTATGAATATGAATTTATTAATATTTTTAATTCTGAAAAATATTAATAAATTCATATTCATAAAAATTATGAATTATGACCTATATTAATTTTTGCATAAAATGAAACAATGCTAAAAAATATGGGTGTGCAAATTTACAGCTCATTCTAGTTATTAGTTTTCGAGATATAAATAAAACTTTCTTTTGGAGTGGTTTAGGAGGCCGTCTCTTATAAAGTTTTGCATGAGATAATGAATCAAATCTTAAAAAATAACAAAGAAAATTAAAATATATTTTTTTTTATATATGGGTCAAATTATATAATAACAACGCCAAACGCAAAGAAATGAAACACAAATGATGATTTTTAGACATTAGTGTTAGCATCAAGAATTCCTGTTTTCTAGAGAAGACAAGCCCCACCTTCATCGTTCTTCAAAACAAAACAATACAGAAAAGTAAAGTAAATGTGACATTGAGTATTCGTGTTAAACCCCTTATATTATGTTGACAAAAATATGCACAAGTGGTATTTCTTCATCGATTAATTGGTGATAAATTTTGAATCTTTTAAATGAACACTAGAAGAAAAAAATTAACTAAATAGGCAGGGTTTACTGCTTTAAATAGAAAATAGGCTTAATGTGAAATTGTCAATTAAAAAAAATGAATGGAATTGGAATGCAAGACATTTGTAAAATAGTTTTTTTAATTACCGTCATAGTTTAAGGCTTAATTATTTGCTTCATATATTGCTCTATTTTATTTTATTCATTTATTTATTTTGTAGAGGGGAGGATTATTATTTTAAGGATACTTTAGTCTTTAAAATTTTATAAATATATTTAAGCTTTATATATTTTTAAAAATATACTTTAACTTTTATAAATATATTTTAACACTTTTTGCGACTGCAGGATTTTGTCTTTGTGATAGTAAGATCCACCTATGGGCATTATTCTCTCAAAATAAAATATTTCAGAACAAATTTTCTGTATTCACAATTATATTACAAATGGATATACATTATAATTATATTCTTTCTAATCAATATATTTCTATTCATAGTATATTTTATTGCAAAAATATGAACACTGGGTACACATTTAAGAAATATGTAACACACAAATTACGAAAGAAACGCCCACTGACAGAGTTACAGATTTTCAAATGACGTGAATCTACATCAGCAGTCGCGAAAGGGTTAATTAAGAAATTATATTTTCATAGAAATTATAAGACAAATCGTACAGTTCCAAAGAGTTCAACTGACTCAAAACTGGTAAGTGCGATTTAAATTGTTTAATATTTACTTCATGAAGTTTTACAAATATTTATCCGAAAAGATTTAGTTTATGTGCTGTTGTATATATATATATAGCTATATTATTTCATTTCATATATTATGTTACACCTACAAAAGAAAATTTAAGCTTTATTTGTGATCAGTACAGCCATAATAGACACTTTTATTTGAAAAATATTACACTTTTTTCAAAGAGTGCAGTCTGGACCAGTCGCAAGTGTAATGTACACTGATGGAAAAAAAAAATCCCAACACCAAGAAAAAATTATTGTACAGTAATGAAATTTCAGCAATACATTTGTCTAGGTAACATATTTAATTGATTAAAGTTTCAAGATCACAGGTAGAGCCATTGGCGAGAAGAGCCATTTCAAATGTGAAATGTTGGTACATTAGTAACTGGTGTAACCGGCAGAATTTTGAATGCAAGCATGCAAACGTGCATGCATTGTGTCGTACAGGTGTCGGATATCAGTTTGTGGGATGGAGTTCCATGCCTGTTGCACTTGGGCGGTCAATGCAGGGACGGTTAATGCTGGTTGTGGATGACGCTGGAGTTGTCGTCCAATGATGTCCCATACGTGCTCGATTGGAGAAAGATCTGTTGATCTAGCAGGCCAAGGCAACATGTCGACACTCTGTAGAGCATGTTGGGTTACAACAGCGGTATGAGGGTGAGCCTTATCCTGTTGGAAAACACCCCCTTGAATGCTGTTCATGAATAGCAGCACAACAGGTTATATCACTAGACTGACGTACAAATTTGCAGTCAGGGTGTGTGGGATAACCACGAGAGTGCTCCTGCTGTCATATGAAATTGCTCCCCAAACCATAACTCCAGGAGTAGGCCCTGTGTGTCTAGGCCGCAGACAGGTCGCTAGCAGGTGTCCACCTGGCCTCCTTCTAACTAACACACGGCTATCACTGCGACCAAGGCAGAACCAGCTTTCATCAGAAAACACAACAGATCTCCACTCCGTCCTCCAATGAGCTCTAGCTTGACACCACTCACGTCGCAAACAGCAGTGGTTTGGAGTCAGTGGAATGCACGCTACAGGGCGTCTGGCTCGGAGCTGTCCTTGAAGTAACCGATTTGTAACAGTTCGTTGTATCACTGTGGTGCCAACTGCAGCTCGAATTTCAGCTGCAGACACAGTACGATTAGCCACAGCCATACACCGAACAAGGCGGTCTTCCCTCTCAGTTGTGCCGCGTAGCCGCCCGGAACCCGGTCTTCTTGAGGCAGTACCTTCCCTTGACCACTGCTGCCAACACTCATGCACAGTGGATACATTCCTGCCAAGTCTTTCTGCAATATCGCGGAAAGAAAACCCACCTTCTCGTAGCCCTACTACACGAACTCGTTCAAACTCAGTGAGCTGTTGATAATGGCTTCTTCGTCTTCTTAGAGGCATCCTTGACTAACATTAACCCACTACGTCAAATCTCAACTGTAAATAACGATCACGAACCTTACAGCGCTTATTTAAAGGAGACCTGATTTGCATGTTCATAGTGTCGCTACTAGTGCCACACTTATGCGCGTAGCTCGAAATTTGAATCGACGTCATCTTTCAGATGTATAAACACACCTACCAAATTTCGTTTATCTAGCACAGCTCCTTCCAGCTGTTGGGATTTTTTTTTTTCCATCAGTGTATTGAAATAGACCTAAAGTCATCTAAAAAAGTACTGTAGTATATACAAATCTAAAAAACTGAATTCAGGTTAATTAAGGAACTGGAAAAAAAGTCAAAGTTTTTTATTAATTATTATATTTCTTTTTTTCCTGAAAGATTTCCAGTGTGAAACAGTAAAATTTTGTCTATTTCTTATAGGATCTTAATTTTATTTTTCTACATTTACAGATAACCACCTAACACATTTTTGATTATAACTCTATAAATACTAAAGATAAAGTATACAAACAGTATACTTTTCCGCACTGCAAAACGCTCAGAAATTCAAATATGAAGTCAAAATTGGGTGTTGCTATTGAAAAAATCAAAGTTGGCACTCATTTCAATATGTAGATGATCCCTAATTCAAAATTTGACGACATTTTCAGAAAGTGCATTTAATTTCCTGTTGAATTATGTCTGTTAGATGTTCCTGCACCAATTAATAACAAAATTACAGTGGGTGTTGCGTTTTTTTTTTTCCTTTTTTTTTTCCTGATCGTACATAATCTTTTGAATGTAGAAATTAGGTAACACTTCTAAACATGACTCATAACATGAGTATAATTGCAATTGTATAATTATTAGTACTTAACATTTTAAACTTTATATAAGAAAATTATTTGTCTTTTAATGTATATTTTCCTCCTTATTTTAATATTTTTATATACTGTTAAAATATTTGGAATAGTGGGTTTTTTTTAATTTTCAGTACATAAGATTTTTTGATATATTATATACTGGAAGTTCCTGAAGTTCACAATTAGATTAGTAATTTTTAATAAATAATTTTAGTTATATATTAAAAATTGCTGATCTAATTATAAACAAATCTTCAGTAATATTTTATGTAATATTTAATTCTTTGAAAGATTTGTTCAATTATATAACTGTACTTTGTATACTAAAATTTCAATTAAGTTTATTATATAACATAAATTTAATAATATTTTATTGCAGGTCTAAACAAGGCGGTTTGGGTCGGGTTGCGGGTCGAAAGTTATTCTACAAGTCAGGTGTGGGTCAAGTTAACCCAACCCACACAGAACTCTAACAGAAATATCTCTTGTGAGAGTTATTAATATAATTGATATTGAGGAAAAATAGTGTTTTTTTTTTTTTTTTTTTTTTTTTTTTTACAGTACAAGTTGATTATAATTAAAGTAACGATTTCAAAACACTTTACTTTTAAAACTACTGGTCAGAACGATTTTCTATTTTACCAGAACAGTCATTTTGCAATGGAATTTTATTTGGCAAAGAAAAAAAGTTGTTCCAAAATGGTGCTATCAGGATAATGTTGGAGGAAATGCCTAAATAGATTCATTATACACAGCAATGTTGTTAGCAGTAAAAGAATAGCAAGCAACAATAGACTCCAAGGGTTTATTACATCTTTTTTTTAGCAAAAAGAGAATATGTGTTTACAGCAAATACAGTGATAGTAACTAGAGAAAAAGAGAAGCTTCATGAAACAAACACCTTACAGATGATTAACAGCACATTTTGTATCTTTTTTTTTTTTTTTTCTCTCTCCTGTCTTTTGCCAAATGAAATTCCATCTCCTCATGATTGTTCTGGTAAAATATCAAGTCATTCTGAAAAGTTCCTCAACTGTTTTGACTTTCCATACTACTAAATTTACAATTTGGAATTCCACAGACTACAATGTTTACAATTTAAATTCCCACAGACCACAATGTTTACAATATAAATTCTCCTTGGATTAATATGATTTATTAAAAAAAACACAAATATATTTAGAAGGGCACATGTTTTATAAATATGAAATACTCTGTGTATCTGTTTATACATAAGTAAAAAACATATGCAATCTTTGAAAATTAAGTGACATCTTAATTTAGAGTAGTCTACTCATTTTCCTCAAAATTGACAGATCCATGTTGAACATTTCTTATGCTATTAAAGGTGGGACGAGTTGCATTATTGTCCAGATTTTCATCCTTTCTTTCACTGTAAGGAAGAGAGGAACTGTGTTGTGCTCGTTCTTTCCTTATTTTTTGTTTAAAATGAAAAATGTAATGTGGTTACATCTTCCGTAGCCATATCCACCAAAGGGAAAGAAGAAAAATAATTAACCTGTGGTTGATCTTAACCTGCATTTATTAAAGAGAAAGGTAGTACCAGGTTTACCTACCTTTATACCAGTGGCGTATCGTGAGTGACGTTTTGAGTATGCTCCATACTGGTGGCTAGGAACAGCTCGTTATCATGGAAAGCTTGTTCATTTGATTGGCTATTTAAATGTCGTAATATCTACGGTGTTTCTCGAAACAAGCGAATTAGCCAATAAGATGTTTAAATATCAATTTTAATGTACTGTTTCTAACTACTCATGTGGAGCATGCCCTAAACGTCATTCACGATACGCCACTGCTTTATACTGAGATCCTGCTATGCCCAGTAGCAGTATTTTTCATGTCAATCTGCGACAATTATTTAGACATGAGAAAATTATTTCACAATAAGTAAGAGATAAAATGTTACAAGATTGAATAAGCATCTTTTTATCGCAAGTTTGCATTTCTCTAATATTAGTTAATCAATTACATATGAACAAATTACTGTTGTTTTAAAATTTTAATTACATAAAGCAAGGTAAAGAGTTAATATTTTTTTTGTCTGTGATTTTTTTTTTTTTTTGTTGTTGTTGTTTTTGTACTGACTCTAGTCAATGGTGGCGCCAGCTAGGGAGCCGGGGGAGCACCCCCCCCCCCCTCCCATCCCAAATCAGGGCATTTTCCTAAATCTGTTGGGAAATATTGACATTTATGATTTTCTTCTTTTAGCAGCAGTTTTTTTCCTTTTACAAATAGAGTGAAATTTTACACAGTGTAAAGGAATGCCATTATTTGCAGTCACAACTAGTGTGTAGTGCAAGTTAGAGAACTGAAAAAAAAAAAAAAAAAAAACTTGGGAAATAAAATTTTAGTGCACTAAAATCGAACTACCGAATTTTAGTGTCCACTATAAGCATATAAAATAGCAATAGTTAAATGGGAGTTCAGATGGGACCACCAAAAAATTTCCCTATATCTGAGTGTTCACTATAGCAAGGTTCGACTGTATTATTAATAACCAATATTGCAGAGTATAATTGCAACAGTGGACTCAGAAATAGCATGACGCAGGTACCATGTTAAATAGCAAGCTTTCTATGTATAGTGTGCCCCTCTAGAGAAGTTGATGTCTCCCTGTCAGGGAATTTCTGGTGCCACCACTGATTCTAGTAAAATCAATGTTTGTAATAAGAAACTCCACATATTGAAATTAATGCTGGTTTTTGAAAATTTTCTGGTTCCTGTATAACCAAATAAAGGGTCATTAAAAAGTATAAACACTCTCTTATCAACAGTTGTAGTTTGTTCGTCATTGCCATCTATTCATCTTAAGCATTTTTCTCAACTTCTCAAGGACCGAACCCCAACTTTCATCAGAAGTTTCTGATACGGGAATTCTGAAATTGAAATTGTATGTTTAAGTAACTTAATAAGCATAGGTATTTTCTTTCATAGCTCACTGTCAGCAATTTTGTACAAAGCTTTTATTTCATAATGCGATCCCTTTAGATATATCTTCTGTTGTGTTAATGATCCATTTATAAAAATACTGGTACCTAAACCAAAGGGTATGAGTAGGTAATATTGAACAATTCTACCTCTTTATAGGTTCTACAATTTAATAAACCAAGTTTTAAAAGAATGTTGATATTTATGCTACAGATGGAGAAAAACTGGAAATCACAAGACTTCTGTAGGTCATTTGTTCACCGATTATTACTGCGTGGAAAAAGGTGGGTCACAAAGCATTAGATGAGTAAGAGATATTGAACTATTCTACTTTTTTATAAATACTACAATCTAATAAAGTAAGTTTTAAAAAGAACATTGACATTTATATTGTGGAGGGAGAAAGATTGGAAATTACAGCGCTTCTGCAAAGCGTTTGATTGCCAATTGTAGATCGGGTTGGTGGAAATTAAGTGAGTGAAAGATATTAAACAATTCTACCTCTTTATAGGTTGTCGAATCTAATAAGGCAAGCTTAAAATGAACATTAATGTTTATGCTGCAAATGGAGAAAGAATAGAAATTACCATATTCCCTGTCAAAATCACAAAATTTGGAATCTCTGTACAATGCTGTTTTGAAAATTTATCTGCAACGTACATCTTGTGGCTGCTATGTTACTTAAATATACCGGGTGATTCAAAATAGATGTTACAGCAATTATCTCATAAACTAAGATAGAAACATACTTCTAATTACAAAGTTTGTGCAAATTAAGAGCAGATTTCAGATATAGAAATTTTTTGGACAAGGGGCTGTATACATATTAAAATATGGAATTTAATTTTTATGCGGTCTCTCCTATCATATGGCATATATTTAGAAAAATATTCTCCTCGCTCTAAGAAGAAAAAAAAAAAAAATTCCTCTCTAAGTCAAAATCTCACTGAGTTATTGCAATTTGAAAATGATTATTTATGCCACTTTATTTTCAATTTTGACATGTATTTTTCGACGCCAAAGAGCTCACTTTAGGGGGTTATCTATGAGATGAGGAAATTTAAAAAAAGATCCTTCATTTTAAAATAGCAACTAAAATCATTCAAACACATGAAATCAACAGGTTTAAGAACGTAATGCAAATTTATATTATTCCATATTGTTAAAAAAATTGCTAGTTAAATTTCTTAGGGGGGGTCATTTACAAATTAAAACACGTTAACACAGGAAGAAAATTAAAAGACTAGCAAAACAGTATGAAATTTTTGCACTTTATTTCTTTTGGAAAAATTTTAATGACTTCGGCTCTTTAACAATTCCATTCCAACAAAGTTGAAAAGTGTTAATGACATAGGTTTGTCTGTCTGTCCATCCGTCTTTATGTCTGTCCACGCTCTAACTCCCGTGAATATTCATGGAGTTTCCTGAAACTGATATATGGTATTTGAGTTGAGTATCAGAAGTTCCTTATTAAAAATGGAGTGAATACCTCTGCTAGTTTGTATACAGGGACAACCGAAAGTATTCCAAAGCATTGAGTTCTATGAAAGGTATTTCTATAAACCAAATTTTAATTACTTTGCATAAATCTTAATGATATTGAAATATGTTATTCATGTGCACAAAATAATGCTTTCTATAGTGTACAGTATGATTAGCATTAGTTTTAAAGGGCACACAAAAATATTCAGTTAAGTAAAGGGATTTATTAGACCAGGGTTCCCACGGTCCTTGAAAATCCTTAAGAAGTACTTGAATTTCATTTTCTTTTTCAAAGGCCCTTGAAAGTACTTGAATTTTGTGCAAAGTCCTTGTAAATCCTTGAATTTTCCACTTCAATAGACGAGCTTATCGCAAATTCTGTCAAGGCTAAACTATCTCCATCTCCACATGCGCACGCCATTGTCTAATATAATGATTTTGTCATAAAATTCTCATTTCATTGTCTTGCTTTTGCATATAGTTTCAACTTGTTTTTTTTTTTTTTTTTTTTTTTGACAGTCTCATACCTGTTTGATGGACTGGTCATTAATTTTGAGCAGAAAGTGACTAGACCAGCACTCGAACCTAAAAACTTTGGAATAATCATAGTGATTCCAAATCTTGAACTAATCGTTTTTTGACTCTTGTAAAAGTTAATTTGGTCAATCCAGGGGTGCAGAATATATCCGAACGCCCGAACAAGGTTCGGGGGAAATTTGAACTAACTGGGGAAATTCTGAATATTTATTTAAAGAGAAAATAAAATTTGCTGCTTTGAAGTTCTTATAATATACCCTAACAGCGATATTTTTATGTTACACTGTATACTTATTCTCTTAAAGATTTATTACATAGAACAAATGACTCTGTATAGGAAAGTAGATTTTTGAATTTTTGAGGGAAATTTATATTGTGTTTGGGGGAAATTTCCGAGGTCTGAACATTTTCTGCACCCCTGGGTCAATCCATCAAAAATGTATTGTGAAAACAGGCAAAGTTAGTCTAATTATAAAAAAAAAATATTACTAATGAAAGTAGTTACTAAAGTTTTGTGTGTATGCCTAGCGTTCTGCAATTTTCCCCTAGTCCTTGAAAAATTTCAAATAGGCCTTGAAAAGTACTTGAATTTTTTTCTTATATAAAAGTGGGAACCCTGTTAGACTTTTGCTAGAATTGCATTTTTGTTTACAACAAATGTTTTCTAACTATATTTAACTGTGAATATGATTTCAATTTGCATACTTTTTTGTCTGACTGTCTGTCTGTCTATTTGTCTGTCTATTTGTCTGTCTTCCCGCCTCCAGTGTCTGTAAATATTTTCAGAAATTAAAAAAAAAGAATGCTATATGTTATTTAGGTTTACTATGGAATATTTCCTATTTAAAATGGCATTAATAGGTCCTCTACAATTGGTTTATGTTCAGAAAGGCACAAAAAATGCCAATGCATTGCATTTTGGGATAGACATTCTTATAAATTACATTTAAATAATTTTCTACTGTAAAAATCATAAAGAAATTCATATTTATTGTTAATATTGTAAAATAATTTTTTGTCTATAATGTGATATGGTATTGATGTATAATTCTGTGCCAGGGGGGTTACTGTCCTTCTGTTTAATTATAGTGCCTACATTTATTACAGCAAAAATCAAGTATGTTGTTAATTTCCTTGAAACTTACAAGTCTTGATCGACTTTTCAAGTGGCAACTATATATGGAATTCAAAGTACCAAATTTGAATTTCCTACAGTTATTTGTTGTTAAATTATGTTGAAAATTCATATAAATAAAACTACTTTGTTTACAGTATGGGTATGAGAAATTAATTTTCTGTTCTGTGTCAGCAGTGTTCTTCAATAATAAAAAAAAAAGCAGCAAAGCACTTACATCAATCATATTTAATAAAAAAAAAAGATGTTTACCTTAATTTTGTCTATAAACTATATACACATGGCTTTGTGTACGTAAATGTAGTGTTATATGTAAAACACGTTACACAAAATGAAATACACTTCCAGCAATTCTCAAGTATAGCTCCAATATATCCAAATACTCTGAGTAACCCTATGATGAATGATTTCTATACCACAATCTACACAAAACATGCTTTTATGCGTATAAAAATCATTTCTTTTTATTCTGTTTAAGGCAACCTATAGATGTCACACTGTACATATGAGGAATTTCGCTCACAGATGTGAGGTATTTGAATTCTCTTGGAAGTCCCTGTACACAACCCTTTGTCTGATCACAACAAATAGCTTAGTGTAGCATCGCTATATGATACAGATTTAGAATATTGAATTTGGACGTCCTGCTGCTATTTGTTCTTGAGATATGCTAATAACACTAACACAGAGAGAGAGAGAGAAAGACCAACCTCTAAAAACATGATTTTTGAATTCAGAGGATCTGAAAATGTGCAAATATAACAAAAGCTAATTTTCGGAAATTTGACTCAAAAACAATAATTTCTCTATACCGTGTATATGGATAAGAAAATGTATAAAGGAAAAGAAAGAAAAATGAATTTGAAAATTCCCTTGTAGTTCATAAATTATTCATAAATTTCATTTGTTAAATTATCAGTGAGTATCTCGTGCGTATTCACTAGGAGAAAGAGAGACATTACAGGCTAAAATAGTTGTCTTTCCCTGAATGAAAAAGAATCCCATTTTTCTTCTTAGAGTGAGAAGAATATTTTTCTAAATATAAGTCATATGATAGGAGGGGCCATATAAAAATTAAATTTCGTATTTAATATGTATACAGCCCCTTGTACAAAAAATGCCATATCTGAAATTTACTCTTAATTTACACCAATTTTATAATTGGAAGTATGTTTCTATCTTTCTTAGTTAACGAGATAATCGCTGTAACATCTATTTTGATTCACCCAGTATATATGGTAATTTTTTGGACTGGATACTGTGTGCTCCATGTCAAGAAAATCATTAACCCTTTCAGCGTTAGCTGTTTTTCGGTATATTTGTTTAATGATTCATAAAATTAATACTGTGCACAGTATAAATATGAAAATTTAATACAATACTCTATACATGTTTATTAATCTTATTTTCTCAAAAAAGCAACATATATTTCAAAATTTAGCCATATCAGCCTTTTGTTTTGACTATGCTTGACGGAAAAAGATGGGCTTGTTAAAAAGCATTCACTATTAAATATAATCTTAGTTTTGCATTCATAAATCATTATTTTAATCCATATACTAAATTTATAAATTTATCACTTACTAAATCTCCCTTATTTATGGTTATTTCCAGGGATTAAACATTTCAGGGTCTGCTCCTGAATTCAGGGTTTTTGAAAATTTTGCTGCTTTTTCATGTTAAATTATTGTGTGTTAGTAGAAATTTCTCATTTTGAATGTTATTTTGCTATATAATACATAAAAACTTTCTAAAGTTTTAATCTGCCATTCATTCTGCATGCATATAATAATTTTTAGGATTTTTGCATATTAGATAGTTTTAACCCTGAATTTGTTATGTATGTTTAATTTTATCTGTTTTTTATAAGTAATATTTTTTTAGGCTGCACTTTGTGCTTTTCGCATTATTAAGAAAGTTCCAGAATTAATGGAAATGTTCATTCCTGCCACTCGTTCACTGCTTTCAGAAAAAAATCATGGTAATTGGTTTTTTTTGTACTTCATGTTTATGCCTAGTATTTGCTTCAGTAGTAAATTTATATTTTTGTTGAAATATAACATGTAAGACATTTACTAGTTAATTTATCATTTTTTTCAATGTTATATAGCAGACCACAATAAGAAATGGATAAATGAATTCCACTGACTATGTATAGCATTTGATTATTTATTGCTATGTGTTCTGATAACATATAAGGGAAAGACACCAGCGCTTGTCACCCTTAAAATCTGCACTAGTGTTTGTCACCTTCACAAAAAACATGTTAAAATAATCGTTAATTAACATCTATGGATTTGAATCCGCTCAAGCTAGATTCTCCAGTTCTAGGAAATCTAGTGCCGGTGGTAGAGGTGCCAGTTATTAAGATTTGTCTATAATTATTATGGATTTATGGCAATAATTACGACATCATGGACAACATATAAAAATTATGAATTATATGCTTTTAAGAAAATCACAGATATCGATCGTTAAAAAAAAAGATAATCCCTACTAACGATTGACGATAAAACACACAACGGAAGCCTTCCAATTCTCAATCTTTCTCCATTCACAACATAAATGTCAATATTCATTTTAAACTTGCGTTATTAGATTCTAGAAACTATAAAGAAATAGAATTATACAATATTTCTCGCTGATGTAATTTTTTGTAGCCCCCCCCCCTCTTTTCTTATCTCCAACTAGCCATCAACAATTAAAAGCTCTGCAGAAGCCTTTTTAGGCTTTATTACTAAACTTGATGAATCTATTTGTTTTTCCTTAATAAATTTAAAATACATACTGTATCACCAAACAAAAAATATGCAAGATGCATAAAGAAAAGAAGAATGTTTTAGTATTTAATGCCATAAAAACGGTTGTCTGAATGGAAAAAAAAAAAAAAATGACTATTAAAAAAATAATAATAGTAAATAAAATAAATATTTGTAACACCCCCCCCCCCCCCCAAAAAAAAAAACAAAACAAAAAAACTTTCATTTTGTAAGAAGATAAAAAAATACATATTTATTTACTTTTGTTCAGAAATTTTTTCTAATTTTTTAATTAATATATTATATATTTGCTTACAAAATCTGTGCAATTCGTTATTATATATGAGTTTGGGCATAAAAAATATTCCGTGAGGCGGTTCACATTTCATAAATGTATAACTCTGATTACTGATAGCTGTTATTGAAACTTGGCACCCCTACGGTGGTTTCAAATCCATCTATGTTCATTAATGGTTATTTTAACTTATCTTTTATGAGGCTGACGAACACTAAGGGTGACGAGCAATGGTGTCTTTACCTTATACATTATTTTATCTCTTATAAATTTAAATGTGTCTTCATCTCCCTCCAAAAGACATATATATATACATATATATATATATACACACACACACACACGCATAAGTAAACATCCTTATATATTCTTATGTGTTAGTTTGTTTGTCTCTACATATTTAGAATAAGGTAAATATATAGAATGGAGCATCAGCTTTAAGTCAACTTTAAAACATCAGCTTTAACGCAATCACTATAACAAATACAGATGCAAAATACAATAAAATATTACAATAAGAAAAAAAGTTATTTAAAAAAAAAAAGTGTGTATAAAACAATACAGCAATATTTTAACTGGCTGCTGCAAGCTTTTACCTCATAAAAATTTGTTAAAAATGCTATAATCAGAACTACAAAACTAAACATTTTGAAGAAAAACCTTTTTTGTTTGGTTACAAAAATATTTTTCAATTGATCCGAAGCGATAAAGACCCCATCCCCCACTTAGAAACTGCAGGTATTTATAAAATCCCTTTTATAGACGAAGACAATAAACCCGGTTCATATATTGGTGTTACTAAGAGGAAAATTAAAACTAGGATTAAAGAACATAAAAATGACATAAAAACCGGAAAATATAATACCGCTCTTGCTAAAACCTACAATAAACAGAATATTAAAATAGATTTTGACAAAACCGTTAAATTAGCCGATTATGATAGTTATAACTATGCGATGTACCGTGAATCGATTGAAATTTCAACCAATAACGACGTATGCAATGATAGTGCCGCAGTAGCCCCAAACGGAGCCTGGAGCCAGCTGCTGAGAAATCAACAGAAGAGCAATCAGTGTCAAGTTTTTCCACCACAGAAGTAGATGTTTCTGATGAGGACCGGGTACCCGGTTTCGAAAGATCTCAAACGGCACAACGAAGTAAAGCTAGGTTTTCTATTATATTTCTATTATTGTTTATTTAGTTATTATTATACTTCGTTTTTTCCTTTTTATTTAAACATTTTTAATTTTAGCAAAAAAAATCAGATTTCTGTCTTCACCAAACACACTTACTTTGCCTCCACCACCAGAGAAATGGGCACCATTAATGTCCATTTTTGGACCAGAAATTAAGTTCTTCCATAACTTAGGAGAATACAGTACATCCTTAAGAAAAATAACATTATTTTTGAATTTTAATTTAACAGATCCCTTTCCTTCAATAGGGAAGCTCACATCGTCAACCGCAACAAAAAGGTTTACTTTATCAACAGGATTAATCTCATTAAAAAAAAAAAAAAAAAAAAAAAAGACTTTATGAAATGGTGAGATCATGTCAAAAATCCAACTGCTATCACCACCAGAATCACTAAAATTTGATTCCGCAGTATAAGATGATGGAGAACTCTTCTTATCGTTGCGATTGCCAGAAGAAGAAACATTTTTGTTATTAAATTTACCAATAAATTTTACATTACCATAATTTTTATTAGAAACATTAGAATTTTTACTTATATTTACAAAATGGTTCTTTTTAAGATGGCCTTTACGACCAAATTTATAACATGTTAATGACTTAAACTTGCCTTTAACCTGGGTGCTCTGTACCTCTACACAGCTGTCATTGTTTTGCCTCTGCTCATTCTCTCTTAATTGTAACCTCGTTTCTTCTGCCACTAATTCCTCCACTATGGACTGAAACTTGAAACTTTCGTCCTTCAGTATGGTAGAAACTGCACAGCGAACTCATACTTTTTTGGCAGATGCATAAGAAGTTGATAACATGCATACACATCATCCAGTGGCTTTCCAATATCCTTGAGTTGCTCTAATCTATTCACAAACATGTTGATAGATTCTGATTCAGATACAATCATCTCACACTTTATGAACTCACTGAATAGTTGCATATGGCGAGCTCTGGAGTCAGACACAAAATTCCTCTTAAGGATATCCCAAGTTTCCATTTGTGACTCGCAATTTTCAATCAAACTTCTTACTTTAGGTGAAATGTTCAAATACAAAGTAGACAAAGCTATTCTTTCTCTTGTTTTAAAGTCAAGAGCTTGTTTCTCGGTTATTCCATCTGGCAATTTTTCTGTTATGTCAGACACCCCCTCTGGCAGTTTTTCTGTTTTATTCACTATACTCCAGCAATTTCTTTCTATGAGTTCAAACTTTATATCCTTGCCCCAGGTTCCATAATTATTTACTTTTAACTTTTCGATAGATGAATTGACATTAATGTTAGCAGCCATTGTACTTTATCTCTGTTAAGCAACACAACTTTTAAAACTTAAAAATATGAGCAAACAAAAGTCTAATTGCCCATAACCTATTTGATGACTGCCAATACTGGTCAGTCAATTGAATTAGCAGAGTGTGCATAACGAAGCTCTTTAGTTTTGCTCTATAACATTTTAAGTCCTTAAAAATACTGAAATGTTGTTATTAAATTAAAACAGAGATTTAAAGTAACAAAGTAAAGTTTATTAAACATCATACTTAACAAGACAACTGTGAATAAGTCATGATATTTACTGACTGCAAATAAGTCAATAGTAAAATTAACCCTGCTGTTCTGTTCCCATTTACTATACATTATATTTGTACCATTTAAAAAATATATAAAACTATATAAATAAAATAAAAAAAAATTTCAGGAAATTAATATGTGTCCCACATTAACAAAGTCACAAAACGGCTAGAAAATATTTCTTAAGTGTCATTTCTTTATAAAGAATTGAAAAATCTTTTAGGTCAAATAGACCTGAACAAAACAGCAGGGTTAAATAAAAACAAATGTTAATTGAAGATATTATAATACTGCCAGCGATCATATTTTGTACTGCCCAGAGGATAAAAAAAAACTTATTTGATTGAAAATTTAGTGAAGGTTTAAATAAAGTCATTTTAGAAGTCAGACAACAAGATTCAAACTATCGCCAGGCATAAACATTTCCGGCGTCTCAAATCAACTATATAAAACCTAGTGACTTCATTTGAAAAGAACAATGACATTTTACTATAAATTTAAACTCAAAATAATGAACTCATAACTTCGAGTTCAACTAAAAATATGTATAAAAATATAAGAAGCCTTTCAATACATGTTTACGAGACAAAACGGTTACAAGAAAAGAGAACGAAATGAAGCAACATACTTTATTAATACTCTAATAGTAGGATTACACAGTAGCCACTCAGCAGCTACATTGAGACATCGCTGCTGATTCGGGAACTCCCTACAGCTACACATGATTAATCACTGTAGTAATGCTACAACTCCAGTAGTATCACACCACCTAGAACCCAATGGCGAAAACTTCACTTCTTCTTCAACTGTTTCACGTGTTATGTTTGAAAAGCGTAAATATAATTTTAACTTTTTATTAAAAGACTCCTCATATAAAAACTGCTTTTAAGGAAAGATTAAATTGGAAAAGGTAAGCTTTAATTATAGAAATTCACCCTTTACCTTTTATATTATGTGAATAAACTTTTATATTGTAACACTTTAAATGTGAATTCAAAACAAAGTATATATAAATCTTAATTCTATAACTAGCATTTTAAACTTAAATATTATATAATAAATTTGTACTATCTAATATTAAAATGATCCTCATAATAAATGGCAGTAAAAGAAACCCAATTTAAATTTGATTTCAAATGAGAATTGCTCCGGGACAGAACCTAGTTTTACATCAGTTTTCCCAATAGTGATTTGACATTTTTTCATCTTTTGCTGGTAATCTTTTTTTTTTTTTTTTTTAATCTGAGCTTCATTTCCATATCTTGGAATTTTGTTTTTGATTTTGCGCTGGGCTCTCTATTGCATTCATTGTTTCTCTTTTCTTTACAATAGAATGTGGTTTCAAAAGATTTTTTTTTTTTTTCATTGCAGGATGCTCTAAAAAGGTTTTAAACACAAAGTATTTTTATTTTTTATTTTAATAATGGAATGTGTACCACATTATTCCTGCCTTTTTTTTTTTTTTTTTTTATTTTTTTTTTGTAATTTATGAGCTATGCCACATCCATGGCATCATTGGTCTTCTTTAGGTTTAAGGTAGTTTTCTGACTAATTAAAATATTAGAGGGATATCAAACAAAGTGTTATGATGGTCATAATATATTAGTTTTGGTATCTGCTGTGAAAAATTTTTGTTTGCTGCTTTTGAATTTGGAAGAGAGAGAAAAAGACATTTTTCATGCTTTAATTAAAGACTATGGTGCTTTTTCAGAAAAGTAAAATAAAAGTAACATTCAAAGTACAAAAAATATGCTGCTATGATTGAAATTTTTTTGTGTATTATATATATTCTTTCCTTCCTACCACATATTTTTAGTCAAAAATGCTAGGTATATCACAGACATTTTACATGTATTTTTTTCCTTTTCACTGTTTTTCTTATTATTTGGAGTAGTTATTTCAAGGGTAAAGTATTATTAATACTTCTGTATTTTCAGGTGTTCTTATTACTGCTGTTGTCCTGATTACAGAAATGTGTGAAAAAAGCCCTGATGCTCTTCATCATTTTAAGAAGGTAAACTTTTTTTTTATATAATACATCCAGTTTTTATTTATCATTCAAAGTCTTTATTAATCAAGCTTTATTAATGAACTTAGAAATATTACGCAGTTTTGGAGAAATACTATGCAGTTTTCACTGCTTATAAAATTACATTAAATGACCTTAAAACAAGTTAGTTGTTAAGATAAATTTTTCTGGTAGAAATTAAGTAAACTATTGAATTTAAAATAATCAGTCTTGTTACTTAAGTAAATTAATTTTTCATAAAAATGCTTGAGAAAAATTTACTACCAAAATTTGTGCAATTTGTAATATAGTTAATTATTTACTTTTTTAATTTATATATTGCTATAAATATATATATATATATATATATATATTTAAATATATATATGATTTATATTTAAATATACATATAAATATTTATATTGTTTAAAAATAAAAATTTGATTTAAAATTTAATCTATATTTTTTAGAGGCTTGAATTATCTGACGTACTGCTATCAGTATCACAACAGAATAATCTAGTAAAATTAGATTTTGTGGTATGCATTAAATCACCCTCAATTTCATGAAATATCTTTTAACTCCTTCTACATTCTAGGTCAGGGTTCATGCCATAATTTTTGAATTATATTTGTCTATTTACACATCTTTAAATTCTGCACTTATTTTTGTATTTCTGAATACTGTTTAGAGATAGGGCAACTAGTTGTGCTTTCTTCACAATTTTCGCAGTGAGATTTCCTATCTAGAATTGAAATCAAAATCATCTTGTGTATTATCTCTAATTTTGCTTTCATTAGTATTATATTTGTATGTCAAAATAACTTTTATCATCAATTTAGAGAGTGAGTCCAAGGATAGTGAATTTAATATCTTTCAGCTGGGAGATGATAGTTCTGATTTATCAAGAGATAATATTTATGTAAATATGAGTTTTACAATATGATGTTCAACTCAGATTATAAAGCTGTTTTAATTGTTAGTTTCAAAAGCCATTTTCTGAAGCATTTTTTACGTAATTTTAATAATTATTTTCATGTAATCATTTATTATAAACATTTCAAAGTAATAGAGTTAATATAGTATCAAATTTTACTTTTTAAAATTAAAAACTTGGGTGCATTGTTGGGAAAACTTGTGATAAGTGGATGGGATATCATATATTTGACCACCCATAGGTCCAGCAAAAAACTACTTACTGTCACAAATATTTTGCATTTTTAAATTCGGGATAGAACATATGTTCATCAATAATTTAAAAAAAATTGGGGGGGGGGGGTGAGAAAAAAAGAAAAAAAAATCTTACCAAGAGGTGGTCAATAGTTAGAAAGCAAAGTATAATTTGTCTTCTATTTATTATATATTATTCTAATTTAGCTCATTGTTATTGTTATTATTAATTTATTATTTTTTTTTTTCAGCTTGTTTCTAATCTAGTCCGTGTTCTTAAAAATTTAATTATGGCAGGATATTCTCCAGAGCATGATGTTTGTGGTGTTAGTGATCCATTCTTACAGGTACTCAAAACTGCATTTTTTCTTATATTGTATTCAGGGCTTAATTTTTTATAAAAGCTTAGTTGCCATGCTTTATTAATATTATAGTGAAGTTCTACATTTTGGATAGAACACATGGGAGCTCATTAATATTGGAGTCTACCAGTGTGTCATTTCTAATAAACCAAACTATCTGAATTATCATTTTCTCCATTAAAATACTTACCACTTTTTCCTTATGAACAACACCTACATCATAATGTAATTTGTCTTACAAACTTCTGTTTACCTTTTGTATTAGCACACAGCTACCAGGAATGTTAGAATGAACCATTATTATAGTTGAATAAAATTTATGTGGTTATCTTTTATTGAGCAACAAATTGTAACTATTAAATTGTTTGTTATATATAATAAATTTAACATCAAAAGGAAAAATGTAAACAAAAGAATACATGCATGTTTTTTCCAAAGATGAAAATAATAAATTTAACACTTTTGCGACTGGCATACTTTTGTCTTTTCTAAAACTGATTGCCAGAGAATATTGAAGTAAACTAAAGCTAGTTGCCGCAAACTTTTGGTGTTTACACGTGGATAAAAGTTGAATGTAATGTTTTGAAATGCTACTCTTGTAATTACCAGAAGCTTGGAATGAAGATTAGTTATATAATACTAGAGTGAACCTATAATACTGTCAAAGAATTGATACTCTAATAATACTATCAAAATAATACTGCAATATTGTTTCCATAGAAATTCTTGAAATGACGTGAATTCACATCAGCGGTAACCAGGAATAGAATATGAAAAGATGTGAATTTATGTCAGCAGCAACTAGCTATAGAAGTTGAAATGACGTGAATTCACGTCAGCGGTCGCAAATGTGTTAATAGGAAATTTTAACAAAATATGAGACTGTGGCTTCTGAATTTTATAAGATTTAATTAATGACTTTGAAAATTGAAAGTTTTTTTTTTTTTTTGATAGACTCAAAATGAGAGAACATATATGAGCATAAGTTCTGAAAAACATATAAGGGTGGCATACTTTTCGTGTTTGAAACTAAGCTCTGATTGTATTAATGATAATTTCTCAGTACACCAGTTTTAAATACATATATATTCTTATGTGTTTTATAAAACTAAATTTCAGGTTAAAATTTTGCGACTTTTAAGATTATTAGGAAAAAATGATCCAGATGCTAGTGAAACTATGAATGACATTCTTGCTCAGGTAAATATGGCTGTTTTCATTTTATAACTTTGTAACTATTCAAACACAAATTTTAATAACTTTGGTATACTTAAGCAGTATAAAAGGCCCATTTTCTTTCTATAAATTTCTGAAAAATACTTTTGTTTATTTTGAAAATATATTGGTTTTAGATTAATTTATTTAGTGTAACTAAAACTGTAGTATTTAAAAATCAAAATAATTTAGTCTGTTAAAATGAAATCTGGAAATGGTTTCTGGATTGTAATGGTGATATTACATCAGAGAAAATTTATCAATAAATCAGTTTTACTCCGACGTATTTGAAAATGACATGGATTAATAAAAATTTTTAATTTATAGGGATTTATAAAACTTCTGCTATAAGCAGCATCGAAAATACAAAATAGTTGAGTGGATTATCAGTAAATTTGGTATGGAAACTATTAAGGAAAAGCACTTAAGGAACAAACTTGTTCTTTCATATTGTATTAACTATTTATGAAAAACATTTATTTCAACAGAAAATGGAAAATGAAATTAATAAAATTACTTTTAATTACTAACAAATTAAATAAATTTTCTTCTCTAACTAATTGGAATCTGAATTTCCCAAATAGCTAATGCATTAATATTTGAAAAAGTAATTTCAATTATAAAGATATAAAATGCATAGGTAGCAAACTATGTGCTTCAAAATTGAAAAAAATATTTTCTTCCTTCTAATGTCAACAGAGCTCTAATGCATGATAAGAACAGCAGAGGCCTAAGTTATAGAGCCACTATCAATTGTGAGATAGTAGTGATTGACTTAGCGGAGCATATATGCAACATCTGGTTCTCTATTGTATGAATCAATAGATGGTTATAATTTGTATTTCACTAACTTAAATCTGATTATCTGTCGCATTATTATTCAATTGTTAAATCAGTATTGCTGGATTAATTTTATTTCCAAACACATGTTAACTACTGCATAATTAGATGAATTAATGTACAGCTGAAATCAGATTTACGAAACTTTGCAGTTGATGTTAGTTAATTTGGTATTGCTTTATATTGTTCTAATATTGCAATTCTATACTAGGTGAAAGTAGCTTTATATTGATTTAATACCAGAATTCTCATTCTGTAATTGCAAGGCAGAGTTTGACTCTGAATCAGATTGCTACTTTTTATTAATCTATAAATCAATATTTGTGTTGTATCAATGTAACATGTGGTTCTATCATCCATTAAATTTAGTGGTAATCCATTTACCTATTTTATACTGCAGGATGTTGTTTATAATGGAAGTTTAATTGTAACCAGAATGTGAGTTGATATGTTATGTGAAAAAAATTTGGCCTTTGAACATGTTGTATATTAGAGTAAATAGAAAAAATGAAACTTGTCTTATCAAAAACGGGTATCCATCAATCTTTGGATATTTGAATCTGTGCATGCTCTGAAGCCAACAATAAAAAGAGCACTACTCCTCAAGACGATATTGTTTCATATAATTTAAGTGCATAAATTTCTAATTTCTCAAAATCATAAGTATAATTTTATGTACAAATTTTGTCACATTTAATTTAAAAGCATATATCTAAATGATATTTATATTTTTATAAAAAAAATTCACTGTAAAACAGGTATAAAACGATACATTTAATTAAAATCATTAAAATTACATTGTGTCAAGGCCTTTCGCCCTGAACATCAGCATGTCATCAGGGCAGAGCCATTTTAACTAGAAGTACAGTAACATTTGATTTATATATACAAAAGAACCATCTTACGGTTACAGATCAATTACAAATGAAACAGTCTGAAAGCGTCAAGTCGAGCTTCACTTGGTTACTATGGAGACACTTTTTTTGTGCAACAGTTGATGCCTTCTTAAATATAGTTGAATTCTATTTTGCTTCTATGGAGCAGCTTATAGTCTGTTGTAAAAGGAATTTGCATTAATTTAGATCTTTACAAGAAAAAGGAGAAAGACTTGTTTTAAAAGCCACAACCGTTAAGTCACTTTAATAGAGAATTCTTTGGTAGAATAGTAGAGGAAAACTTGTAATAGCTGTAGGAGTTTTTAGACCATTTTTATTAAGGAGAGGCTGGACTAGCATTAAGAGTAAAAAATGCAAATTAAAAAAGGAAATTATATTATATTCTTTTATCAATTTAATTTCCCCATTTTGTATAAAAATTCCGTTATGTCCCGCTATTCCAAAATTATTTTTCAGAATTAAAATTCATAAAACTAATCACCCATTACGGCCCATCGTTTCAAAATGCAATAGTCCCTCTTATTTTCTAGAAAAATTTTTTGCTAATTTACTTAAACCTCTAATCCTCAGTAACCCACATATTGTAAAATCTGGTTTAGAAGTGAAAAATAAAATCCTTAATACTATTTTCTAATACAACCAAATATCTAATATAATTTCCTTCAACTGTTTCTTGGTCTTAATGATTGTTAACACAGAAAGTTTTTTTAATCTTCATTTTTTACTCTTAATGCTAGTCCAGCGTCTCCTTGCTGAAAATGGTCCAAAAACTCATACAGTTATTGCAAGTTTTCCTCTACTATTCTACCAAAGAATTCTCCATTAAAGTGACTTAGCGGTTGTGGCTTTTAAAACAAGTTTTTCTCCTTTTTCTTGTAAAGATCTAAATTAATGCAAGTTCCATTTACTACAGACTATACGCAGCTCCATAGAAGCATAATAGAATTCAACTATATTTAAGTAGGCATCAACTGTTGCACAAAAAAAGTGTCTCCATAGTAAGCAAGTGAAGCTCGACTCTACACTTTCAGACTGTTTCATTTGTAATTGATCTGTGTTCAACTGTTTCATGTATAATAACTGTAACCATAAGATGGTACTTTTGTATATATAAATCAAATGTTATTGTACTTCTAGTTAAAATGGCTCTGTCCGGATGATGCCCTGATGTTCAGGGCGAAAGGCCTTGACACGATGTCATTTAACCCCACAGGCAAGTCACAAGTCTTGCTGCCTGCCTCCTTCCTTCCTTCCTTCCTTTCTTAAGTTTCTTAAATTATTTTTTCATAAATTTCGATGTAGTTTATGTTTTAAAGTTAAGACTTGTTGTGTTAGTTTATTGTTTCGTTTGTTTTGCAGGCTGATAACTAATAAATCTGGTTTCTTTAAATATGTGTATTTCATCCCCTGATTAAAAAATTTTCATTTTTCTGAACTTCTCCTACATAAAGAAATTTTTAATCTTATTGGTCATTGGTGTTTCAGTGATCTTGTATCTGTTGCTTGGCTTCTCTATGCTTAATAGATTATATAATCATCTGAGGCCTAAACTTTGAAATATCTGTGATATTTTAAGATTTTGTGTAATTATTTTCCACAATTTGTATTGACTAAATAAATTTGGGATAATTATAATAGATTTATAGGTTAATGTACTATATTTTTCTTGTCACCTAATTAATATTTTCAGCATACTGCATGTAGCTAATTTTGAGACTTTTTGTTATCTTTAAATTAATTTTGAGAATTTTCAATTTTCAAGTTATTTTTGAACAAAATTGCATTATTTTTCAGATGTACTTTTAAGATGTTATAATTACCAACAATTTATTTTGTGAATATAAATTGTAGAATAATTGTAAAAAAATACAAAAAATTGCAGATATTTCAAAATTTAGGCCTATTGAGGAGGCTAAAAATAATTAAAAAATAAATAAAGTTATAAAACTATTTATAGGACCAAACCACAATAATTAATAGATATCTGTTTTCAATAAGATATGTTTTTTTTTTTTTTTTTTTTTTTTAATCCATCCTATTGTGTATTATTATAAAGTTTATTGTTGTATAATAAGAGGTTATTATTGTTTATTCCTTACTGTTTATGCAGGGGTCGAAATTAGAATCAGCAAGTTGGGTGCCAAATGGCAACTAACATTCTTTTCTTAGTTGCCATTATGTTGTACTTTGGTGCTATTTTAAAATTGTTATTTACACATAGAAACATATTTGTAAACGTTGTACATAAAATACAATTACTTAAAATACTGATACTTTATCTAGTTAGTTTTTTCCATTTTAAAAATTTGCTAGTGCTAATATTTTTACAAGGAAGCTAGGAATTTACTTCTACTACTTTGTTGCTAGTGCCTCTATTTTCATTGCACATTAGAACTGCACATTGAAGGGGGAAAAGTATACTAGGCGTCAAGGTGACTACTAGGCATAAAATTGTGGTCGTCAAAACGAAATATTTAGTTGCAAAATACAACTAACAACCGCTAATTTCAAGCCCTGTGTTTATGTAAACCAAGAAAAAAATTCTTGTGGATTTAAAAAAAAAAATTGTTTTTCTGTTACTTCGAAATATAATAAATTATTATTATACATTTATCAATATGCTGTACATAGGGTAGTCAGTCCACTACCCCATTCGTTCTGTTCCATTTATTTCTCTTCTGTCTGTTGCATATTGTGCATTATTGCTAGATACTGAAAATATTTATATAGAAATTCAAGCATTAAAATAAGAATGTTTTGTGTAAAATATTTCATAAAAATTATTTATTTATTTATTTATTTTAAGGTTGCCACTAATACAGAAACTAGCAAAAATGTCGGAAATGCTATATTATATGAAACAGTTTTATCTATCATGGATATCAAATCTGAAAGTGGCCTAAGAGTAAGTATGTTGGTATTTCTTACCTAAAAATCTGTTTGTTGTATTATAACAATTAAGTAAATGTTTTTATTTATTTATTTGTTTTTTATTTTTATATTTTTTTTTCAGGTTCTGGGTGTTAACATTTTAGGAAGATTTTTATTAAATACAGATAAAAATATAAGGTGATTTTCATTATGTGTTTAAATATTTAAAATGATAATGCTTAAATATTCCATATTGGATGTCGTCTATTTTTTTTTTTTTTTTTTTAACCCGAAGACAAATTCTTGAAATATAATAAATGGTTTCTTAAAGGGGAGAAAAAAAAAGTTATAACCTGTACATTATATAAACAAATGCTAAAAATAGCAAACAAAAAACTTTAAATATGTTGAGAATGGTTGTCAAAACAGAGTTTGTGTGTGCTTGAAAAGGCTAAATGATGTCCAAAGAAGACTCCTATGATCCCTATATATAGGAAGTAGCCTGTAAGAGAACAAGCACCACCTTGTGGTGGATGAAACTAGATTTTGAACTGAGTGATATACATTTTGAGTTTTATAGAATGGGAGGAATATCGATAAAATTAGGTTCAAAGAAGGACTAGAGAAAGGGCTGGCTCATTCTAAGAAAAAATGTGAGATGTTTTCTACCTGCTGCGTGATGTCAGCACGAGTACAGATAAGGAAAAGAGCTTTTTCAGTGTGGGCAAACAATTTTCTTCTAGTCTAATGAATTGAATGTTTGCCTCAACTAAAACCTCATTATTGTTTTTCGGGTTTTTTTCTTTTTTTTTATATAGATATAATTTTCAAAAAAAAAAAATCTGCAATATGTGTGATTAAAATAAATTTTTCGATAGTACTCAACAATATATTTTATCAAACTTATTGTTATTTTCAATTAATAGTTTTAAAAGGTTACACTTTACATGCATTTATTTAATCAAAAAATGAACATTATTTTGCAAATGTTGCGAAATGTTAATTTTTACATAAATAATTATTTGTTATATAACACTGATAAATGATATTTCACTTAAATAAAGAATAATACTTTTAGGCTACTAAAAATAAAAAGGAAATATCAATATCTCATAAAAGAAAACATGCAAAGGTAATAATAAATTAACTGAGAATTTTACTTTCTGTATTTTTTATTTCTTTCACTTTTGATATGATAGACAACTAAATAAGCACTAATTAAAGTTGTTAAAATTAAACATACAATAGTATTATATGTTAAAAAAAAAAAAAAAAAAAAAAAAAAAACTTACAAACTTTCAGCAAAATAACCTTGATTAATTATTGTTATTTTGATTTTATTAAGTTGATTGAATCCATTTCCTTTTTTTCTGCATTGATTTTCATTCTAATACTAATTTTGCATTATAATTAAGGCTTCTAATTCTAGTGAAAGTTCTAATTCTACTATGTAATTTTACAGCTTCAGCTAAAATGTCAGGGAACTGGATTTTGATTTTTTTTTTTCATAGTTTCATTACAACATTTTTTTCTTTTGAGTAAGTCTGTCCATGATCTCTTGAATATTTTTTCAAAAATTTAAACATTTTCAATCCATTCGGTGGAAGGAACAGTTAAACCACGATGCGATAGCATTTTTATCCAACAGCTGTGTTTATGTTTGATACTCTATTCGAAATTTCACCTGGAGAGGGATCTTTATTTCTTAAACGGTATGCTGTATATCCAGCAACATAATTAAGAGCTTGCTGTTCTGTTTCATTGATAGAATCTGAATTGTCTTGCAAGAAATTACTCTATTCTTCGGGATATGGTTCTTCACAAATATTTAAAAGAGCTTTTAGATCTTCTTGATCATCAGATTTGTGATTGTAGATCTCTTTTTTATCATTTTCATTAAAAGCTTCTTTCAATAATTTCGCTGTTAGATATGTTTGGATATTAGTGTCTTCTCTGTTTGTGGAATTGACTTTTTCTGATAAATTGGATAATTTATTAGCCAACAAAAAATGTACTTTATCTTCATATAATCCGAATAGGGAAGATATCGACATTATAATTGCTTTTTGAAAAGGTAGCATATTTTTCTTGCCACAGACCCTAATGTATAAAATTTCCATTTTCATTTCACTTAAGATTCTCTTCTGCTCAGAGAAAAAATGAGCTCCGAGCCAAAGCCAGTTTTTAAAGGCTTTCTTTGATCATTTTCTACATTAGAACTGTTCATAATATTGAAAAAGAAATCAACTAATAAAAGGAAATCAGCAGCTTTTTTGTTAGGCGTTAATAATTCAATTGCTTTTGCTGTTGTAGCTGAAAAAAGAATTTTCACAGGTTTCTCTTTCTATCTCTCATTACCTTTTTCGGTTATATGGCATGGCAAGAGTTTATGACGCAGTTTTACTTTGCCATTATCTTTTTTAAACAGTTCATGTATGATTTCTATGCCCAAAATTGTTCCATCTTTTAATATTAACCCATTATCAATAAAATGATTTCAAAAAATAATGAGGAGGGTCAACAAAAACCCAGATTCTCTCATGTTTGCTCATAGGATGCATAAAAAACGATTTTTCAGTTAAAATTTCTTACTCCTTCCAAAGAGTTGTAGAGCCACCTATGTCGGAAACGATGGCTTTCACGTTAAATGCACAATCTGACAGACATTTTATTATATCAAACAAGAGCTCTTTTTTCAATATTTGTTAAAATTTGTAATAAATAGGCTGTTTCCAAGGGGAAAAAATCCCCCTTGCCATTACAACTTGAGCTTTGGAATAAGGGCCTAGAATTTGGTGCATTCCAACATTATAACAAATTTTTTTATCAATATGGATTTCGTCAAAACTCAGTATGCATACTTTATCATTTGAATTTGAATTTTCTGCATTTTTTTTTTTTTTTTTTTCATAAATAATAGCACATTATGCAAAATACTGGGATTACACTTAAATTTGGAACATCAACGTTTCGATGTACTACAGCTAGACAACAATATTCCATTTTTTCTTCTCCAAAAATTATATGATTTCCTTGAGATGGCTCGTGATACAGTTGCTCTGGAAATATTTTCTTCTGGCCAAGATATCTTTTTATTACAAGAAGAAAGCAATTTTATCAGAGTTAGAGTAAAAATGTTTCTTAGTTTTTTTTTTTTTTTTTTTTTGTAGAGTAGTAACTGTAAGATTTTCCTGCTTAATTTCTCTTTCTTTTTTTCTCAGCCTGGTATCTTTAGCCTGACTCAATCTTAAAAAAATATGTTTTTTGATGCTGAACTTTCAATAACTTTTTGAGTTTCAGTTTTAAGTGAGAAAGTTCTTGCTCAAGAATTTTAATTTTTTCTTCCAGGAAGTCTATATTTTCATTTTTTTTCAATGCACATTTGACATGATTCTGAATTCACTTGAAGATTTTCGTTTTCTTCATTAATGTCTTCTGAAATATTTTCTTGAAAATGATTTAGCGCACGATTCCGAATATTTCTTTCTTGTATTCAATTTTCTCGTTCACTCTTGGAATCCAATTTAGGAACATCATTGGGTAACTTTAAATTTGGTACAGCATTACTTTTAAGAATTTTTTTTTCGGGCTACCCAAGTAATCTGTTTTTCATATCATCTTTATAATCACATTCATTAAAACGTTCACTGCAAATTCTTGACGTTTCTACAATAAATTTATCTTGCCATTTACATTTTAAAATCCATTCATTTCTAACTGGATTCAATTTTGGAAAAAACATGGTAAATAATTCCATGACTTTTTGTTTTAACATGCGTGTTATGACAAGTCGCAACAGCTCAGGATGAAGGCTTTTTTTTTTTTTTTTTTTTTTTATTTAGAGAAAGGAACTATAAATATGTGCTCAAGAAGTATTCGATACAGAAATAAAAATGTTTCTTTCCTAACATCCAGTGGACAATGGTCATTCTTCACCAGTGGCGCACCCAGAATTTCTGTCTGGAGGGGGCTGAAGAATAATTAGGTCCTACAGTATAGTAATAGGTTTATGTCCATATACGCAGCAACGGCGGCTCATGAACCGAAAATAGATGAAGAGTTGAGAAACTACGTTTAAGTAGTTTTAATGCATAATTTTAATTAAAAATACTCATTTTATTTAAATGTAAATTCATACTCTATAAATGAATACAGTGTAAAATATTAGGTGAAATGGCTCTTCACCTATTTTTGGTCCATGAGCCGCCACTGGTACGCAGACATATGTATAGTAAAGAATCTGTTTTAAATGTTTCTTTTGAAATAAATAAATGAATGACTGAATGAAACTGAATTTAAGTTGAATAACACAATCGTGGAATTTATCTCCGTATATAATGTGCAAGTAATTCGGTCAGTTGGGGTTGAAATTGAACTTTCGAACATAAAGTTGTAGATTCAACTATGATCAAAAACTGTCTACGATCAAAATCTTCTAGGTCCATCTACGATCAAAAGAATATGACAAGCTGGTGAACATAAAATTTACTCGAAATCAAATGCCCCCACCCAAATATTTCCATTGAAAATAAAATTTGATCAGTTTTAATACCCTTTTGTGATGCTTTATTTGTATATGCAGTAACACTTAAGTAATTAAGAAATCTTAATAATTATAGCTAAATAAAAGCTGCAGTTGTTATAAGTATGAATTAGAACAGAATTTCAGTGTAAATTTTTACATGGCTATTTTTATTTAATTATCTGGAGTGTGGGGCGATGCTCTTTCAAGGTTCGATTAACAGAAACAAGTCGGACGTGTAGTCTTCGTGGGGGTAAGCCAACACAGCAAGCAGAGGGCAGAACCTCTTAATATCCTAAAACATTAATTCTAATGTATAATATATTACTTAGAATAGTTTGTTCAGTTAGTAAATATTTCAAGCGTTACCTTTCTGAGTAATATCATTACAGGATATTGTATTCCAATAATATAATATTTATTTATGAAATTTGAATTTTTATAACAGGCAAAAATTTTATTATCCAAGAACGGAGCTTAGATCTCAATGACATCAGAAGCAAAAATGAAAATTGTGCTTGGACCCTACTGTATTTTCTACATACTGTTATTAAAAAAAAAAAAAAAAAAAAAAAAAAAAAAATTAACCCCATCCTCCCAAGCATCTGTAAAATATCTCAAAATATTGTTATCAGGGTATTTTCCTATTTTGAACAGTAAACTACCCTTTTTGGCATTTCTCTAAATCTGTATATTTTTAGAAAAATAATTTTACTCATTTGTGATCAGATCAATTAAATTTTATCTTCAGCAATTGATGCGAAATTTTACTATCATGTATTTGTACTAGATGCATTTAAAGGGTTTAACACGAATATGCAAAGTCCATTTTTAATTTAAAATTTAGTTTTAGAGGAACGACTGTAAGAGCAGGGCTAATATTTATTTCATATCAAACGAGAATTTTCATTTGCCGGTGTGAATGTGTTAATTTTGACCAGGGACAAAACACTTCCACAAAGATGCTATAAATACTCATAAATTAAGATACAAAATTGCATGAGCTTGGTATCCCATTTTCCTGAAAAATACATCCCAGCTTATTTCCACGTCTGATTGCTTCTTCTGTCTGACTTTTTAGATACTCGATTTCGTGATAACAGTATATTCTTTAGTTTAGGACCTTAGAAGCCCATCCCTAAAAATTGCAACTTCTTTCAACTAAAAATCAAAGAACTAGTTCATTGTTTTTGTTTTTGACAGTAAGGATTTAAAAAATTCCTAATATTTAATGCATAATTTATAAACTATTTTTGCTTACAATATCTGTGTTTGAGTAATATATTTTTTTTTCATGCACATCTGAAATTTTTTACTACGTCAGCTCGTTCTGGAGGGGGCTTCAGCCCCCTAAGCCCCCTCCGTGGGTGCGCCACTGTTCTTCACCTCCTGTACTCGTAGTGATGTCACAGGACGAGGGTAGATGGTCTGCTTCCCTTCACAAAGAGATGAACCAACCCTTATCTCTTTCTTTAGTCCTGGTTCAAAGTTCCATGAATGTTATATATTACTTATTTATTGAAGAGCAGTTACTGTCTGACTGTTGTCACAGAGTGAAGTTACATAAAGTTACAGTTAAGAACATACTAGACACAGTTATAATTAGAGTTACGTATAAGTATACAGTTAATTAATATAGTCATAGTTAAATATATAACATCACTCCTTTTGCAAAGAATGATACACAATTATAAACAAACACACAAGAACAATTATTTTGTTACCACAAACTAACACACAAGAACAATTATTTAGTTACTACTCTGTACCTGTTAGGGCTTAATACGACCATAATTAATAATGTATGGCGTACAGTTCAATTTCTTTTTTGAATTATTATTGTTTGAACCATTAACATTCAAATTATTATTTATAGAATCTTTGTTAGTAGAACAAGTCATTTCAAAATCCTGTTCAAAATTTGGCTTATTGTGAGAAAGTTTTAAATCAATTCTCTTCTTCTTAAAATGTTGTTTTCTCATTTCTTACCCAATAACTTCTGAGTTTTTTCTCTTTTAATAATTGTCTCTCTTTCTCACTGATTTCCAGATTGAATCAAAACATTTTGATTATTTGGAATTTCTGATAATCATTTAGACGTTCTATCATAATAGAATTCACTTAAGTTTTGCTTATTTACAATTTTATTTCTTACATTTGTTTGGAGTTCTGGCTTTAATAATTGTCTATTTATTGGTAATTTAATTTGCGTACGTCTACTCATGAAGGCCTGAGCGGGAGAAAATTCTAAGCTTTTTATGAGCATATTTCTATATTCCAGGAGTGCACTATTAATGTCTTGATTAGACTCATGAAATTTTTTCAGCATATTTTTGGCAATTTTTACACCGCTTTCCACTTGACCGTTTGACTTTATGTACCTGGGACTACTATTTATGATTTCAAAATACCATTCCGATGATTTTTGTTTAAATTGACACGACTTAAAGGTCATGTTATCTAGGATTAGAATTTTGAGAATTCCATGTAAACTAAATATTACTTTTAATTTCCCATTTATTTTATCTGATATGTTTATTACTTAAGGGAACAATTTCTAACCACTTAGTTAAATAACCTATTAATACTAAGTAATTATTTTTCCCAAATTCACAAATGTCACATCCTATTTTTTCAAACAGTAATGACAAAATGTCATGTGAAATGAGTGGTTCTTCACAGTTTTTTGGTGAGTACTTTTCACAGACAGAGCATTTAGAAATTAAATTTCCAATGCCATTTCCCATATTAATCCAAAAAAAAATTACTCTAGCTCTGGATTTACTTTTTTCAATACCGAAATGTCCTTCATGAATTTCATTAAGCATTTCTTTTCTAAGATCAACAGGATTAACTATTCTATCAAGAAGATTATTCCAATTTTTTTTTAAATGATCTTGTCTTCATTTATAATAAAACCTTACATTATCTGGAATATTTTTTTTTTTTACTGTTAGACCATCCATTTTTACAAAAAGTTACTAATTTACTCAATACTGGATCTCTTAAGGTATATTCTTTAAACTCCTTTAATTTTTTATTACTTACATGCATATGCCTGGTAGCTTTTACACAGTAAATAATTTCTTTTAAAAACTCATCGTTATCATATTCATTAATATAAGACCTAGATAATAAATTTGCTACATGCGCTTGCTTACCTGGTATATATGTGACATCAAGATCATACTTAAGTAACTTTAACTTTTTGTAATCTACTAAATAAAACATTTAGAACACTTTTATTATGAATTGAAATCAAAGGCTTATGATCCATATGAACAATTATTTTTCTACCATAAATATAATTATGAAACTTTTTAGTAGCAAATACTGTGCTTAAGTACTTTTTTTTTTTTTATTTAAGCATAGTTTTGCTCGGCCTTAGATAGATCATGTGATGCGTAACTAATTGGTTTGTCCCTCTTGTGGCAAACAACAAAGTCCACTTGTAGAACTACCACATTGTAAATACAATTTGTTTATTCGAATATAAAACACCAAGTACAGGGGCTTTACTTATTTTTTCTTTTAGTTCAGTAAGATCTTTTGTATGTACTGGCAATCAATCAAATACTACAGATGTTTTGAGCAATTCCTTCAAAGGAGCAGTTATCTCTGGCATATTAGGTATAAATTTTCTTAGATAATTAAACCCAACGTTTTTTACAACTTTTTTGTTACTAGGTACCTGTAAATTCATTACAGCTTTTACCTGTTCAGGGTCTGGTTTAATTCCACTTTTATTAAATACATGACCCAAATATTGACCCCTTCATTAATGGGTCAATCTATTTGAAATCACCTAAAAAAGAATAAAATTTGTTGCTCAACATTTTTTATTTCCCTAATATTTTTATCAATTACTTTCCATTATAAGGTGAGTTCAAAACTGCTATTAAAAATAAATAAATAAAAATTAGGCTCATACTTTTTTTTTTTTTTTTCTTAGTGGCCTTTTTTTAAGTTTGCTTCATAACTGTTTTTTGGCCAAAAACTAGTTTTGCATAAAGGTATCCAACTCTGTTAATTTTATAGATATCAAGACAAAATAAAAACCAAAATTATCAGAATGATCCTCTAGATATTTTGTATATACAGAGTATTACCTAAGTAATGAGGAAAGTGGAGAAAAAAATTCACAACTATAAATAGAAACTTAACTTAAAACATGAGTTTTAGTGCTGCAAAATTTTTAAAAGAAAGAAAGATTCACCTTTAGTTTTTTTTTTTTTTTTTTTTTTTTTTTCCCGTGCATAGATTTATTACAGGACTACTTGCTGTAGAAGTTTATAGCTTGAGAGCTTTGTTCTTTTTTTAATCTAATTTTTCAAGGATGCCCAAAATCATATTTTGGCAATATTTAAAGTTTAATATCTTAAAAGGGACTAAGTGAAAAATTATGAAATTAATAAAGGTAACACCTCTTTATAATATAAACATATAATAAAAATTTTGTCACTATGACTCAACTGGTTCCAGAGTTATAGTGCATCAAAGTTAGCCAAAAATTGCATTATACACACACAAAATTTTATGGTAATTAATGGTATGAATTCATTTTCCTACTATTAAGACGTCCTAATATGAAAGTATATGATATGTCATCAGTGGTCATCTACCACCTAGTACCCTTAATGTTCGAGAAATATTCCAAAATAAATGGAATATATTAACATTAATAACAGGGATTGATTTGCTAAACAGTCACATGTTCCTAAGCTACAAAAACTGGACCGATTTCGCAAATTTATAATGTAATTCTTTTCAAATAACTAACTATCAGAATGTTTCGCTTTATTTTCTGATGTTTAAAAATAGTTATTTTGTTTACATACAGTTATGTTTCATTTAATTCCAATTTAACATTAATAGCAAATGATTTTGTTAAGACACATCTATAAATATTGTTACCTTATTTTTAATTTAAAATTAATAGTGAATGATTTTGCTTCTTTTCTAAACTTATTATTATTGTGAAAAACGAAAATATGAAGTCAAGAAGATGATCTACTTCAGCATTGAGGGTAGCAGCCAATACAAAAATGAGAAAAACTTTATTAATTTGTGCCAACGTAAGAATGATTTAGGCTGGATAGCTGAATGGAATTTCTCCACTACATCCCATGTGAAAAACTTGTGTGATGGTATAAGGGGTACCACTAAAAGGGAAGTAACTAGAGCCAGCATGCGAAGGCCTTACAATGACCAATTCTTACTTCATAAGACATGTTCAAATGCTACAATGAAAAGATAATCAGAATAAAACACATTTTTGTCTCTGCTGAAGAAATTAAACAAACTGAAGCTAAGCTAACAAAAGCATTTGAACTTTGCTTGCTTGTAACAGGAATAAAAAGGTATCAATTTGTTCCTATGAATCACAATAAAATCAGATTAGTCAACCTCATCAACATGCTCAAACTTAATGGTGTTTACTAACACATCTTCGTTTACAAACATGGACTATGTTGTATTCATTTATGAAGATTATTGGTGGTTCGCCATGGTTAAGGACATGAGCAATCAAAATAATAATGATCTAAATTCATTTTTTCCATCCAGCTGACCCACACTGCCTACCAGATATATAAAAAAAGACATATTATGGGTTCCAGTAAATAAATTGTAGAGAAAATTAACCCTACAGAACTAACATTTTCGGGCAGAATGCTAAATATATTAGAAAAACTATGCACTGAAATTTCGATACCCTTAAATACTTTGAGGAAATTATAAAATTTTTATGTTACCTGATGAAGTATACATCTGCAATAGTTTTTTTACAACACAGTTTCGATAAAATTTTGTGTGTCAAGTTACACCTTCAATTTTTACCATTAATTAACATCAAATTTTGTGTGTGTATAATGCAATTTTTGGCCAACTTTGATGCGCTATAACACTGGAACCAAATTAATCTGAGTCACTAAATTTTTATCATGCATGTATATCATAAAGAGGTGTTATCTGTATTAATTTCATATTTTTTCACTTAGTCCTTTTTCAGATATTCAACTTTAAATATTGCCAAAATACGATTTTGGGCATTTTTGAAAAAATATATTAAAATAAAGACAAAGCGAGGACAAAAAAAAAAAAAAAAAAAAAAGACAAGATAATATTTTGTATCTACAAAACACCTAGAGGATCATTCTGATAATTTTGGTTTTTATTTTGTCTTGGTATCTATAACAGAGGTGGATGCCTTTACACAAAACTTGTTTTCGGCCAAAATACAGTTACGAAGCAAACTTAAAATGGCCACCAAAACAAAACTTGGTAAAAAAAAAATTAGGAATCAAAATGAAAATCATGTTTTTAGCGGTTGATCTGTGTGTATGTCCGTCACTTTTAAAACACGTATATAAATTTTTTTTATTAAAATCAAACACAAAGCTTTTCGCTATTATTAAAATAGCATCTTCAGGTGTTGTTAATTAACAGCATGGTAGACAGCATTATATACTGGAGAAGTTCAATACAGTTACAGTTAAAAAATAATAAGTCTTGTAAAAATCAAGCACTTGCTGTGTAACCCTAGTGTGACGCCAAGTGATCAAAAATGACTCGTGATTTTTACAAGACTTATTATTTTTTAATTTTAACTGTATTGAACTTCTCCAGTATATAATGCTGTCTACCCTGCTGTTAATTAACAACACCTGAAAATGCTATTTTAATAATAGCGAAAAGCTTTGTGTTTGATTTTAATTAAAAAATTTATATACGTGTTTTAAGTGATTTTATACTTTTTTTTAATATGTTTACACGTGAAGTCATTACAAATTTTAAACTTTCAAAGGTTTTTAATTTTAACTTAAAAACAAAAAACTGTAGGAAATCAAATTTCGTAGTTTGAAGTTCGTATTACATTGCCACTTGAAAAATCTAATCAAGATTGGCAAGTTGAAGGCAAATTAATAGCAGTCTTGATTTTATTTTTAAATAAATGTAGGCAGGATAAATAAACGGGATGTTAAGGGGGATGGTATTCCTTTCTCACAGAATTATATGTGAAATAGAACTGTTTTTAAACCTATTTTAGATTATTTTTAAAGTAGATTGAACTTTATTATCTTATCTTATTGATCTTACGACTTAATATGCAATAAATTTTTTTGTACTGAAGTGCAGAGCAAGAGAAAGTCGTGTGAATGACACACCAAATTATTTGCATTTCTTGTGTTGCTGGCGGAGATAAAATTTTGTCAGAAGAATAATTCAATTACTGAGCTATAAACATATAAGCAGTGATCCCAATGATCAAACAAACAACGAAAATTGAAGTTAGAAGCATATTCATTTTATTCAAATATATGGATTTCCATTTTTAAACTTATTTTTCTCACAAAATTTCTCTAATACAAAAACAAATTGAATTCAATTTTTTAAATATATAGAAAATAGAAAAAATATGTGTAATTATATTATAAAGGATTAATTTACATTTAAATTAGCAAAATACCTTACAAACATTCCTTTAATAGTATGAGCATATATATTTCAAACCCCAACGGGTTCATCTTCAGTGCTCAAATGAATTTGCCTGTTTCTGTTTCCTTCATTCATCATTTCTTCTTCACCAATCCTCTTCACTTCCTTTCACCCTTTCAATAAGATGTTGCCAATCAGGTGGAATTATGCTGTGCTCTCTATCGTTGACGGTGTTGTTAGTTGTTAAAATTTCAATTGCTTCACGCTTTAAGGCAAACTGATGGGAATTATAATGGGCTATTTTTTTAAATTCGAGGGTGTTAGGATTAATGGCATTATTGTTGTTAATTCTAAAGAAAGCGGTAGAGAGTTTATTGTACTTTAAATCAGCAAGATGCTCGGATTTACAATCTTTTAAATGGTGTTTTGTACTTTAAGTCGGCATAAAAGCTAACTACAGCTCCTCCATTGTTCAAAAACTTTATAAACAACATTTGTAACATCTAAATAAGATTAATAACACGCAAAAAGCAAAATCAGTTTTCACCTCTGCTATCCCATACTGTAAAGGTGCATCAATAAAAATAAAAAATGAAGCTAATAAACATAACATCAATATCTCAATGAAACCTGATAAAAATATTTTCCAACGCATCCGCAACGAAAAAGGTTCCATCCACTTTAAATATACTTCTGGAATTTATAAAATTAACTTTGAATTCAAAGACAATAAACCTGCCTGTTATATCGGTATGACTAAACACCATTTAAAAGATTGTAAATCCGAGCATCTCGCCGACTTAAAGTACAATAAACTCTCTACTGCTTTCTCTGGAATTAACAACAATAACCCCTTTAATCCTAACACCCTCAAATAAAAAAAAATAGCGCATTATAATTCCCATCAGTTTGCATTAAAGCGTGAAGCAATTGAATTAATGACTAACGACACCGTCAACGATAGAGAGCACAGCATAATTCCACCTGATTAGCAACATCTTATTGAAAGGGTGACACGAAGTGAAGAGGATCGGCGAAGAAGAAACGACGAATGAGGGAAACAGAAACAAAGTCATTCGAGCACTGAAGATGAACCCATTGAGGTTTGAAATATATATGTTCATACTATTAAAGGAATGTTTGTAAGGTATTTTGCTAATTTAAATGTAGAAAAAATATGTTTATGAAATATTTTAAGCAACAAAATTATCATACATGTTTGGGTTTTGGCAACATTTGCCTATAATTTGGCAACAATTGACGATATGTTGCCGTGAACCCTAATGTTCAATAGACTATTTACTAAATATAAGAAAAATATTATTTGAACATTCGAACAGTCATTTGAATATTTAAAGTGACTGACAACCTTGGCAAGGACGATGCTCCCATTGAAAAATTTTAAGGGGGCACGGGAATTCTCTAACCTACTGATTCTCTACCCTTATGGATTCTCTACCCTACTTATTATTTTATCTTTTTCATAAGCGATTAATTTCTCTTTTAATGTTCGTTTTAAGAGTTCTAAAATCTTTGTGGAAGGTGTACCTATTGGTTTAGAGTTATCAATTTTAATAGAACACATTAAATTAAATGTTCATGACCCTTGAAAAAAATCTCTATTTTTCTCAATAAATTCATTTTTATTTTTTATTTTAGTATAAGCTACTTTTTGTCTTTTTAAGACCTAATTCAATACATCTAGATAATCCTACCAGTATTTTAGAATTATTATTACAATTTACGACAGTAAAATCCAGATATTTAGTATAATTATTCATTTTACACTCTAAGTAAACTATACCTAGGAGTTTAATAACATTTCCTTCATATGCTACTAAAATAATATCTTTAGGATTAGTAGAATAATTAATTTTAAAGACTTAAGCAAACCATAATGTAATATATTTACACTCAAACCAGTGTCTAATTTGATTGATAAGATTTTATTTCCTACCTTTATTTTTTTGTATCCAACTTGATTCTTTAGCTAAGAACACCGAATCTACAAAAATAGTTTTTCTGCATTAATTACTTTTGATTTAAATTTGCACCCACTAGTAAAGTGATTCATTTTTTTACAGATTCTGCAGGCTTTTAGAAATGCAGGGCACTTTCTTTTTCCATGTTTATAATTACATTTTTTGCAGAGATAAATATTTTCTTTTTATTGCCATCTGTAATCTGTGACGTGAAATTAGTTCTGAGATTTCTCTTTTGATTGTTTATTTTTCCCAGTTACAGATAGAGTGTCGATGATCAAAGTTGCTTTGTTTAGAATATTTACTTCTGTTGATTTCCACTGTATCACTTTGGATTGTTTTCTACTCAGCTCAGCAGCCTGACAAATGTCAATCATCTTTTGTAGTGTTAGATCGGATTCTTGTAACAGACGTTCTTGCAACTGTTTTTCTTTAGTTCCAATAACAATTAGATTCCTTATACTGTGAGATAATTTCCATATTCACAATATTTTATGAGTTTTCTTAAATCTGTTTCAAATTTAATTAAAATTCTTGGATTGTTCTTGAATTCAGCTATTAAATATATAACGCTCAATCACTGCTTTTCTGCATGGGTTTGCATAATTTTCAAATGCATTCAGCATGTCCCCGAAGGTATTCCTCTGCTCGTCTGTTAGTTCAAATGTGTTATACAATTCAACAGCATCTTCGCCAATGCAATTTAATAAAATTGCTACTTTAACATCATCTTTCTCCGTATGGCCTCCAGCTTTCAAGTTCTGTCGAAACTTATGCCACGTTTTGGCAATGTAGAGCAGGCGCATGTTTATAAACAAGCAACGCTATTCTGATCTTCTGTGCAGCTTTAGCGCATGTAGACAAAATATCTGACTTTCTCCAAGTAAAATGTCTGTATATTTTATACGAAAATTGATTTAAAAATATATTTGAGGCACAGAGGTAACACTTGCTGAAATATGACTTTGTTTAAGTTTGAATTATCATCTGTATAAATAACATAAAATATTTTTAGCTTGTAATATAAATTTTTGCTTTTTTTAAATAGAAAATACATACAAAATATAGTTTTTTTTTTTTTTTTTTTTTTTTTTTTATAATTAAAAGTCTAAATAATAGTATTAAGGGATTTTTACTATTTAATTATTAAAAATATATATTTTAAAAAATTAAATTACCATTTTTAACTAGACTTTAAAATTATTTTAAATACTTTATATATATATATATATATATAAAAATTTAAATAGTTTATATATATATATATATATATAAGATGATCTATTAAGCATAGTAGAAGCCAAACAACAGATACAAGATCACTGAAACACCAATGACCAATAAGATTTAAAAAATTTTATCAGTGGATGAAATACACTAATGTAAAGAAACCAGATCTATTAATTAACAGCTTGCAAAACAAACGAATCAATAAAGTAACACAACAAATCTTAACTTAAAACCATAAACTTATCAAAATTAATGAAAAAATAACCTAAGAAACACAAGATAGGAAGGAAGAAGGCAGGCGGCAAGACTTGTGACTTGCCTGTAGGGTTAAACTAGTTTCATGCCGGCAACACTCACCCAGCCTGCCACGACCAGAACAGGAACCATATGGATTTAAAAAAGCAAAATTTCAAAGCAGATGAATAACAATGAAACCACGAAGCAACAATGAAATTCACCGATTGATTACATTGTGTTTAATAGTATAATTAGAATTTTAAATATAGTTGACAACTCAAAAAGGAAGAAACTGAAATTTTATTGGAAAAAGAAAGTTTGCATAGTAATACAAAGTAAATGCAACGAGCCTTCTGCCTTTTTTTTTTTATTTAATTTCACAAACCTACCCAACCATCCAGTCTTACAACACCACCCCACCTCTGTAATCAAACATCTGCCCACCCAACTGCCACCTTTTTTATTGACTTTTATTATTTTATAATTTTTTTGTTGATTTTTTTTTTTTTTTTTTTTTTTTTTTATAATAACTAAAAGGTAAAATAAATATATATATTTTTTAAAAGTATTTTGGTGGAAAAAAAAATAAAAATCAAAGAATAGTGAAAAAGAAAACTCAACTAACTTAATTATTAAAAAACTATTTTTTATAATTAAATTAATTTTTGATTAAATATTTTTTAATGCATTTCAAAAATAATTAATATAAAAAAATCTTTTTTAAGTAAATGTCTTTTAAAATACATTGTTTAAATAATAGCCTAAAGGATAGTATTGAGAAAGATCGGCTAATTTAATTAGTAAAATTGTATATATTTTAATGTATAATTTTATCAATTAGCTTATTTAAATGATATAATTTTAATTAGTTCTTTGTTCTATAATCATGGCAAAATATATCTTTTTATATAACAAAGTATTTTAAAATACTTCTTCTATTAAAAGACCTAACGGTAATATTAAGTAATTTGATCAAAGTTTGGAGAGCAGAACTGCTCAGCTTATTAATTAAAAGTTCAAATAATTTTATTCAGTGATTTCAACTAACTTAATTATAATAAATTTTATTTTTAATAAATAAATTCAAATATTTCATTAAATAATTTTTTAAATAGCTCTTTTTTTTATTATCATTCATAGAAAATAAATCTTTAAATAAAAGTGTTTTAAAATAAATTTTTCTGTTGAAAACAGAAAAAATTGTCTCAGCTAGTTTAATTATTAAAATTTATACTTTTGATAATTCATTTAGTTCTTAGATAACTAATATACTCCTTTATTTAAAGTTTTTTTTTTTTTTTTTTTAATAAAGTTATCTTAATTAGATCCTTATTTCTATAATCAGTTATAGAAAAAAATATTTTTATGTTTAAGAGCATTTTGAATTAGATTTTTCAAATTAAATTATTTCTAAAAAAGGATTATATTTTATGTTTTACTTTATTAAAATACCTTAAAAACATCCTTTCATAAGACTCAGCAAATTAATTTCAGGTGCAATCACACCCATCATCAGTGCTAAGTGCAATGATATGTCGTTCTCAGTTGAAACATATTTTTGGCACTGTAGCTCCATGATCTCACTTCACTTCATTAGGATTGCACAGTTAATATAACTACGGATGGCATTAATTTTATATCGATAGGGGGCATTGCTTTGGTTATTTATTATTTCGTTGCTGGCCATAGGTTTTCTGTAAACGGTGGTTTGAATATGACTATTTTTGCATTTTATTTTTATGTCCAGATAATTAATTTCACTATTGGCTTCACATTCATAGGTAAATATTAAGTTATTATCTAACTGATTTAGTTCGTTAAGAATTTCGCAAACATTTTTTTTTTTAATAATAGCGAACACATCGTCCACATACCTAACCCAAAAGGAAGTTTTATTTTTTATGAGGTTTAAAATGTCTTTTTGTAATAATCTTAATTTAAATTCTGCGATAATTCCTGATATGGGCGATCCCATTGGGATACCCATATTTTGTTTAAAAACTATGTTATTAAATCTAAAAAAGCTTTCACGTAATATTAAGTTACTAGTGGCTATTAGGGTATTAGCTATATCGGTTTCATATTTTTCTTTCATTGCATGATTAATTATATCAGAAATTTCATCAGTATCTATGGATGGAAACAAGTTAATAACGTCAAAGCTAACAAATCTATTATTCTCTTTAATTTTAAGTTCTCTTAAGCATTTAACAAAGTCTTCAGTGAAATTTAAACTAATATCTGAAGGTGGTAATAAGTTACGATACATTTCTGTCATATATTTTTTGAGGAGGTATGTGGGTCCTTCTCTTTTATTAATTATTGGGCGAAATTTAGGCGGGTCTTTATGATCTTTAGAGTGTCCAAAAAGACGTGGGGTACTGGGTGCGAAATTATTAATAAAGGGGGATGGTTGCCGGACCATTTTCCATGTTTAATTAACTGGTTAACTTTATCTATTAGTTTTTTTATTAGGGTCATTTTTAACAATTGTAGTTTCTATTTCTTTTATAGTTTCATTCATTTTATTTATATAATCAGTTCGGTTTAAAATGGCTATTTTTCGGGTTTTATCCATGAGGGTGCACGTTACTTGTTCATTCTTTTAAATTTAATTTAAGGTTTTTAAGTCTGATCAATTTATATTTTTATTGATACTTTTAGTCAATTCTTTATGAGCAATGCTACGGATAATGTTTTTTTTCGTGTAGGGATTTTATTGATAGCGTTTTCGATTTTTGCGATGCTGTCGTTAATGTTAATTGGTTGTTCAAGTATGAATTTAGGCCCAAGTTTTAATAAAGCATCTTCATGGCTGTTAACATTATGATTTGAAAGGTTTACATACGGTTGCTCTTTGATTGGCTTGGCTTTGAAGTTTCTTTTATGTAACCATTTCTTCAATTTTTTATTATGCTTCTTAATGATGATATTACTTTCTACAATTTTGAATGTTTCAATTTTATTTTTCATAATAAGTTTTAGGTGTGATTTTAAAATGTCTACAATCTTGCAAAAAATTAATACTTTCTTCAATTTTTAACTTTCATTTTATTAAGTTACTTTAATTTTGAGAACTAATTTTTGCAAAATGCTAAAAGGAAAATTTATTTCACAAAAAGCAAAAAAGTCATAATCAAAATGCAATTTATATCTACTCTATGCTTTTATCTATTACTTTCTTTAAAATGGAGCAAAAAAAAAGTTTTTAACGGGGTTTCCACAGATCAGGGAGAACAGGAAAAACCTGGAAAAGTCAGAGAATTTGAAATTACTGAAAAAAGTCAGGGAAAATTGTAAATATTGCTCAAAAACCTGGAAAAATGATGATATAAACCTGAAAAATGCTTTTTCAGCATTTAATTTATATTGCAGGTCACGTTACTATGTTGTCTTTTATGTCGTGAGCTATGTTTTGTTTTACCCTGTGAGCTATTTTTTATGTCACGAACTAAACTTTGTGACTGGAATTTTCTAAAAATAGACCTGGAAAACCTGGAAAAGTCAGGAAATTTTATTTTTGAAATTGAGTGGAAACCCTGTTTTAAATATATAAATTTTTGAATATGGAACACATACCAGTTTTTACATTCCAGTGACATCGTACCTTGAAATCTGAAAATTAATTTCTTTAAAAAATTCCATCAAAAGCCCCTTATTCTGCATATTTATACTTCAATGCACAAAAGGAACATTATAGTCACCTCAAGTAAACATATTTTCAAGCTTTTTACTGTATATTTTCAATAAAACTTACCAGTAATTGCTAATTTTTGCAAAACGCTGAAAGGAAAATTTTTTTTCATTTATTTCACAAAAAACAAAACAAAACAAAAAAATAATCAAAACGCAATTTATATCTACTGTAGTCTTTTACCTATTACTTTCTTTAAAATGGAGCAAAAAAAATGTTTTTAAATACATAAATCTTTGAATATGAGCTCATACCAGTTTTTGTGTTCAAGCGACATCGTACCTTGAAATCTGAAAACTAATTTCTTAAAAATTTCCACCAAAGGCCCCTTATTCTGTATATTTATACTTTAATGCACAAAGGGAACGTTATATTCGCCTCAAGTAAATGCATTTTCAAACTTTTTACTGTATATTTACTGTTAGAATGATAATTCTAACACTTTTAAATTTTATTAATTTTATTAAATCCTTAATTTTAACACTTTTTAATTTTTATTATTTTTATTAAATCCTCCGGAAAATACTTTAATTATTATTTATTTCACTTATTTTCTCTATTTAGAAGTTTAAAAGTCCGTTCTTTCAAAATTCATTTTAGTCCGATTTTGCATTTTTTAAATATTTTCCGAATTTCCGATTTTACATTGTAAAATGATTTTTTAAAATTAATTTCCTTGTAACTCTAATTTAGAGAGATTCCTTATTTAATTCCCTTTATTTTGAGCCATCACCCATAATTATAGCCCAAAATTTAAGCATTTTCCTTTCAAAAAATCATTTATCCAAATTCACTCTTTTTATTAGATATATTTGTAAAATCGGCGGTCAGCCATTATTGCTAAATTATTTCGTATCTTCCCGCGTATTTAGAATGTTCTAGAACATAGGAGATCATCGCGGGCGTCAGCTGACGTCATTTAGCGTCTCTGTCTCGAGAGCTTATTGGCTAACTCAGGGGGCGCGAAAAATTGGATGAGTAATTTTAGATCACTCTTCTCTAGGATGGTGTGAGGAAAGGACGTTAAGAAAATTACGCCGTCGGCGGCGGCCTCGGCCGTCGGCCGATCAAATTTTTCAAGATTACATTCTAATCTAGTAACAAAATCCTCAGCAACTTCACGATACAGTGTATGAAGGAACTAATGCTGATTTAATACGCACAAAACGGAAGTGAAGGTTTAGAACTCTTCTAATTATTACAATCACTTCAACTACTCACTCTGTGTGCGAATATTATGCCTCAATCTCCAATGCAACGAAACTACCGAAATATATATAGTTAAAGCGTATGCAAAATGAAAGTGCTCCCTGCTTATCATCCAGCAAAGATGTGTGCGAGTATTGATGTCATAAGTGTCCGAGCGGAGCTTCCTTTAAGTGAAAGACTCATCGATCCGACACATTGCAATATTGAAAACTTTTGAGTCAGAAATCTCCATTAAAAATCTCAAGGAGGAAAATAAACCCGTTTGCCATGAATTTTGCGATAAGTGATCCGCATCGACATCGTTCTTGCGACATGTTCGAAAGAAGTGTGCTCTGCTCCGATGGGAGCATAAAATGGAGCTAGATAGCTCAAAAGTACATATTAATGCCAGCATTAGAACGTGAACCTCATTTCAAGCCGTGAACTTATCACGAGCCAAAATTTTCTTTTATATAAAATGCTTAATAAGAAATAACATGATGAGCACTAAGTATTTTATGTGCAATCGAAAATGATGAAATGTTAATAATGAAATATTCATGTCCTATATACGCTAAAGAAAATAAAACCAGATGTCTGGTGGGAAAAAAAAGAGTTGTAATACTTATGCGCCGGTACCGGAAGATTTAATGTTTTTAATATTTAATAAAGTGTTTGTGTCAAAGGAGTATCTATTCACCTTATTACTTCTTGTGTGTACCTCATTGGATTATAATCTTTTTTATTTCAGATATTTTGGTTTTCTTCATGGGGTAAGTTAAGAACCATTAATAATTTTTCCTAATTTTTATTTTATTTGTCTGATTTAAATCATTATTATTTATTTAAATTCTAGGATTTAAAATTTTGGCAATTCGGCAATTTAATATTATTTACAAGCGGCACACGAAATTAATGTACTAACCACTATTTAAATTACTTCCGGCTTTTAATCGATCTATCAATTTTCATTATCTACTAACTTTATAATTTTCCAAAATCCAAAAATCAAGTTTATTATGGTTTAACTAAAAATAATTGTTTAACATTTGGTGCCGTCGCGAAAAATAACCTCCGTTAAGGTTGAGAACCTGAGGTTATTTAATCATTAATCCTTTTTTCAAAATTAATTAATTTTAGCGATCGCGATTAAAAAAAAAAAAAAAAAATCGTGAAGATTTATTTTTTGTCTCATTATGCATGCCACTTAAAATAATCTAGATATTATATTTTCATGTTGTATGTTTTATTTTATTTGATTTCAAGGTGGGAAATCTCAATATATGGCATTCCAAGAAAGGGAATGTAGATAAATTTTTGAGCTATTTTAGCTGTAAACTTTTAAAGAAAATAAACAAAAAATTGAGATTTGCCACTATTACATGCCCTATATTAATATTTAATGGAAATTTTGTGTGTTTTATTTTATTTTAATGTGGTAAGTCCCAATTTATGGTATTCCAGTAAATAAAAGGAATACATGTAATTTTTAGAGCTATTTTAGCTATAATTATTTAAAAAATAAAGAAATATTTGAGATTTGCCACATTTTTTAAACATTCCATGGAATTGGAGTGTGATTTAATGTTCGGAAATTAGATATTGATTTTAATTTTATGTTGAACAAAGAAAATGATAATTTTTTTATTCATACATTTGTGTTTTTTCTATGGAAATCTGCTAAGTGAAATTTAATATAGATATTTAATTTACAGTTATTTACTTAGTGTCCTTTTCCATTTATTACATTTTCTCTCTGGGTAGAGTTAAAAATAAGATGATTTTAATAACTCTAGATAGAGGTTTTTGCAAAAAAAAAAAAATCCTTTCTGGATATGCAAGATTCATTTATTTTGATGGATAATATGCTGCAATGATTACATAGAGAAAATTTCAAAAAAAAAAAATAATAATAATAATAATAAGGGGTCTTGAATATCTCCGATTTTAAATACAATCATTTATTTAAGTATGATTTGCCTTAATTATGGCAATTTCAAAAAAATGTTTTGAAAAATTAAAGAGATGAAAAAATTTACATCAAAAAATTCAGAATATAAATTTATTTGTAAGGGATGAATGATTATAAACTACATGGTGTTACTTAGAAAATTCTAAATAAAAAAGTCCAAAGGTGCGAGATATTTTTTTGGGGGCGAAGGTGTTTAGATTTGATTATTGGGACAGTGAAATTTTGCGTTTATGGTAATCTGAGCTGATGGCCACAGCAATCATTGTGCCATGCGAAATTTTAACTATAAACCCAGTTGACTAGGCATTTCACTTCAAAAATAAATAAATAAATAAAGGGTTACATACCTTTTTAATTTTCCATCACACCTAAAGAATTTACAGGAAACATTTATAGGCAATTAAAATTCAGATCATTGTTCTATTTATATATACAAAAATTATATTTGATTTATTATATTAAAACTGTGCACAGTATGTATAAAATTTATAGGGTAGATGATAGGGCATGACACTTGCAGTTGTTATATAAGTCGATGAGGTTAAAACCGATTAGGTACCCGTTTTTCACCTCTGGTGAATGTAAGTCTGTGGCTTAAACTGACATGCATGCTTTCTATTCAAAATTCTATATATGAAAACTACCTTGAATATTATTTATAGCATATGTAGAGACCATTATAAGCTGAGCCTATAATTAGTGTGAACAGCAGTCTTATCATGCATTGCCTTTATTGATATGGGACGAATAAATTCCCCTTTTCTTCAATTAAAATGTATTAAAAGAAAAGACAATGATCTAAAATTATGTTATATATGATGTGATCATCACAATGCCTGTTTTCCTGCTAAGAAATTTAAAGAACATTAATACTACTCTAAAATGTTCAATTTTGTTTCTCACTATTCATCCTCATGAGATTGCATTTCAACCCCAAACAATTTTAATATTCAAATTTACTCATAACTAAAACTTCTCAGCAAAGCAAAAAAAAAAAAAAATATTTTTCACTCTCTTTTCAAATTTTATGATACTGGCTCCTCCAATAGACATTCAAGTTAGCAGACAAAATACATAAATTAATATATAGCAAAAAATTTTTTTTTTACTTACCTTAAATGATTCTAAAATTGCTGTTGGTGGGATATTGAGAAATCCATGCCCAGAGTGATGCAAAATTTGTCAGGCTGGTCCGAGGTAATGTTTCACTTTTGTGCACTGGTGCTGCAGTTCTTGGATATTCTCACTTCTTCAATTGCAGACTAAATTTGTTAACCTAAATCTCACATGTATGAAAATCTATAAAACACATATTTACTTACCTGTTTTTTAACAAAAAAAAAAAAAAAGATATATGCATTTTTCAAATTATTAAGGTATATTCAAAAATGTTCAATCACTGACACCTACCTGTTTTAAATCTGTTGCTATTTGGCAGGAGTGTATATTCAAAAATAACAAATCAATTTTACAAACTGTATTTATTTTCCAATTCTTTATGCATGTGGCACATTGTAGAAATATAGGTATTGTCCTAGAGTATTGATGGAGACCATTTATAGCCGAGCCTTTATTTAAGTGTCATTGGCTGTCTCACATGCTCATCACAATAGTGTTACAGCTCTAAAAGTCTTTCAATTGTAGATATGACAATGTGCGGATGGCAAAGGCAACATCGTTATGGGGGTCACTAGCGGTTTCACATAATTATATGCCGTCATCTGTAACAATGTGTGCGCTGTAACTGCTTCATCCGTACTTGTTTAGTATATCTACTATTGAGTTCCAATAAATTTTTTACCTTTAATGATTTGTTGTGAGGTGCATAATTTACACTCAATAATCCCAGTCCTAATATTTTTAGCTGAGATGTTTTAGGTTAAAAAAAAAAAAAAAAAAAAAAAACTATTCATAGTTAAAATTTTCTTTTCAAGTGGTTCATTTTGCCAGATATCCATTATCTCCATTGTATTATATCTCCATTGTACTATTTTATGTTATGTGTTTAAAAAGTGGTATGCATATGATTTTTTTAACTTGCCCCACATCATTTATGCTTTGAGTGTTATGATATATATTCGAATATGCACTCATATAGTGTACTTTTTATGTTTACTGTATATTTTGTGTTATAAGCCCATCCAATTTCTCGCAGCCAAATTCTTTTTCTAGAGGGGGGGAGAAATGTTAGAATGATAATTCTAACACTTTTAAATTTTATTAATTTTATTAAATCCTTAATTTTAACACTTTTTAATTTTTATTATTTTTATTAAATCCTCCGGAAAATACTTTAATTATTATTTATTTCACTTATTTTCTCTATTTAGAAGTTTAAAAGTCCGTTCTTTCAAAATTCATTTTAGTCCGATTTTGCATTTTTTAAATATTTTCCGAATTTCCGATTTTACATTGTAAAATGATTTTTTAAAATTAATTTCCTTGTAACTCTAATTTAGAGAGATTCCTTATTTAATTCCCTTTATTTTGAGCCATCACCCATAATTATAGCCCAAAATTTAAGCATTTTCCTTTCAAAAAATCATTTATCCAAATTCACTCTTTTTATTAGATATATTTGTAAAATCGGCGGTCAGCCATTATTGCTAAATTATTTCGTATCTTCCCGCGTATTTAGAATGTTCTAGAACATAGGAGATCATCGCGGGCGTCAGCTGACGTCATTTAGCGTCTCTGTCTCGAGAGCTTATTGGCTAACTCAGGGGGCGCGAAAAATTGGATGAGTAATTTTAGATCACTCTTCTCTAGGATGGTGTGAGGAAAGGACGTTAAGAAAATTACGCCGTCGGCGGCGGCCTCGGCCGTCGGCCGATCAAATTTTTCAAGATTACATTCTAATCTAGTAACAAAATCCTCAGCAACTTCACGATACAGTGTATGAAGGAACTAATGCTGATTTAATACGCACAAAACGGAAGTGAAGGTTTAGAACTCTTCTAATTATTACAATCACTTCAACTACTCACTCTGTGTGCGAATATTATGCCTCAATCTCCAATGCAACGAAACTACCGAAATATATATAGTTAAAGCGTATGCAAAATGAAAGTGCTCCCTGCTTATCATCCAGCAAAGATGTGTGCGAGTATTGATGTCATAAGTGTCCGAGCGGAGCTTCCTTTAAGTGAAAGACTCATCGATCCGACGCATTGCAATATTGAAAACTTTTGAGTCAGAAATCTCCATTAAAAATCTCAAGGAGGAAAATAAACCCGTTTGCCATGAATTTTGCGATAAGTGATCCGCATCGACATCGTTCTTGCGACATGTTCGAAAGAAGTGTGCTCTGCTCCGATGGGAGCATAAAATGGAGCTAGATAGCTCAAAAGTACATATTAATGCCAGCATTAGAACGTGAACCTCATTTCAAGCCGTGAACTTATCACGAGCCAAAATTTTCTTTTATATAAAATGCTTAATAAGAAATAACATGATGAGCACTAAGTATTTTATGTGCAATCGAAAATGATGAAATGTTAATAATGAAATATTCATGTCCTATATACGCTAAAGAAAATAAAACCAGATGTCTGGTGGGAAAAAAAAGAGTTGTAATACTTATGCGCCGGTACCGGAAGATTTAATGTTTTTAATATTTAATAAAGTGTTTGTGTCAAAGGAGTATCTATTCACCTTATTACTTCTTGTGTGTACCTCATTGGATTATAATCTTTTTTATTTCAGATATTTTGGTTTTCTTCATGGGGTAAGTTAAGAACCATTAATAATTTTTCCTAATTTTTATTTTATTTGTCTGATTTAAATCATTATTATTTATTTAAATTCTAGGATTTAAAATTTTGGCAATTCGGCAATTTAATATTATTTACAAGCGGCACACGAAATTAATGTACTAACCACTATTTAAATTACTTCCGGCCTTTAATCGATCTATCAATTTTCATTATCTACTAACTTTATAATTTTCCAAAATCCAAAAATCAAGTTTATTATGGTTTAACTAAAAATAATTGTTTAACATTTACAATAAAACTTACCAATGATTGCTAATTTTTGTGAAATGCTAAAAGGTAAATTTATTTCACAAAAAAAAAAAAAAAATCGTAATTAAAATGCAATTTATATCTACTCTATGCTTTTATCTATTACTTTCTTTAAAATGAAGCAAAAAAAAAGTTTTTAAATATATAAATTTTTGCATATGAGCTCATACAGGTTTTCGCATTTGAGTGACATCGTACCTCGAAATGTGAAACATAATTTGTAAAAAATTTTCATAAGAAGCACCATATTTTGCTTATTTATATTTTGATGCACAAAAGGAACATTCATCTCAAATAAACACATTTTCAAATTTTTTACATTATATTTTCAATAAAACTTACCAATAATTGCTAATTTTTGTGAAACACTAAAAGGGAAATTTATTTCACAAAAAACAAAAAAAAATCATAACCAAAATGCAATTTATATGTACTCTATGCTTTTATCTATTACTTTCTTTAAAATGGAGCAAAAGAAAAAAAAAGTGTTTAAATTTATAAATTTTTGAATAAAATTGAATAAATTTTTGCCCCTTATTCTGCATATTTATACTTTAGTGCACAAAAGAAACATTATAGTCACCTCAAGTAAACATATTTTCAAGCTTTTTACTGTATATTTTCAATAAAGCTTACCAGTAATTGCTAATTTTTGCAAAACGCTGAAAGGAAAATTTTTTTTCATTTATTTCACAAAAAACAAAACAAAACAAAAAAATAATCAAAACGCAATTTATATCTACTGTAGTCTTTTACCTATTACTTTCGGAGCAAAAAAAAATGTTTTTAAATACATAAATCTTTGAATATGAGCTCATACCAGTTTTCACGTTCCAGCGACATCATACCTCGAAATCTGAAAACTAATTTGTTAAAAATTTCCATCAAAATTATTCTGATTATTTATACTTTAGTGTACAAAAGGAACATTATATTCCCCTCAAGTAACACATTTTTAAACTTTTTACTGTATATTTAATATAAAACTTATCAATAATTGCTAGTTTTTGTGAAACGCTAAAAAGAAAATTTATTTCAGAAAAAAACAAAAAATTCATAATCAAAATGTAATTTATATCTACTCTATGCTTTTATATATTACTTTCTTTAAAATGGAGCCAAAAAAAAAAAGTTTTTAAACATATAAATTTTTTAATATGAGCTCATAACAGTTTTTTGCATTCAAGCGGCATCATACCTCGAAATCTGAAAATTAATTTCTTAAAAATTTCCATCAAAATTATTCTGATTATTTATACTTTAGTGTACAAAAGGAACATTATATTCTCCTCAAGTAACACATTTTTAAACTTTTTACTGTATATTTACAATAAAACTTATCAATAATTGCTAGTTTTTGCGAAACGCTAAAAAGAAAATTTATTTCAGAAAAAAACAAAAAATTCATAATCAAAATGTAATTTATATCTACTCTATGCTTTTATATATTACTTTCTTTAAAATGGAGCCAAAAAAAAGGTTTTTAAACATATAAATTTTTTAATATGATCTCATACAGTTTTTTGCATTCAAGCGGCATCATACCTCGAAATCTGAAAATTAATTTCTTAAAAATTTCCATCAAAAGCCTCTTATTCTGCATATTTATACTTCAATACAATAAAGGAACATTGTTTTCACCTCAAGTAAACACATTTTCAAGATTTTTACTGTATATTTACGATAAAACCTACCAATAATTGCTAATTTTTGCGAAATGCTGAAAGGAAAATTTTTTTCATATTTTTTTCACAAAAAAAAAACAAAAAAATCATAATCAAAATGTAATTTATATCTACTCTATGCTTTTATTTATTACTTTCTTTGAAATGGAGCAAAAAAATGTTTTTAAATATATAAATTTTTGAATATGAGCTCATACAGGTTTTCGCATTCAAGCGACATCATACCTCGAAATCTGAAAATTAATTTCGTAAAAATTTCCATCTAAAGCCCCTTAGTCTGCATATTTATATTTCAGTGCGCAAAAGGAACATGAAATTCACCTCAAATGAACATATTTTCAAACTTTTTACTGCATATTTACAAATAGAACATACGAATAATTGCTAATTTAGGGAAACGCTAAAAGGAAATTTTTTTTCACATTTATTTCACAAAAAATAAAAAAATCATACTCAAAATGCAATTTATATCGCATTTATGCTTTTATTTATTACTTTCTTCAAAATGGAGCAAGTGAAAAGTTTTTAAACACATCAATTTTTTAATATGAGCTCATATCAGTTTTAGCATTCGGGCGACATCGAAATGTGAAACCTAATTTGTTAAAAAATTTTATTGGCATTGTTAAAAATTTGTTAAAAATTTTTATCCAAAACTGCAAGTAAAATTTCTGCAAATGTTTTCTTTGCATCACACAATCTCTTTGCACACATTTTCACTTAATACTATGATACAAAATAACATTTACAAAATTTTTACTTGTAGTTTTAGACAGCGTGACGATATAGACAAATCAATTTATTGAACTAGATAATTTCAATTTATAATGTAAATTCAGTTAAAGTGTGATTATTTGACTGTAAATTTGAGAATTAAAAGCATTATTTCTATATGTAAATAAACTTTATTCAACAAAATAAAAGTGATTGTTATGAAATCTAAAAAGAAATCTTTTTAATGTAACACTCAGACGTCACTGAAATTATACCATTTCTTTTAAAATTCATATTTTGAATTCACGAGGTGCAGATGAAAAAGCATCAGTGAGTAAATTCTATATATTTTTTCGTGCTGAAGTTAAAAATATTATGTATACACTGTGATGTAAGTGGAAGAAAAAAAAAACAAATGATGAAATAAGAAAATCTATGCAGTAGATTTCAATTAATAGCAAAGCATCACTCAAAATTTGATATTATTTTTAAGACCCATATTTCCAATTCATATTGAAATAAAATGCTGTGTCACAAACTTTTAACCCATTAAGGGTTTTTGTTCTGATAGATATACAGTTATAGTCATAGTTACATATAAATGAGAATGTATATGCTGACAACCTTTTAGATAAAAAAAAAAGAATAAAGAAGAAGAAGAAGATATACAGTATAGGATCCGTTATCCAGAATCCCACTGTCTAGAATGCTCCAAAAACTAGAATGTAAAATGTGACTACCAAAAATTTTTAATTATCGTAAAATTTAAGAATGAAAGTTATACAATAGCAGCAGTCAGAATTATAATTTTACAACTTATTTTCTTTTATGCTACAGTAATATTCTGGGAAAATATGGTGAGATTTTGTGGTATTTTTTAATAGATAAACAATAACACATACTCCTTAAAGTACCCAATTGCAGATGAATTTTATCCTTAGACTCAGGTTGCATGCATAAAGTACCAATTGTTATAAAAATTTTAAATATTTAGTATTAGGGGAGGACGGGGTACAGTGGACCACCCCTATTTAAATCTATTAATATTCAACATGGTACTAGTTGTATACAGCCAAAAAAAACCACATGGAAATAGTAAGATAACGATTTTGAGCAGTTTTTTTTATTTTGAACTGCTTAAAGTAACTTTTCCACATTCAAGTTTTTAAAATTGTATAAAGATTGAACAAGTGACTATAAATGCTATATAGCTCTTAAAGGAAGGCAAGATATTGCTGTTTTTAAATTCCTAAAAATTATTAGTATATTTATAGTCTATATATTTTTATCATTATTATTTGTTTTACTCTAGAACAGGGCACAGTGGACCACCTTCCAATGTGCCTAAAAGTACAAATTAGATTTAATACTTACATTTGTTTTAGTTAAATTTATAGGTACAAATATAATGTAATGTATTAATATCTCAAAGTAATAAATATCTTTATTTTATAATAAAATAAAAAGAATAATAGATTTCTGAAAATAAATATTTGAATAGTAATATAATTATTATTAATATCTAAATTTATTAACTATTTGAATCATGTAGTATTAATAAAAGAAAAAATATCTAATTTAATAAATAGTAGGAATAATTTATTATTATAGTTATTTTTAGAGATCACATGTGAAAGCAAAAGAAGTAGCTTAATATATTTTAGTTAAATTTATCCTACAAATATAATGTAAATTAATTATATCTGAAAATAATTTTAAAAAATATTAAATATTTGAATAGTAGTATAATATTTATTAATATCTGAATAATAATAAAAAAAAAAAAATGATTTATATAATATTAATAAAAGAATAAAAAAACAATATTTTAACTTAATAAATTTTCTCACTGAGATTTGATTTCTTATTTATTTATTTTAATTTAATTTTGTTTATTTTATTTCATGAAAATGCTTGAATTATGTTATTTAGACTAGAATAGTATTAAAAAAAAAAAAAAAAACAATTTTAGAGGGGAAAAAAAGTAATTTATATTAATTCAATATAAACAAAAGAGGCTGGTCTACTGTACCCCGGTGATGAGACACAGTGGTCCACTTTGTGAGTGCTCACAATTTATTTTTTAATTCATAATGTGTTCAAAATATTGACAAATTAAGACATGTTAAGAAGGGCTTGGAGATTGTTTCCTATTTTTTTCAAGTGCAGTGCTTTTCTGCTTTTTGTGAAAAAAAATTAAGAGTGTAAAAGTGGACGACTGTGTCCCGGTCTTCCCTATGTGTTAAAAATATATGAAACATTTATGAATAATTAGTACAAGAAACACACTATAAGCAAAAAACTATCATAGAAATGTTTGCAAAATCCAAATGATTTTACTCTCACGTCCAAAATCAAATTTTAGGTATGTTTATTTATTTATTTTTTATTTATTGTTACTATCATTATTTATAATTTAAAATTGTAATTAAGAATGTTTTTATTTTGGGGAAATAATTTATTAAATGAACAAATCTATAGATAATGTGTTTTTATACATTATTCACGTTTATCACTGCTATGTATAAAATTATTTTGTACCATTTTTATACATATAGTAAAGTGTTCTGAACCTCGAAAAAACCCCTTATCCAGAATACCCCAGGTCCTAAACTTTCTGGATAATAGATCCTATACTGTGATGTTAAACCTACTGGTTGTCCTGTAAGTTTTCAGTTGGTATAAGCAGGGCACGAAATTTCCGCTCGCCAGCTCGCCATTGGCGAGTGGACATTTTAGTATGGCGAGTAAAATTTCAGTCTAAATGTAGATAGAATTCATACAATATACGCTGCTACAAAAATAAATAAATAAATAAATAAAAAATCAATATTGTCCAGTGACACCTATAAAGTTAGGGATTTTTTCTTTCGTATCCATATATTATGCATTTTAATTTTAGGTGTTTTGATCCAAATTCATCATTTGAGATAAAAAAGTTTCCACCAATTGTATAAAGTAGCTTTTGAATCGGTTTTTAATATTCTTTCATTCAATTTTGTATCCTCTAAAATGACCTCTTTTTCAAAATTGAATGTTTTCTATATTCTATTTTCTTATAAAATAAAAGTCATTGCGTAATTTCTCCTGTTTTTCTAATGAAAAAATTCTGGTCACCTTATACGTAAACTAGTTGGCACAAGTTGACTCTGCTCAGTTGCATAATATGTACAGTCGGTCAAACAAAAAACGAAACACCCCCACCTAACTCATCAGTAAATTGTTGCAGAAAGACACCGAAGGTACCATTCGTCAGGGAATTTTGTTCTCTTTTAAGCTAATTGGAAAAAAATAGCTTAAGGGGTCGTCTCCATATTGAAATCGTGTCAAACTTTAATTTTTTCAATGGTAACATATAATTTTGATTTCGGATATCGATTCTACAGTCAATTTCATCCCCAGATATAAATTTGGAAGTCATATGGTGTATAAGTTTAAGAGTTATACACGTCTAAACTTTCTAGCTTCTAATGTTAAAGTCTGATTACACATTTTTATTCATATCTCCTACATTTTTATTTTTTTTTACCTGGTTTTTTTTATGATGGTAATAACAGGTTTTCCAAACATATTTATGAGTTTCATTAAGATTTTAATGTTTTTTATCTATAGAATAAAAAATATTAAATTAATATTTTAAAAAATTATGTATTGTGACCTATAATTTTTCTAACAGATATCGATTTCTAGCACATTAAAATACGCGTATGCAAATTTGCAGCTCATTGGGCCAAATAGTTCTCGAGATATTCCAGAAAAACGATCGAAGATCAAGTTTGGGGGCCATATAACGATTACAAACTGTATTTACAAGTAGCATTCACAACAATCAGTTTTGAATTTTATTGCAGACGATATTAAGAAAAAAAAAGTTTTAATTCACTTTCATATATTTTTAATTATTTCAACAATGTTTTTTTTTTTTTTTTTTTTTTTTTTTTTTTTTCAGCTGAAATAAATTGGAATTTAATTCTGAAATAAATTGTATTATAATATTAGACATGCGATTTAAAAATGTAGTTTAACACTTTTTTTTTTTTTTATTATTATTTATCTCTTTCCTTACTATATTATATAATGTTTTCGTAATTTTCTTTAGAAGAATTGTAATTTCTAATTTATATAGTCGCTATTATTAATAGTGTTGGAAATATAAATTAACCAATTAAAATAATATAATATTATTACAGAATAAATTATTTCTTTGAGTTGGACAGAACTTCATAACTGAGAGATCAGATTTTTACTTTCCGAACTTACGTATGTAAAGGAAGTATTGTAATCTTGACAAAAAACCCGACCTTTAAGATTATGGGCTTTCTATACTTTTGAATTACACTGAATTCATTTTTACTAGTTTTCGATTATGAATGGGTGTATGTGTGTGAGTGAATACGACAGCGCCTAAATCCTCTGTTCAAATAAGTTGAAATATAGTAAGTTATTGTATGGCACCATAGCACGATCACTGTTGATTTTGGTGAATCTAGCACTTAAAAGTACTTTTTACAGGCACAAAAAAGAAATATTCTTTATCGTTATAGCCTATAGGGCCAGGTTTTTCAAACTGCGATAGCGTCTAGATACCATTTTCTTTTGAGCTAATACGCGTATTATAAATGTCCGTCGCACAAAGTGTATAGACCTTGATGTATAATATTAATAGTTTTTCACAGGGACACAACAAAACATTATTTATCATTATTGTCTATGGATCCAAATAAAATAAAATGCGATAGCATTTAAAAGCCTTATTCGTTTGAGTTAAAAAACTTTTATACATGTTAATAATCACTCTCGCACAAAGTGTATAGATTTTGATAAATCTAGCATGTATAGTTTTTTTTTCATTTTTACAAGGACAGAAAGAAAAATTGTCATTATGGTCTATGGGCCCAATCGTTTTAAAATGCGATAGTATCTAAACACCTTATTCTATTAAACTGAAAATTTATGCACATGTTATACATTACCGTCGCACAAATTGTATAGATTTTGGTAAAGATAGCCTTTATAGATTTTTACAGGAACACGACAAAAAATTATATATCATTACGATTTATGGTTTAAAATTATATGAAGTGCAACAGCGTAAAATTAAGCAAGGGGAGAAAATACTTGAACTCCCTGTAATATATTACCATATTACCATGTTTTTATTAACTTTGATTCTTGTTTTTTTTTTTTTTTTTTTTTTTTTTTTTTTGGTCTAGTACAAATCTTGCAATCGATTTTTAACTAACTTCCCGACTAGCTAGATATTTGAAATTTTCAGGACAGCTCACAACACGGTGACAATACATTTTTCTAATAATTTTAGTCAACTATTTCAGGTCCCACTGCCTTCGGCAGCGCTTATATGATTCGACAGAAAATTTATTTAACAAAACTTCCCGACTAGCTAGACATTTAAAACTTTCAGAATAGTTCAGAACGTGGTAAAAATGAATTTTTTAAAATACCTTTAGCCAATTGTTTAGGGTATCTGCTGCCTTCGGCAGCGTTATCCGTACGAAGCTTCCAATCGATTTTTCACTAACTTTTCGACTAGCTAGACATTTGAAACTTTCAGGCTAGCTCAAAACACGGTGACAATACATGTTTTTAATACTTTTAGTCAACTGTTTTAGGTCACTACCCGTTTATATGATTCAACAGAAAATTTATTTAACTTCCAGACTAGCTAGACATTTTAAACTTTCAGAATAGTTCAGAACACAGTGAAAAGGCATTTAAAAAATATTTTTAACCAACTGCTTCGGGTTCCTGCTGCTTTCGACAGTGTTACCAGTACGAAGCTTGCAATCAATTTTTCACCAACTTCCCGACTAGCTAGACATTTGAAACTTTTATGATAGCTCAAACACGGTGACAATACTTTTTTAATACTTTTAGTCAACTGTTTCAGGTCTCTACTGCCTTCGGCAGCGTTTATATGATTCAACAGAAAATTTATTTAACTAACTTCCTGACGACATTTGAACCTTTCACAATAGTTCAGAACACGGTGAAAATACATTTTTTAAATACTTTTAGCCAACTCTTTCGGGTCCCTACTGTATTCGGTGCATTTATATGATTCGACAGAAAATTTATTTAATTATCTTCCCGAGTAGCTAGACATTTGAAACTTTCAGAATAGTTCAGAATACGGTGAAAATGCATTTTAAAAATATTTTTAACCAATTGCTTCGGGACCCTGCTCTCTTCGTTAGAGTTACCAGTACAAACTTGCAATCTACTTTTAACTAGCTTCCCGGCTAGATAGCCATTTGAAACTTTTATAATAGCTCAAAACACGATAGCAAGGGATTTTTTTAATACTTTTTTCCAATTGCTCCGGATTCCCGCTGCGCTCATTAGCGTTTATATGATTCAACAGAAAATTTAAAAACATGGTATATAAAAGTTCTTTATATCTTGTAGTTATTTTTATTAACTCCACTTCTTGTTTGTTTGTTTGTCCAGTACAAATCTTGCAATCGATTTTTAACTAACTTCCCGACTAGCTAGACATTTGAAACTTTCAGGATAGCTCAGAACACGGTGACAATACATTTTTTTATCACTTTTAGTCCACTGTTTCAGGTCCCTACTGCCTTCGGAAGCGTTTATATGATTCGACAGAAAATTTATTTAACTAACTTCCTGAAAAGCTACACATTTGAAACTTTCAGAAATGATCAGAACACGGTGAAAATGCATTTTTTAATTCTTTTAGCCAACTGTTCTTGGTTCCTGCTGCCTTCGGCAGCGTTACCAGTACAAAACTTGCAATCGCTATTTAACTAAATTAACGACTAGCTAGGCATTTGAAAATATCACCTACTTTTATTTGAATTTAGGCATTTTCATTAAAAAAATATCTATAATTTCAATTATGGACTGGATCCTGCTTCTTTCTTTACCAAATACTTCAACACGCACAAATATCAGTTACCTTTGATTAAATTAAATTGTATTAATATATATATATATAAATAGAAAAAAAAGAAAGAAAACAAGATACACGATAAGTATACAGTTATAGACTTGAACCTGCCTCATTATTTACCAAATATTTCGATACACACAAATATTGCTTGAATCGATTGCATTCTCTCGTACTAAATTTATACAAAATAACAAATGAAGTCATGAACTAGAACCCGAATCCTTTTTTTACCATATACTATGACAGCGAACGCTAATTTTTCTGTATAAATCCAAACTTTCTGCACCTCCGAAAACACTTAATCCCAAACTTTCATCAAAATCGATACATCCGTTTCCGAGTAACCCGAATGGGCGATATGTTGCAATTTGTCGATATAGGTTTAACTGATCACGCCATTTTTTTCAAAAGATGAGAATAAGTCCAAACATTTTTGCATCCCTAAAAACACTAACCACAAACTTTATTTGAAATCACTATATCCATTTCCGATTAAGCCTATTTCTAAAGCTTGATGCAACTGGTCGATATATGGTAAACTGCGAACAATTTTCTTCTGAAGATAAGGATATGTCCAGTTCTTTAAGCACCCAGAAAGTTTTTAACCCCAAACTATCATCAAAATCCCTATATAAATTTCTAAATAAACCCAACTTCTGCTATAATTTGCAACTGGCCGATAAAATGTTAATTGAGAACGCGATTTTTTCTGAAGATAAGGATAAGTCCAATAATTTTTTCTCATCTAAAAGCCGTAACTCCAAACTTTCATAAAAATCGCTTTATCCATTTCCGAATATACTCAATTTCGACCGTATGTTGTAATGTGTCGATAAAGAGTTAACAACGAATGCGATTGTTTCTAAAGATGAGGATATTTCCAAAAGCTTTTTCTCATCAAAAAGTTCTAACTCCAAGCTTTTATGAAATTCGCTATGTTTATTTTTGTGTAAACCGTATTTCTGGCAAACGTCGCAATGGGCTTTTAAAGTTTTAACAAAGAACAAGAAATTTTCTGAAGAATAAAATAATTCTAATCAATTATGCAACCTCAAATTTTCATCATAATCCTTATACCTATTTACAAGTAGACCCAATTTTTGTGATATGTTGCAATTGGCCGATAAAGGGTTAATTGAGAACGTTATTTTTTTTTTCTGAAGATGAGGGAATACCATTCGTTTTAGCAGTCCCCGAAAAAACTTAGTCCGAAATATTCATCAAAATCGCTATATCCATTTCCATGTAAACTCAATTTCTGCTATGTGTTGCAGTTGGTCAGTAAAGGGTTAACTGTGAATGCTAATTTGTCTGAAGCAGAGATCCAATCGTCTTTTCTCATCAAAAAGCTCTAACTGTAACCTTTCAGAAAAAACGTTTTCTCAATTTCCGTATAAAGATAATTTCTAACATACGTTGCATTTGGCCTTTAAAGGATTAACAACGACAAGGAATATTTATGACAGTGAGGATAATTTCTTCATCTAAGAATCCCCGAAAGCACTTAATGCAAAACTTTCATCAAAATCCTTATATCAGTTTCCAAATAAACCCAATTTATTTCATTTGTAGCCATTGGCCGATAAGGGGTTAACAGCCAACGCAAATTTTTCTGAGGATGGTGGTAAGTCTAATATTCCGAAAAAACTTAACCCAAAACTTTCATCAAAATCCATAGAATCATTTTCGAGTAAACCCAACTTCTGCTATGTATTGCAATTGGCCGGTAAAGGATTAACTGTAAACACTAATTTACCTGAAGATGAAATCCAATTGTTTTTTTCTCATGAAAAAGCCCTAACATCGAATTTTCATAAAAATCGCTTAGTCCATTTCTGTGTAAAGCCAATTTCTGACATACGTCGCAATTGTCTTTTAAAGGGTTAACAGAGACAACGAATTTTTATGATGATGGGGATAATTCCATTCATTTAAGCATCCCCGAAAGCACTTAATGCAAAACTTCCACCAAAATCCTTATATCAGTTTCCGAATAAACCCAATTTATTTCATTTAGTGCCATTGGCCGATAAGGGGTTAACAGCCAACGCAAATTTTTCTCAAGATGATGGTAAGTGTAATATTCCGAAAACACTTAAGCCCAAACTTTCATCAAAATCCCTAGAATCATTTTCGAGTAAACCCCACTTCTGCTATGTATTGCAATTGGCCGGTAAAGGGTTAACTATAAACGCTAATTTATATGAAGATGAAATCCAAATGTTTTTTCTCATGAAAAAGCCCTGACTTAAAATTTTCATAAAAATCGTTTAGTCCATATCCGTGTAAAGCCGATTTTTGACATACGTTGCAATGGCCTTTAAAGGGTTAACATAGACAGCAAATTCTTTTTGACGATGGGGATAATTCCATTCGTTTAAGCATCCTCAAAATCACTTAACGCAAAACTTTCATGATATCCTTTCATCAGTTTCCGAATGAACCCAATTTCATTTGTTGCCATTGGCCGATAATGGGTTAACATCCAACGCAAATTTTTCTAAAGATGGTGGTAAGTCTAATATTCCGAAAACACTTAACCCCAAACTTTCATCAAAATCCCTAGAATCATTTTCGAGTAAACCGAACTTCTGCTATGTATTGAATTGGCCGGTAAAGGGTTAACTGTAAACACTAATTTATCTGAAGATGAAATACAATTGTTTTTTTCTCACGAAAGAGCCCTAACATCGAACTTTCATAAAATTTGCTTCGTCCATTTCCGTGTAAAGTCCATTTCTGACAAACGTTGCAATTGTCCTTTAAAGGGTTAACAGCGACAACGAATTTTTATGACGATGGGGATAAATCCATCCGTTTAAGAATACTCAAAAGCACTTAACGCAAAATTTTCATCAAAATCCTTATATCAGTTTCCGAATAACCCCAATTTATTTCATTTGTTGCAATTGGCCGTTAAGGGGTTAACAGCCAACGCAAATAATTCTGAAGATGGTGGTAAGTCTAATATTCCGAAAACACTTAACCCCAAACTTTCATCAAAATCCCTAGAATCATTTTTGAATAAACCCAACTTTTGCTATGTATTGCAGTTGGCCGGTAAAGGGTTAAATGTAAACGCTAATTTATCTGAAAATGAAATACAATTGTTTTTTCTCATGAAAAAGCCCTAACTTCAAACTTTCATAAAAATTGCTTCGTCCATATCCGTGTAAAGCCGATTTCTGACATACGTTGCAATTGTCCTTTAAAGGGTTAACAGCGACAACGAATTTTTATGACGATGGGGATAATTCCATTCGTTTAAGCATACTCAAAAGCACTTAACGCAAAACTTTCATCAAAATCCTTATATCAGTTTCCGAATAAACCCAATTTATTTCATTTGTTGCCATTGGCCGATAAGGGGTTAACAGCCAACGCAAATAATTCTGAAGATGATGGTAAGTCTAATATTCCGAAAACACTTAACCCAAAACTTTCATCAAAATCCCTAGAATCATTTTTGAATAAACCCAACTTTTGCTATGTATTGCAGTTGGCCGGTAAAGGGTTAAATGTAAACGCTAATTTATCTGAAAATGAAATACAATTGTTTTTTCTCATGAAAAAGCCCTAACTTCAAACTTTCATAAAAATTGCTTAGTCCATATCCGTGTAAAGCCGATTTCTGACATACGTTGCAATTGTCGTTTAAAGGGTTAACAGCGACAACGAATTTTTATGACGATGGGGATAATTCCATTCGTTTAAGCATACTCAAAAGCACTTAACGCAAAACTTTCATCAAAATCCTTATATCAGTTTCCGAATAAACCCAATTTATTTCATTTGTTGCCATTGGCCGATAAGGGATTAACAGCCAACGCAAATTCTTGGTGTTAGTAAGTTGATGGTGGTAAGTCTAGTATCCCGAAAACACTTAACCCCAAACTTTCATCAAAATCCCTATAATTATTTTCGAAAAAGCATAACAGAAATCTAATTTCAATTAAAATCTTTTGAAAATGCGATAATAAAACATCAATTTTGAATGCCGGTGCCCCTCCTCCTCCCCTTCACACACACAGGTGTTAATAGACCCTCCTATGTTATTTTTTATTTTTTTTTTGGACAGAATATTTCTTATAGTTCGAAATTTCCACATTAACATGCTCATTGAATTATATTCCTTTTGATGTATTTAGAAATTTGTAGATGAATGAAACGCATTGAATAATAGAAGAGAGCTCTAATAAATTCGTTGAATCTGACCTAAATGATAAAAAAATAAACTTGGAGATAACCCCCTAAAGAAAAACCTTAAATATCTCAGGAACCAATGTTGATATCTTCGTGCAAATTTATATCTAGGCTATTTTGATGCTCTAGAATCGTTTTCTGTCGTCAAATTAGTGGGTTAACATTCGAATTTTCAAAGTTGGACCCATTTTTAATATGTAGACGACCCCCAATGTCATTTTTTCCTACATACAAAAAAAGTAGACATAATTTCCTGACGATTGGTGCCTACTGCATGTTTCTGCGATAATTAGGTAATGAGATAGGTGGGGGTGTTTCGTTTTTTGTTTGACCGACTGTACATACTTGCCAACCATCTCATTAATAACCGTACATTCACGCCCCTTTTTTCACACCATTTTATTTTTAGAGTAATTCTCTTCAAATATTGTTTCGATTCAATAAGAGTAAAATTACTTTAAAAAATGACTGGTGTGAAAAAAGAGGCGGGTACTAAAAATTGTACGGTTCATAATGAGATGGTTGGCAAGTATGTATGTATGTTCTCATAAATTTCTGGTACAAAACATATTATATTCATGTTAAGAGAAATTAATTTAACCAAACGCTTATCACAGTGACATAACGAAATCCCCGCCTTATAGGCTACCCACCGTTCAGTTCGATATATTTATCTTATTCTAATTAATTTATTTTATTGGGGTCAATTTCGTAGTTTAGTTTTCATGCTTCTATTACCAATGCAACAATCCCCATAATGCATATTTATATGGAATAACGCCCCATTTTGTTATGTTGATAAAATCTTAAATTTCGAATAACTTAAGAAATTTTCCTGTTAGGATATTTGTAGTCAATCATGTCCAAACAAGTACCATAAATATTATTTTGAGGTTGTCTGATATATTTATGATCCTCAAAATGGACGTTTATACTCAATTTTGTCTTATTCTGCCATGTTAAGTAAATCGTAAATTCCAAATAACTTACAAAATTTTTAAATTAAAAAATTCATAGTCAGGGATGTTTATACCAGTATCTTAAATGATGTTTTTAAAGTGTTCTGACATCTTTACGATGAAAATGTTTCTCAAATTTGACGTTTATGCGAGATTTTCCCCTATTCCGCCATATTAAGTAAATCGTAAATTTCCATTGACTTACGAAATTTTTAAATTGGAAAATTCATAGTCAAGAATGTTTATACCAGCATTTTATATGATATTTTAAAAGTAGTCTGATTTCTTTTCATACACGTTTATGTTAAAATTTGCCCTATTCTCCCACGTTAAGAAAATCATAAATTTTTTATAACTTCTAAAGTTTTTTAATTTGAATATTGTGAATGAATAGGGTTCTTGCCGGTGTCATAACTAATACTTTAAAACTGGTTCGACCTGTCTGCGATCATGTGTTCGTGAGATATCGTGTACACAAAATATAACATATTAATGCACTAACGGACCAACAAACTAACAGACACCCTACAGAGAGACACCATACCCATTTTGATATTTTTGGATTCCTCACACCCGAAAACATGTAAAAAAGTGATTAAAAAAAAAAAAAAACAGAGGTCGAAAAATTTCACTTTTATCAAAGTTCCTCATACCTGTAGTATGATGGGGAACTAAAAATAGAGTAAGTTAATCATATATTGTGGCGAGTAACATTTTTTTGTCTGCGAGTGTAATCTAAATTGAAATTTCGGGCCCTGGTATAAGGAAGGCTGTGGGGAAACAGTGACCTAAGTGGAATGTAAAACATAAAAATGCTGCATATACCACTTATTCATGCTACGAATTCATGGCATTTTCATATGGGTTCCGCCTTTAGTATTTGCAGCACAGTAAGTTTGTCATTCCTGTTTACCTTCATCATCCGGCTCATTAACCATCAGACAGTCCAGATTTCCTCCGAAGAATCTGTGGCTCATCAGCTAAAGTACTGACTCATCTCGAGGTTGCTTATTCTGCAAATTTACAGCTCCCCAAATCACTAGGCACTTTCTTGCCTCCTTCAGACATTTAACTTCTTGTCGTCATTTTTAAACTTTCTCCTTCAATTTCATTTTATATTTTTGTCTTGGTATTCTCTTTTATGTAGAAAAGTGTACTTTTTTTGAATGATCATTATTTATTTATTGTAAATTAATATTTCTAAATTTAAAAGGAGTTTAAATGTGTCAGTTAATTTTAAACCTGTAAGCTCTATAAGATAATTTGTTGAAAACTTCTTTACTACTATAAAATATATTTTCATAGTAATGTAATTTGGATTTCTATAATTATTTTTTAAAAACAAAAACCTTTTAATACATGAATTAGTCTAACTCATATTTTATTTTTAAAAATAATAATAATAATACTTTATCCTAAAAAATAAAGTTAAGAAATTTTATTTCCTCTCATTTATTGTAAAGTGATTCAAATAAACTGTTGCGCTAGAGATGAAATCTTTTACTATATTTTAAAAGCTTTCCTTGTTGTCATATTAGGCTACGGTGCAATTGAGGATTGAAATAATTTGAAATAACATTCATATCTGATTACTTTGCCTTCTAACCTCATATGAAGTTTCCATGCATAAAAAGGTTAAATCATAGATCTTGGTCTAGCCTTAATGTACAAAAAATGATTGCATAAATAAACAAATGAAATCCATGGTAAATAAAGAAAAATCCTGACTATGAATATTTTCCTGTATGAGATTCAAATATCAACTGTGATTACAAATTTAACAATTAATTTATATTAAATCAAAAAATACCTTTTTTCTTTGTTTACCTTGAAGCTTTTCAAGAAAGAATTACAAAAGAAAAGCCTTAAGTGGTTTAAAAATACTTTTGACTATGCTTTGCTATTTTATTATTACTTGTAATCAATACTAATATTATAAATGCAAAAGTTTGGATGGATGTATAGTATGGATGTTTGTTACTCAATCACACCACAACGGCTAAGCAGGTCTGGATGAAATTTGGTGCAGAGATAGATAATAGTCTGGAATAGGACATAGGCTACTATTTATACCAGAAATTTGATTAGATTTTTTAAAATTAATTAAAATAATAATAAACTGGTAATTGCCTTAATATAAGCCATTTAAATTTTTAATTGTTGCCAAAAAAGTTTACAAAGTATTTTTATTTATTTATTGTATTTAACATAAAATGAAATATGCTTTCACGCAAAAAATAAAAAATTACTAAATGTTAAATTGGTGAATGAGAAAATGGCGCCTTTATAACTTTAAAATAAAATAGTAATAATACAAATCTAGCATGTTTTTTCTAAATTTTATTTCATAGCATTTTTTTTTTATATACCTCAACTTTAGATTTTTTTTTTTTTTAGCATGGATGAATCACGCTTGGCATAAAAGCTAATTCAGCATTATATTAAAGGTATTTACTTGTTGATAATTCTGGACAAATTTTTAAATTTTGATGCTGAAGTAGATAGGACATTTTTCGCCAAGGACAGCCACTTAAAGCTAAGTAGTGCATCAAAAATGTAACTAAATTATAAAATATTGAAAATAAGAAAGAGATAGAAATAAATAGGAACAATAATCGCATAAATTATATTTTGGTCTAAAACGACGACAAAAATTCAAAAGTCACCAAAGGGAGCTATATTAAGGTTGTACCATGATCAGGTTTACATATTAATTTATTTATTTTTCTATATACCAACTACTATTAACTCATCATGAAGAAGAACCACAAAAAAAAAAAAATAATAATAATAATTGTCTCATGCGATAGACTTAGCCGATCATAGCATATTGTAATTATATTTGGCTTGAAATTGCTGTCATTTTATGGTTGATCGATTAAATCAAATAAATATAGGAAATAACTTGAAAGCAAATATTATGCACATTACGCATAATGTTGTTTATATGTAACTGGAATTCAAATATGAAAGGGCTACTTCAAATTTTTTTGTTACTGTCCGTATCAAAACTGTCATATATGATAAGCCCCCAAATGGAAGCCCACGTGAAAGCCATTGTCGCAGGCAATAGGGACAGGCACCGGAGATAGCAAGGACGAACAAGCCACTGCTCCATGCAGCAGAAACCCAAAGTGAGCTTTTGAGCAATTTCAGTATTTTTTTTTTTTTTCTTTTTTTCATAAAGCTATATAGAAAAGAGTTTTCTTTAAATATAGTGACAGTGAAGCGGGCAAAGCCTGCTAGTTTATAAATAAAATTCTAAAAATACTGTGATTTTGAAAAGGCCAACATCATTATCAGATAATTTACTAGCATATCCTTCTCCAGAAAGCTTATTCAAAATAAATTTTTGTTTGAAAATTATTGAAAATTTTTCAATTTAGCTTTGATGAATTTTATTCCTCAGTTGTTGTGTGCACTTTCATTAATTAATAAATTGAAATTTTATAACTTTACAAGAATCAAAAACTATATAAATTATAGCATATATTTGTTTAATTTTGCTTTCAGATATGTTGCGCTAAATACATTGTTATGCACTGTTCAAGCTGATTACAATGCTGTTCAACGTCATCGAAGTACCATAGTTGAATGTTTGAAAGATCCTGATGTATCTATACGAAAGTATGTAATTTTAAGGTTTATATATGTAAAATATTTTGAAATAACTCTATTATCAATAATCAACTTAAGTTTACAAATTAATGAGAAATTTCTTCAGATTAATGAGCATTAATAAGCATTTCTCAATAGTTGGAAGGTATAGCAGAGGTTATTCTGTTCAGAAATTTCCAAAAATTAAGAAAATTTAAGGTTGTCTGTTCAGAAAAGAAATATTTATTGTGTTTTATACTTTATTAAAGATATCTTTTTTTTTTTTTTTTTTTTTGCCTAATAAAACATTTTAATTTATAGCAGTAAGTTCATATTCAAAATTAAGGTGAACATGCACACAGTATATATATATTGTGTGCGTGTGCATTATTCATATAAAGCTGAGCTGCCAACCTCATGACTAAAAATTTAGGAGCAAGAGACTTAAAAAATCGGAGCAAAAAAAAAAAAAAAAATGGAAGCAACGATTGTATGAAATTTTTAAATAAGATTTCCATATATAATCTACATTTACACAGTCTTAATATAGATTTCTTTAAATCAATGTGAGAGGGGGGGGGGAGGGGGGGGTAAATAAAACATGATTGAGAAATAATTTTACTTCTTTATAGGTTTTTAAGTCTAATAAAGCAAGTTTAAAATGAATACTGACATTTATTTTGTGATGAGAGAAAGATTGGGTAGCAAATGGCTTCTGCAAAGCATTTAATTGCTAATTGGAAATAAAAAAAGAGGGGTGGTAAAAATAATTATATGAGCGAATAATATTGAATAATTATATTTCTTTATATGTTCTAGAATCTCACAAAGTAAGTTTAAAATGATAATTAACATTTATGTTGTGGATGGAAAAAATTGGGAATTGAAAGGCTTCCGTGAAGAGATTGATATAATTTCCAATAGTTATTATTATTATCATTATTATTATTATTATTTTTTTTTTTTTAAGTAACAAACGATATTCATGATTTTCTTAAGAACGGAAGAAATCGATTTAGTATTGGGAGCCGGAAAGTTAACTTAAAAATCGGAAACCTTCTGCCAAAAACGGAAAAGTTGGCAGCTATGAATAAAAGTGAAAATAACAAATAAAGAAATGTCAAGTTTGTAAAATCAGAGTTTTCTGATAATTTTCGGATTAACGGAGCACACCGATAAAAATTGGAGAAACTCTGATTAAATCGGAGTACTTTTCCGCTATGATGAAGTAGTGTTTTAGAAAATTTGATGTGCAATTCAAAAAATTCTATTTTACTCAAAATTACTACAGGTATATGTTTTCCTTTTATGTGTGTTCATGATTACACATTTAAAATTTAATATATTCAGTATTAGTCATTAAATAATTTTCATCTATAAAAATATTTAAAAATATTAGGCTCAAAAGCAAAACAAAAATCTTTTAATCTATATATATATAAATGAATGTTTGTCTGTATGTCCTTTATAAAATCGTAAACGGCTTGACCGATTTCGATCATTCTTTTTTTGTTTTTTTCCTTATAAGGTCAGAGAGGGTTTAGGAAATAAAAAATTGAAAAAATTCGCCCCCAAGGGGGGAGGGGGGGCAAAACGTGAATTCAAAAAATCCTTCATATCTCAAACAAAAAAACAGATATCCGTAAAAATTTTGCTTTAAAATATAGCTAATATAAATGTCTAAAAACCAACTTCTGGAATTTTTGAAATTCGGTCCCCAAGGGAGGTGGGGGGGGGGGGGGGCAAAACAGGATTTCACGTGTATAAAATGCAATTTCACATAATCCTATATATCTCAAACAACAAAAAAAAAAAAAAAAAAAAAAAAGATATACGTGAAATTTTTGCTATAAAATATAGCTAATACAAATATCTAAAAACCAATTTGTGGAATTTTAAAAATTCAGCCCCCAGGTGGGGCAGCAGGGGCAAAAACAATTAGAAATACAGTTAGGCTTTTCAAAATTGGTACAGATAGGTTTCAATAGCCTGTAAGTCGAATGGGGATGTTTTCGAAAGTGTAATGTTATTAGGAGGGGAGGGGAGGGGGGGGGGCAGAAAAAATAAAAATAGAGTTAGATCGTTCAAATTTGGTATATAGAGGTTTTCGATACTTACAAATCGAATGCGGATATTTTTGAATTTGTAAAATTAATAGGAGGGGCGGTAAGGGGGGCTTTGGGCAAAAACAAATAGAAATGCAGTTAGCCCGTTCAAAATTGGTATAGATTGGTTTTAGAGGCCTGCAAGTCGAATGGGGATATTTTCGAAAGTGTAACATAATTAGGGGGGGCGGAGGGGCCAAAAAAAATAAAATAGAGTTAGATCATTCAAAATTGGTACATAGAGGTTTTTGATACTTACAAATCGATTGCGGATATTTTCAAATTTTTTAAATTATTGGGAAGGGGGAGGGGAGAGTGGTGGGACAAAAAAATAAAAATAGAGATAGATCGTTCAAAACTGGTGCATAGAGGTTTTTGATATTTACAAATCGATTGTGGATATTTTCGAATTTGTAAAATTATTAGGATAGATGGGAGGAGGGTGAAGGGGGAAAATAACAGAAATAAGAGTTAGAGCATTTTTGGAATTTTTTCCGAAGGCAGTGAGAACCCGGTGCGAAATTTTTCCTAATCAGATTTTTTTTTTTTTTTTTTTTTTCTTGTGATAAAAATTAATGCAATTTTGAGAATTCAGTAATTATAGTGATTCATTTAAAAATAGTGACCAGCGAAGCGGGTAAAGCCTGCTAGTTCTCTTACAAATGTAATACATGCCAAATTTCAGCATTTAAAAATAGTTTAATTTTATGGATAAGTAAATCAAAAAGTTAAGATATTTTTGGATGAGTTACAATGTGAAAAAGAGCTTAAGTGAAAATTGCTTTGAAATTGTGAGTAATTCATTTTCATTAGAGATGCTAACAGTTATTGTGTAGCTTATGCAAATAATATTTGCTTACTTGCACTTTTTACAAGGGTTAAACTTCTCTATTTTGGATATTAAAGTATCAATATTCTAAATTGTATTTAATTTATTGAGGCTCATATATACACATACACCCATGTGTGTGTGCACAGACACACATGAGCATTGCATATATTTTTGAGAATATTTCATTTCCTTTTAACATTCCTTCCCACATTGACTAAAGTCATGAAAATGATTTTTATTTGTACGACATCCTCCAGCAATATCTATTTATATTGGTAAAAAAGTATTTTTCAAAAGATCTCTTGATATTCATGAAAACAGTATCATTTCTAAAGATCTCTCTCAATATTTGTAAAAACAGTATCATTTTTCGAATAACTGGAGTTATCTGTTGACATTTAGTATAGCTTTTAAAAAATCTTTATCTCTCAGTTGTGATATACAGTACAAAGCCGAAAATCCAGAATCGTCAGGACCACGGCGATTTCAGATTTTCCGGATTTTTGATCATGCCTAAAAAATATAATATGGTTTAAGTACTTAGATAATATACAAATACAAGTAAAAAATAATATATTATGATTTTTAAACATATTCTGTAATATCAACTGTAACAATACATAAATAAAAATAAATTAAATTAACTTGAAAAACAAAACAGATTTATTGAAATATTTGCATACAAAAATTAGTACAAGTTAAAATAAATAAGAAAAAACATGCCATTTTTAAGACATTTCTGTGATTTTCTTTTAAGTACTTTAGGTTTTTTAATTAAAAGTTCGAGCATAATTGAAATAGAATATAGACTTTAGTTCTCAATTAGATAAATGTTTAAGAACTGTTACTATTATTATAATCTTCTTCTCCCTCCTCTTTCAGACATTGCAAATGCCGGTTTTGAAGATTACTAAGAAATAAAATACTTTTTCAGTTCTTTAGATATATTTATGCTTTAAAAAAAAAAAAAAAAAAAAAAAAATTGCTGTTGATGATGATGATTAACGCCGCCAAAATTGTCCGGATTTTTGGAGTCCAGATTTTCGGCTTCGTACTGTACTAGGTTTAGGGATGAGATTTTTCTACTGTTACTTTTTTTTTTTTTTTTTTTTGGTGTTGTTTCTGATATGCATTTCGTAACCATCTTAAGAAATAAAACTTGGTTGAATACTAAAACAAAATCATTTGTTCTTCTTTTGTGGATTGAAGATTAAAAACTGTTTTATTAATCTTTATTAATTCTTCTCATCAAATTTCATTTCAATGGTTTGCCTTTACATAATGTTTTTTTTTTTTTTTTTTTTTTTTGGGGGGGGGGGGGGGCTTCTTGTTAAACTCAACCCTGCAGGTTCAAATCCTGGACTAATGTTCATAGTGGTTTGAAATCCACTTAAAGCTGTGAATCCTGGTTTAATGAACTTTTATATGCAAAAAAAAACTTACCTTAAACCATGGTGAAAAATCAAAGAAACTGTTTCTCTTCACTAAAAGAACTACCGTGTATAAGTCGAGTTTTTTTGGAAATTTTTCAGAAAAATGAATTATATTGGTCGGCTTATATACGGATCTACATTTCTAGCAAAAAACGTACTTTAGAAACAATGATTGAATACATATATTTTAAGCTTAAAAAGTATATATAAAGTAAATAGTGATATTAAACCTTATTTTTAAATAATTATCATATATAAAACTCTTAAATTAGCAATTTTAAATTTATTTTACAAAATGCTCGATGTAGTCACGTGTGTTTACATTTCTTTTTGACCTCCGGTAACTGAAGTCATCGGCAGAGTGCACGAACGGAGTAAATTCTCTGTCTGATTCAGAAATAGTATAAGAGAAACTTTAAAAAACAGGACTCCCGATCATATTTTTAATTTATACAATTAAATTTAAATCATCTCTGTTTAAAATGTTTCTAGGCTTACACTAGCAAAAGCGGCAAAGCTTCGTTTTTTTTTTTATAGAAGTATTTTTTTTTTTTTTTTTTTTTTAAGATTGCCTTGAAGCACTGATAAAAAAAAATACTGAAAAGTAGAAATATACAAAATAATTTAGATACGTCATTAAAAAAAATCGATGCAATCGGTCTTTAAACGGCTTATTTATGTAAACATCCAGCGGCGGCATTGCATCATCCACGTTAGGGTTAGGTCTCCGGCGCCGGCCCGGTATTACGGTAACCATCGTTTTCAGCTGCCGGGACTTGCGTTCGCGTCTGTGTTTGCCTCCCTTCTGATAGGGTTGCAAGAGTTAAAACTATTGCCGTTGCCAAACACACTGCCAACGTTTTACGTCATAGCTAAGCAAGGTAAGGAATTCTATTGGATAAGCATGCATTTCACGCAATTTCATTTGACAGATTATCCTGAAGGTTGTATAGATTGTCAATATTTTCTCCATTTTGGCGATATACTCGAACTTTAAAAAGAATATTTTTCAATTCGGGTTATACACGGGTTTGCAATTTTGGGCAAATTTCTGCAGGGAAAAATGTACTCTCGGCTTATATATGGATCGGCTTATATTCGGAAATATACGGTATACTTTTTCCAACAGATTTGTGAAGAAAGAATTTTAGTAATCACCTAAAAGAGTTCTTTTAATATCCAAGTTAGTAATATAGTAGAAAGTTTGCCTAATTGATAATGCTAAAAAATCAGTTTATAACTGTTGCACATGAAAAGTTGTATTTCATAGAATAGAACAGTGTTTAAAGAACAGAAGAAACTTGGGGATATGCTGTCATTTTCTAACTGTTGATGAGATAAGCAAATTCTATTTGATGTTTTTCTTTTGCATATAAAGGGAACCCTGTTTTAGGTTCATAACTAAGATTTAAAAAGTTAAATATATAATAAAGTTAATTAGAAACCTAAAAATTTTTTTTTTTTTTTCTAAAATTTTCAACTGTCTAGGCACAGCCCTCATCACGGCATTGAATGAACTGGTTACTGCTTTAGTTTTTTTCCAGCATAGTGCTTGGAGAAAACCAGAGCAGCAATCTATTCACCCATCAACTTGATGAAGGTTGCGTAGGCAGCTGAAAATATTAGCAAAAGTAAAAATTTTAATTTTTCAAAACTTAGATTTTATTTATTTATTAAGTTTTCTGATTTTCTATACATTATGCACAGACACAGGAACTGGCAAAAGTTCTAATAGGAGAAGTGATAGCGAAGGAGCTGGGTGCTTTTTAACTTGCTGAAAATAATAATATATGTTGTATTTTAAGAGGTAATAGCCAGTAAAATCTCACCTCAAGATGTGTTACTCGAGTTAAAATACAATTGCACAAATATCAAGGGTGGTCTAAATTTTTTCATCTTAGTTATAAATGTTTCATTTCTAGGATATAGTGATATGGTTAAATGCAATATTCGAGAGACACGTCCATATCTGGATTTCATTGTTAAAAAATAACTTAAAACATTCAGTTCTAAAAGTGTTAAAATGACATTTGTGGTCATTGGTTCCTATTCAATTCTCAATCCTTGTGATGTTCTGTACCTCCCCTCAAAGCTGTCCCATGGTCATAGAATAACCCTGAATATATCAGTTTTTTTTTTTTTTCCTTTGAGAAAAATTTTGGACTAAAAACGACTTTTGATGAAAATCAATGAACTTATTATTTTTTTTTCTGCTGCATCAGAATTCTAAATTTATATTGACATTAATATTTAGCATTCTGCAAAATAAAGGAAATTTAAATAGTATTCACTCTTGAGTCTGAACCATTTACAGTATGCAACCAGAAAGGCAAATCTCAGTGTTTTAAAGATAATGACCGAAAATGAGCAAACTATTTCAGAAATGGAGTCGTATTGAAACATCCTTTTTTTATGGCATGGCACAAACAAAAAGAAACAGGAGCAGAGCATACTCATTTAGCTTAAAAATTACTATTTAAAACTATTCTTTTTATTTTCTTTTTCATTCTTCTGAATCTATAAATTTTTTAAATTTATTTAATACAAATTATTTTTCATTTATTTATTTTTTAATTATTTAAATACATAAAAGAATATTTTATTTATTTATTCAGTAACACAAAGAAATAAAGGTAAAATATATCGTATGTACCAAGACTATGTTGGCAATAGCTAATGATTGTTAGATTTTATTAATGGAATTTTTCTCCTAGGAAAAATTTAGATATCCTATTTTATTGTTTAATGTATTTTTGATTGTATGTTTTTTCTTTTTATATGATGTGTAGTACACACAGAATATTACTGTTTTAAATTAATCTAATAATTTAAATCAATTAAAATGTATAGTATATGAAAAAAATCAAAATTATCATTTTATTTAAATATTATGTTTTGTTTCTATTATTGAAGGAAGTTTTCAAGAAAAATTAAAACTCAAAAATGTCTTTTGAATTATTTTAGGAGAGCCATGGAATTGTGTTTTGCTCTTGTAAATACAAATAATATTAGATCAATGACTAAAGAGCTTCTTATATTTCTTGAAAAAGCTGATCCAGAATTTAAGTCTCAGTGTTCATCAAATTTGTTTATTTCTGCTGAGATGTAAGTATGTAGCATAAGTTGTGTATTAAATATCTGTTAAATGAGAATTTTTAATTCATATTGGTAAATGGCTTTGTTGTAATAAAGTTCTTAAATATTAAGGACACATTTTTCTCACAGAATGTGTATATTTGTATGGGAGACATATAAAATTATAAATACTGTAATTCTTGAAATTGAATTCCCTGAAATATTTAACTGATTTTCTATAAATCTCATTAGGTGAAAATTAATATCATAGTATTATTTAATTAATTAATTAAATTGACTCTAGTTAATTGTTTTATAATTTTGATCAAAATTTCTTTTCTAAAATTTAATACTTCAATTTGAATTACGATTTTCAGTAAGTGAATTTAGCCTGTGATCTAGGTATAGTATAAATGTAAACGCGTTGCAAAATGCCTAACTCATGGATAAAAGAAAAATTAATTTCTTAATAAAATGAAATAAAATATAACATTCAAAATTATTTAAAAGCATTCATCTAATATGAAATAATAATAGTTGCTCTTACTTTCAATCCAGAGAAGTAAAGAAACAAAGTGGTTGGGATTAATCCAGATAAAAGAGGCTTAGTTGGGCAAATAAACTTTTTTGAAGGTACAATATACTGCAATGAATTAAGGATACCAATACCATAAATAAAAATTAACTTGAATAAAATCACCATATTTATTCAGGATAAAATAAATTTAAATCCTTCTACGCCGGCATAGTGAAATAATCTTATCTAATACATGATATCAAAAATATTGATGTAATACATGTTAGATAGCATTTTACTTTGCTATATTATTTACTAATTATGCTGATATTCAAACTTTTACAACTTCAATAAGATGGTTCATATTTTGGTAAGTTTTCAGCATGAAACATAAATTTATAATTATGCTATCGAAGTACGAATTATCTAAAATCTGGTATAAGGACTTGCACTTTAAAACGTTAATAAGTTAGTGATGTATCCCATGGTAAGGAAAAATAGGCCTAATTTGTTAGGCTTGATGTAGCATACATGTAGATGGCAACTGCAATTGAAGATAATGCTTGTGGTAATTTCACAGCCACACTCATGATACAGAAATTAATTTGATGAGGTTGTTGAAGCATATGATGAAAATTTAAACAATCTTAGAATTTCTCATTCTATTCCAGAATTTAACATACTCTTAAACAGCATCCAGATAAGATCATCTTCCAAATAAATTCTTATTGTTTTTAACCATGTAAAGCATAAGCCATTTTGTTTATTATATATATATATATATATAATTTCTTCAATCAAAAATTACAAACAGGAATGTTAATAATCAAGAAATATTCAATTAGGAAGCGTACTAACACATTTAAAATAATTACTGAAATAACCTTACTTAAATAATAGCAGGAGACTTGGCGTTGGAATATTAAAACAGGAATAATCTACTACGTCAGAAACGCCAAAGAAAAATTATTCCTGTTTTAATAACCTTACTTAAAGCCTCATCCTAAGTTACTTTCACTGTGGGCCCCCGGCATTATCAAAGGCGACCTTCTGTGGTAGCGTTTGTGTTCCAAGTGAGCTTGTGCTTTTATTGTTGGCTCTTGCTGGCTGATCCTCCATCAGGTGGTGCCAGATTTGGTCTGCGTCATCGCGGAACCTAGATCTAAATCTAGAAATGAATAGTAAAATTAATTGAAATAGCAAAAGCTAAACTACCTTTTGTAGATTTTGATATTAACCAATTAATTAAAACAGCTGCAACTCAAAGTTTTTTTTTTAAACACATTGTATGTATATACTGGTAGTTAAAATTGTGGAAATCTTTTGGAAAAGATATAATTTTAACATCTGATGACTCATAATAGCTTCTCTGTTTCAAGTGATGCCATATAATTACATTATCTTTGTAAAGATAATTTAGCCATGAATGTAATGAAATAATTTTTATTGTGTATCGTTTTTAAAAAAGTAAGTTTTAATATTAATAATAAAGTTAAATATTAATAATAATAAAATTGTATCTCAGTTAATATTTAGTTTTTAAATAAGCCCTTGTTTTTTTTTTAACATTTATTAATGGTTTGCAATGCCTTCCCATGTATTAGAATTATGCAACTGATCTGATAACTATTTTTAGCCCAAATTTGACCCAACCCATGGCTGAAATATTTGTAGGTCAGGTTTTTTGTATATTATTTTGTAACATTTGTAGGTCAGATATTAACATTTTTTTTTATTACTATTTATTTATTTATTGCTTCAGTTACAGTTCCATTTAGTTTTTAACAAGTCAGCTCAGGATTAGAACATATTTTTTAAAAATCTTATAATAAACAGAAATTTCATTTGTTTAATTTAAAGAAAATTGATTTAATTATAATTAGAAACAAGAACCTTTGAGAAAGTTTCTTGTTTGGAGTGTCTTGATGTTTACTGTCCTCTTTCGATCTCCTCTGTGGCGAAGAGTAAATTTCCATTGGATACCATGTCATTATAGGATCGTTCATTGGCTAAAATTTCTAAGGTTTCACTCTTAATCACATAATTATGGTTATTGTAGTCTAGTAATTTCCAGATGTTTTTAAAATCTATTTTTAAATTTTTATTTCCTGTTTATTATTTGTTTTTGTTAAGACACTGGTTTTTCTATTGTATTTGATGTGTCCATTTCATGTTCTAAATTTTAGTATAGATTATTTGTTGATTATGCCTGTATAATAACCAGTTTGCTCATCTTTATTTTTATATGTGATTTTGTAAATACCTACTCTTTCTAGAGCCAATCCGACAGAGTTTTAAAAAAATTACATTTTAGAATAAGATGTTCTTAAAATACAAAACAACCAAAATCCCTAGGATTATATGGGAGGGGAAAAAAAGAGAATCTGACAGATATGCAACCATGAAATGGTGTACTGTATGCACATACTATATATTGTGAGTGAAGTTTTGGGCTTTCTCTATGCAGAGTAATAAAAACAATGCATTATTATAGAATATATATTCATCTTCTTAGTTGTATTGCTTATTTCGAGAAACAACATAGATATGACATTTTAATAGTCGATCAAATGAATGATCTTTTAATGATATGGACTATTTCTAGCTACCCATTTGAAGATAGCCAAAAATATCATTCATGAGCCACTGCTAAAATATATATATATATATATGTGTATATATTCTTTAACTAACAGAAATTTTCTATAAGGGAAAAGTTTTATGTGCAAATAAGTGTTGGTTATAATCTATTTTAGTGCTTATAAAGAAAAATTTTAAAAATGAAAAAAAATTAAGAGTTTTACTTCATGTAATAATGATTACATTTCAGAAACTTTTGCTGATAGTGTTCAAAATAGTTATTTTGCCATTACAATATTATTTTAAATGTGTAGTTTTAATATGTTTGAGGATTTTCATTGTATGATATTTATGATGCTCATTTGAATTTTAGGTATGCTCCATCCAAACGTTGGCATATTGATACGATGATTAAAGTTCTTACATTAGTAAGTACTTTTATACTTTGCATTATTTTTGCTTATTTAAATTTCTTAAGAAATTGTTTTTTTAAACCATAGAGCATATCAACATATTTTTGTCTTATATGTTTTTTAAGTTTATCTTTTATACTGTTAACCAGACAACATTTGCCTGGTTTTCTTGCAATAGCTCCATAGCTTAATTCTGGGATTAGTGTAAATTTATTATACATAAATAAGTATTTTACAAGTATATTTATAATAAGATATTACATTAATAAGTATGTGTTTCTAATAAAGTACAGAAAAACCTCTAATGATATTACAGTAATATCTCACTTATATGCGCTCTCTTTTATGTGCATTTTCACTATGTGCATTTTTATTGTGGTCCAGGGCAGGAATATAGAAAAACAATGATAATTCTTATTCGTTTATATACAGAACTAAAAAAAGTACTTTTCACTTATGCACATTTTTTTTTCTTTCACCGAAATTGTAAGTTCCTCAAGATGAAAATTTAATCACAGTTAAATTGCGGTAAATTAGTGACTTCACAGTTGAAATAAATGGTGCTGACAAAAATGAAGAGGATGATGATGAAGGAGATGTAGCAAAAGTTTTCCTCCCCTCCCCCAAATTCACACATAAGCAATAGAAGCTTTAGAAACTTTGCGGGACTATTTTCAGTTCAATTTCGAAAATAGAGGAACTTTTTCATGTCTTCATGAACTTGAAAAAAACTCTCTTTGAAAACTCATGAAAACAAAAATAATCCTCGATTGTAAGTTATTTTGTAAGAAAATAATAAGAATAAAAGAAAATTGAAATAAAAAAGCATTTTCTTTGTGTGTGTGTGTGTAGGGGGTATATAAAAAAATAAATAGTAATAATAATTAACAGAAGTTATACATACAACTTATACATTTTGCTTTTTGAAACTATGTAATCTTATTTACATTTTTCAATAATACTATATGTACATAGCATTAATTAACAGTTACTAAGTACACTGTGCTGATGTTTTACTTTTAAGCTCCCTTTTGTGGTTATTCCCTTATACGCTTTTTTCACTTATGTGTGTTTTTGTCAAAGAAAATATGCCAATTGATAAAAGAAAATTTTTCAGTGTCTTTACAATATCTTAAACTGTAAATATGATGAGAAAGTGACAAAAAAACATAGTTAAACTTAGAGGTATGATGGTTGCTTTTTAGCAAATGGCTGATTGTAAAGCTTCAAAAATTTGCATGGAGTTCCATTTTGACCTCTCCTGATACACTTCAAAGCCTGAGTTTTGAATTCATTATTATTATTATTATTATTACAATTTTTTCAACTGGAAGACTTTCTGGTGCTGCCACCTGTTATCATAGAATGAATCTTTTTGTCCAGAAATGTAATTCTTGAATAATTACAGTGCCACTTATCATCCAGTTAGTACACAAATTAAAATGTCCGGTTATGGCACAAATGCAGGCAGTGGGGACAGGTCCGATTTTACAATTTATTGGCTCTAGATGACTATCTAAGGGCACAAGGAGAGTAGGGGCACCAGATGAAAAATTTGGAATAAATATAGTAGATTTTTAAATTTAAATAATACTTTTTCAGTCAAAAAATTTTAGAAATCATTGAAAAGATCTAGTAAGTAAATAATGAAGAAATTTTTAAGTATTTAAAGAAGAAATTTTTAAGGAAGTAGAAGTAATTTATTTCAGTTTTGTGATATCACCGTCTTATTACTCTTCCACAAAACCATTTTCCTCAGTCTTAAAAACAGTAAACTTAGTGCATACAAAAACTCTTTTTGCAAAAAAAAAATAAATAAAAAATTTATTGTTATTATTACTTTATTTATTATATTACATTATCTTTTTTTTTTTTTAAGTTTTTAAAATTATGAGTGATGCCTGATCTTACATTCTTGTTTTTTCTATAATACAAATTTGTTTATACGCATGTAAATTTGAATAATTTTTTAATTTCTGATACAATTTTTGACAGATATGGAAAAATAAAAAAAATGCTTTATTTTTTTTTCCCTGTATTAATTATCATAATTTTTTCAAATAAATTATATCATGTTAAAGCAGGAACACATTTCAGTGTAATTGCTTTTCCAACACTTATGTCATTTTGTTTGTTATTTAAACTGAAAAATCAATGAAAAAAAGTGGGTACAAAATCGCTTTAAAATCGACTTTTGCAAAAAGTACCCCTTCTGCTAAAATAAAGAAAAAAAAAAAAGAAAAAATATATGTAATTATATTGTTAGAGAGTAGAATGTTCAGTGTTTCCGATATTTTTATCCGTTTTGACAAGTATTTTGAAATATATATATATCGACTGAAATTTGAATTATCTCCGCTCCCATCAGCACACCATATGGTTTTATTACTTTAGCGGTGTATAATCAGAAAATTAAATTTGATTGCAAACAGTACAAAAAATTAATAAATCGCAAAATTTTTGGCTTATTTTGTAGTCTTTTAGGGAAAAGGTTCTCGACAACATTCTCCTATAAGAAGGTGGGGTTTTATCAGAAATTTGCTGAAGTATAAAATGATTTACATAAAAAATCGATGTTTGTAAGTCTTGAAAATCTTACCAAAAATGTGTATTTTTCAAAGAAGCTTGTATTGTTAGAAGAAACTGAGGCTTTTCCAATAATGCCTTGTGTGAGCGAATTATAGAATTAGCCACCATTACAGGGCATTTCAAAAAATTACATGCAAGAAACACTAAGATTTTGGAACTTGAGAAAAAAATTTGGCGAAAAAATCATTACATTGTTGGAAGCATAAAAGGGCTGTACTTACAATTCCGAAGAAATTTTTTGGTATATTTTCCTGTGGGGATTGAATGGCAGTTTTAAAATGCTACTCTTACTTCTTTTCTACTTTCAATTTTTACCAATTCAGATTGCTGTTTATTCCCCTTGCTGTTGAATAAGTAAAGGGCGCAAGGGGAAAAATTAACTTTTAATTAAAGTTTTAATTAATATCTTAATAATTAATTATTATTATTTTTTTTTTTTAATCTTTGCATGCTGATATTTGCACTCCTACCCTGGTTTTTCAATTTATCTGGCTGCAGACTTTTGTAACTCAGGTGTGCAATCACTAAGGTCATAGTGGTATATGCAGGCATTTTTTATTACTAAAGCAATATACAAACTGGCATAATATCTAGTCGAAAAAGCAAGCTGAAAAGCTAATCTGGTGTTGTTCTCGTGAAAGAACATGACATTAGAAAAGTCTTTTACTAATAGGCACTTTACACTTTTGAGTATTAGATAATGTTCCATTTTATTAAATTTGATTGTATAATGAAGATTGTACAATGCTTATTTACAACTTTCCTTTAATCTCACAAAAGGATGTATATTTCATAAAAATTAAAAACATTTTCATGTTGGAAACCGTTTCATAATGTATTTGCGAAGCATGATTTTTATTGCTCGTTTTCTTTCAAAAAATTTCTAACAATTATTTGTCTTTATTGGCAATGCTTATGTGTAAGTATATTTTAACAACACCCCTTTTTTTATTACAACACAGGTAGTGTTGACTTTAATAAGGGGCATCAAAATTTCTCTTTGCCTAGGGGTGCCATGTACCCTTGCACCGGCCCTGCGTGGGGACTCACAACCGATATAGTGTAGGCGGGGAAAATGCTGACGAAGGTAGCTAGCACCCAAAGCAAAGTTTAAAGCTTTTTTTTTTGTAATATTATTTAAAATGTAGTGACTAGCAAAGCCTCCTGGCTAGTGATAAATAATTTTTTGATAGAATATATATTTTTATTGGCATTTTTGCTATTTCTACTGATTTATATTGTATACTTTTATGACTGCTGTATATTCCGAATGGGAACGTCTGGACAGGTCATTTTTTTTAAACATATATAACATGATATTCTTTAAAATTTTTAAGTAACAAATTTCTTTGTTATAATTTCATATTTGTTTATCTTTTGTAAAAAACACTTATAAACTGCAATCAACCAACGAGTTAATAATTTTTATTTTAAACAAATGATTTTTTAAAACTTCTCTTCTAATCTCTAGCTAAATTTTATGTACAGATGTTGTAATTCATCTAATATAAATGTATTCTAAAGACCAGCAATTTTTAATTTTAATGTTGATTATGTCTTAAATACAAAAACCATACCACTAGTATTTTAATTATTTTTTTTTTTTATTTAGGCTGGTAATTATGTAATTGATGATGTTGTTGGCAATCTCATTCAATTGATCTCGGAGTCAACCACGCTACATACTTATACAGTCCAGCAGTTGTGGAAACAGTTAACTCCTGATCTAGCTGCTAAACAACCTTTAGTTCAGGTTGCGTCTTGGTGTATTGGAGAATTTGGTGACCTTCTTAATTCCAGTGATGGTCAAGATGCATCACCAGTGGATGTAAGAAATTTTTAAATGTATAAAAAAATTGTATAATTTTTTATTTAATAGTACTTTTTAAAGATGATTAATAATTTCAAAAATTAGTACAGAAGGCTCTCAGAAATCTCTATAATAAAATCTGTATTAGCATTCTGAATTTCAATTCTCAGATGATGAGTATAAATCCTGGTTCAAATGTGGATGTTTGTCGCAGTTTGGAATCCACTTAGAGTTGTAGGTTTCAGTCTAATGAGCATTAATATACAAAAAGTGATCATAGAATGACAACCCCTACCCAACCCTAAATTTTGAAAAATCTATTAATCTACAGCAAATTTAAACAATAAAACTCACAGTATAGTTTTCAGGGAGAGATTCAACATGATGTTCAAGAGTTTTAGAATTTTATCTGTTTTGTAAAAATTTAATAAAAAGTAAAGTTTATATTGTATGAGATGTTTATATATTAAAATTTTGTATTTTACTTTATGAGTAAATTTTAATTTAATAAGAAACAAAAATTATAAGTAAGCTGAGAGTTTACTCTATTTATTAAAAATGAACATTATATTCTACATAAAGTTTTGCTAGATAATATGCATTCGATTGAATATCAGTTTAGTTCATTATTGTAATCACACTTACCAGTAAGATGTGTGTTTTAGGGGGGGAGGGGGGGAACTTTAATCTGTGCTAGCAACTTTTTACTTAATGAATCATATTTTACTTTTGATGGTAATATCTATAAACAAACCCAAGGCGTCCCTATGGGATCACCTATATCAGGGATTGTCACTGAACTTAAAATGAGAAATCTTGAAAACTCTGTATATAATATCATAAATAAATGTAATCTCTTGACCCCCTACGTAGATGACATACTTACTATTACCCCCCAAAATATTAATCCCAAAAACCTTTTTACCGAACTTAATAAACTCGACCCACATATTAAATTTACAAATGAAACTGAAATTAATAATAGTATAGATTTTCTTGATGTATAAATTATCAAAAGTAAAGACAACTCAATTGATACTACTGTTTACTAAAACCCCACTAACAATAACAAAATTATAAATAACAAATGCCGGACCCTCTTTTTTTATAAATATGCTGCTTTAAGATCCTATATTAACACTATTCTTACATGTTCAAATAAAACTCTTCTCAATACTGAACTGAAATTTATTTAAAATATAGCTAAAAAAGCCAACTATAACCCTGCAATCGTTCAAAACTCTATAAAAAAATTGTATGAAATTTCTTAATAATATTCCAAATGCTTAAAAAATAAAACCTAACTTCACATCCGTTATTCTTTATTGTAAAGGTGCCTCTGTTAAAATAAAAATGAAGCTAAAAAACAGAATATTAATATGGCAATAAAACCAAATAAAAACGTATTCCAACACATTCATAATGAAAGAGATCCTCTTCACTTTAAACACACTTCTGGTATATATAAAATTAATTTTCAATTTCATGATAACAGTAATGCTAGTTATATTAGTATGACCAAACGAAGTATAAAAGATCGCATCTCCGAACACCTTGCTGATATAAAATATAATAAATTCTAAATTATTAAATATATAAATTCTACCGCTTTTTTCAGAATTAACAATACTAAACCCAATACCAATACTATTAATTTTCAAAAAATAGCCCAATTCCACTCACATCATTAATTATGCACTTAAAAGGGAAGCTATTGAAATATTAACAACTAATAACGGAAAAAATAACAGAGAACACAGTATAATACCAATAGAATAGCAACAGCATCTCCAAAAAATGAAGCGAAGTGAAGAAACTGACCATGAAAGTTTTGAAGGAATACAAGCCTGATAGAAGTTTTCATCTGGAGAGCACTGAGGATGGACCTGATAGGGTCCGAAATAATTCCTCATTTATAAAAAGGATTTTAAGTAAGGCAATATTATTAAAAATTTAATGTATAATTCAATCCTTTTATAAAGAAAAACAATGTCAAATTATTCTTTTTTTATAAATTATATTCTTTTGTTACAATTCTGTTATTCAAAAAAGAAAAAAGAATACAGCATTTTAGTCCGGAAATGCATTTACTCGTTACTTTTAAATATATGAAATTATATACTTTCAATGTTTTATGATACTATTAAATACATTATAGTGAAATGATTTTAAAAATACATGTGCATATATATCCTTCAAATTAATTACTAAAAATGTGTTAATTTTCTCCCAGTTCTTTCCTTGAAAAAGTGTTTTATATCATAATATGTTTATCATTATGATGCTTTAAAAACTTCTTCAGGGATATTTTCTTCAAACTGTAATCCATATCAATTTGTTTTAAAAAGATATAAACATACTGGCATAAGATCAGTAAACAGAAAATGCATTTTGCTATTTAGGGATTATTTTACAAGAAAATTCTTACATTATTCTTACTTCGACAGAAAAGTTTATGAAATGACAAAATTTATTAAACTATTATATGTAATTTTTTAAAAATTAAAGTCCAACTGTATTTCTTGTGAAATTTACATGTAGTTTATGCTATTATTTATTGTTTTATTTTATGATACATATCTATAAATTTTACTAATATTTATTTGTAGGTTACTCCAGATGACATAATTGATATGTTTGAGAAGATAACAATGAACATTCATATGAACCTAACTACTAAAGAGTATTCTACTACTGCCTTGATGAAACTTAGTGTTAGATTTCCTGATAGTGCTCCGTAAGTGTTTTTAACTATGATATTCAATATTTTCTTTCATAGGTATTAATAAGGGATACAGGGCTTGCATTCCCCCTAATATTCCTAAAATTCCTAAATATTTTAATCATTCCTAAAATTCCTAAAAGTCTCCTACATTTCTTCCATGAATCCTAAAAAAAATGCATCCAAGGCTAATCCAAGGGTCGAGAGTATTATTCATTCCGGTCCAGTTCATATCGAAGTCTGTTGTATTTTGTCTACCGCTTGCGCATGCATGTGTAGATTATTTTACTGTATTAATTCTTAGCGTTATTGCATTGAATGATTTTATACTAAATCTCAGCATATCGTTTCATTTCATTTGCATCCTTATCATGGTTAAAGGTAAAATGGAATTTTAAGACTCGTGGTTGGAAAAAGAATTTGACGGTGTTTTGCAAAGATAATGGCTTGAAGTTATAAATGGCGACATTTATTCCACTAAATGTGTTTTATGTTCCGAAAAGTTTTACATATCTGCTACTAGCTTAGTAACAGAACTTATGCAACATTGTCGCCGATTTTTTTTTTTTTTTTTTTTTTCCTTCTTTCATAGAATTGAGTCAGTGGTAGACAGAAACTCATGTCTTACATCAATCATTCAGAATTCTTCTGCAGTATAGTAATCTTATACCTTTCTAATTAATTATAGATGTGTGGAAATTAGAGAAAAATTGAAACATCTTGCAGAGAAGGTTTAACCGTTTCAGGACGGGTGTATCATATGAAATGGCTGCAAATGTTCCTTCCCACTTGGGTGTTTAACATATGACATATCCTTTAAATTCTTTCTGTGGGCAGGCGTATCATACCAAACGTTCTACTTAAATATGATATGCTCGTCCAGAGAAATAATTTAAAGGCTGTATCATATATAACATGCTCATCCCAAAAGAGTTATACATACAAGACATGGCACAGAAAGCATAAAAATTTTAAACCACTAGAGATATCAAGTAAAGGGTTTCGTCGAACCAAGTACTGAAAATGCAGAAAGCATGATTTACATAAATAAAAGGGCTGTATAGATTATTTAAATTTTGATGGAGTAAGGGCTCTTAATTTTGTTTGGCTCAACCTGAATATACAAAACACAACATTTCCAATTTTAACACGTCAATTATTACCCATTACGGATTTAGAAGTTTTACAATATCATCGGTTTTCCCCTAAAATTTTCCTAAAATTTTGAAAAAAATTCCTAAAATTCCTCCCTAAAATTTTGAGAAGCCCTAATACTAGGCCTGGGGATATATATGTAAGGAAACATTTTTTGATCAACACTACCATGTCCATAGCCAAGCAGGGTTTGAGTCAGTTCAGCACCCAATGTTCAATCTTTTCTCCATTAACTACAATGCACATTTTACTCTTGTTTGAACTTCAAGTTACACATGTTGTAATGTTGCAGGTTACATGTTCAAACAGGAGACAGATATGCATTGTAGATGAAGAACAGAAGTTAGAATATTAAAAATAAAGGTACCTTGTACAGTCATTTGTAAAAGTTTAAGACCAGTAGCCGATTTTCAGTATTTTAACACATTGCATCATTTCTGCAGATTATTGCGTCATCACATGTGCTGATTGCATCAGACTCATTCTGCTGCTATAAATAAAGGTGCCCGGCACATTTATCGCCAGTTGTTTATTGGATTTTGTCGTAGACAGTGCTGTTGTATAATTATTGTAATGGGTAAAAAACCTTCACTTACTGTTACAAAAGGTCAGAAATATTGACCCTGCATAAAATTGGATTTTCTGAACATCAAATACGTTTGAGGGTCAGTGTGAGCAAGACAGCTGTGCTTCAAGCTATTAGTAAATTTAAAATTTTAAAAAAATTTGTGGCCTTTAATAGAAGCAGTCGCCCTAAAAAAAAATGAGGGCACGTGATGATCATGTGATAAGAAGGATGGTCGCACAGGATACAAGAACCTCCTGCAATACAATTGGACATTCTCTGGCTGCAAAAGGCCCCAACATCAGTTTGAGTACTATTTCAATACATTTGGCCAAAGATTTTGGTTTATCATCCCATAAACCTGTAAGGAATCCTCAACTTACTCCAAGTATGGAAAAAAAATGTTTCTTAAGGTCCACAAATTTTCCCGATATTTTGAATTTACTAATAGCTTGATGCACAGCTGTCTTGCTGACATTTACCCTCGAACTTACTTGACGTTTAGAAAATCCTTCTTTTTGCAGTATCAATATTTTTGCTTTTTTTCTAACAGTAAGTGAAGGTTTTTTACCTATTACAATAATTACACAACAGCACTGTCTACTACAAAATCCAATAAACAACTGGCAATAAACGTGCCGAGCACCTTTATTTATAGCAGTAGAATGCGTTTGATGCAATCAGCACATGAGATGACGCAATAATCTGCACAAATGATGCAATGTGTTAAAATACTGAAAATCGGCTACTGGTGTTAAACTTTTGTAAATGACTGTAGTGTCTCGTATTTCCTTTCTAGTGCATGGACAGTTTTGACAAAAATATTTTTTACAAATTTACTTTTACTGGTACAATAGTGTAAGTTTCAGAGAAATAAATTGAAACATTTTAACATCTTTTAAAAACATAAATTTGATGGTAATTATTAAAATATGAATTTTATAAGCCAATTAACATAGTCATAAAAATGTCCCATTCCTCCCTTATATGAGGGAGGGATGGGACATGTTTATAAAGTTAAAATAAATACATAATATACAGACATACAATGATAAATGACAAAAACAGTGGGACACGATGTATGTAAGATTAATTAATTATGAATACCACCTATTTTATCCAACATTAGAGTATAATGTAACCACTTAAATAAAAATTTTCAAATGCTCAAGCAGTTCATCTTTTTTTTTTTTTTTTTTTTCTAGCAGAGAAAATACTGTTTTTTAGTTCAAATATTCAAAATTAAGTTTTTGTTATATTTATATGTTTTGTGGTTCCATGAATATTAATAAGATTTTTAGTGGCTAGTCTGAGTCTGTTTCAGCATATCTCAAGAACAAATATTACCAAGAAATCCTAACTGTAATTGGTGAGTGTAATTTCTTTTCTATATTTTACCATGTCCAGGAAAACTGCTCAGGAATGAAAATAAATTCCTCTTACTGTTAAAACTACAAAATAGTTTTAACATGGCTTACTTTATAATTCTGATTAGAAATACTCAGAGAAAAACGTTTCCAAAAGCAATCATTAAATAATTTCTAAAAGAGAGTTTTAAGAAAAATAATCTGAATTAAAATGCTCAAAAAAAAAAAAAAAAAAAAAAAAATTTAATTGAATTGAATCAGAATTAATATTATCCAGAACTATTAAAATAGGTTAAGATCATGTGAAAAATATATTCAAGAGAATATTTCCAGCTTCAAAATCTAGCCATTTTCTTTTCATTTACCACCCACAGAAAATAAGAGTTCAACTTAGTGCATTCACCCCAGAATCCAAAGGGACGCTCAAGAGTTTTACCACCCCCGCATTCCAAGTTTTCAAAATTCCCAGACAAACAAAATTCCGGAGGTAATCTTCCGTGGAATTTTAAATGAGCGTCAATTTGGCGTCCTTTTCAAAAAAAATATAAAATTATTAAAATTAGAAGTTAAATACAAAAAAAAATTATAAAGAATTTAATTACAGCCCTAGCAAAAATATTTTCAAAGAAAAGATTAATGTTATGGACAGAGAATATTCATATAAAAAAAATATTTAATGTGTGCTATTTCATCCCGCACATCCATACGATAAGAAGAGGAAGCGATTGGGGAAAGAACGGATGCACTGATGAGAGAGAGAGACCACACAAGCTCTTGAACTCCAAGCATTGACGGAGGCCTGTGGGAGCATCTCCGCTACGGCGGGGATGCTTTCCCCTGTCATTCTTCCTTGAACAACGATCAGCAGTAGTCGCAAAAAAAAGAAGGATGAGAAACTTGTTCCTAATATGTTACGAAATAATAACACGACTCTCTAACCTATGGAAGAATAGAACAAAGTAGCATTAAAATATCTTTTTTTAGTGAATCAGCGGCAAAATATGCTTACTTCAAGGATGAGCAGTCAATATGTTGCTAACGGCGGTAATAATGAAAAAATTAATAAGTGAGATGAACTTATATGAAGTGTCGGACATCCCATTGCTTTTCTTGGCCGGAGAGCCGATTTCATCTTCAATCTTAAAAAATACATCAGTTGAATTCAAATAAAGTAATTCTCAATAAAGGAATAAGTTTTGTTAGAGAATCATATCTCGCAAATCAACTCTTCGATCTTCATAATAAGAACTGAAAGTGAATTGCTCATCTTTCTTAATTAAATTTTGATGCATGGACAAGTGATCATGAACCTGCTATTTGAATTTTAGCTTAGCGAATTTTGTTGGAGAATCATCTATCTTAGATTAACTTTTCTATCTTCATGATGAGAACTCAACCATATAAGAACTAAAAATGAATTCCTCACCCTTTTTAATTAAATTTCGATGCATGGACATGTGACTATGAACTGATAGTTCAATTTTAGATAAGTAATATAGTTGGTTGTGCAACTACTTAAAATGTATCAAAATTCACTATTTTGTCTATTAGTTTAAGGCATATGTAATCATGTTTAAGGCATTTTAAGTTGCATATGTAATCAACTTTTACATCTATTTACAATTAAAGTTTTCAAGCAACATCATGATGTATTTTAATTTTGAGGTAAGAGTTTATTTATTCTTTTTAATTTCTCTTGCAGCCATCTTGATACAGCTGAGTTCGGAGAATTAAGGATTCTAATAAAAAACTATTATATAATAATAATAATAATAATAATAAAAATAAAATGCCATTAATTCTAAGCAATTTATCCTAAAGATACATCTATCTCCGACCTCATCTGTATATATTGAAATAAAATAAGAACAAAATTGATGATAATTAAATTACATTAATCTACTATTCTGTAATTAAGGGATCACAATATCATAATTACCTAGCACTTATTTCTTTTTTAGATAATTTAATATATCGTATCAGACGATTATTTATTCCTTTAAAAATATCATAACCAATCTATCATTTAATTACTAATTATTTATTTATCTTTAAATAATTCAACATTCAATCACAAATAAATATATCTTTTTAAAGATTGTTATCATAAATAAAAACATATTCTTTTCAAACAAAAAATTTTATCACTTACATATATGGTAAATAAAGTATTTTTAAAAGTTAAAAGGGTGAACAAAAGTCGTGTGAATGCCATGCCAATTATTTTCCATGATTTTTAATTTGTTTTGTGCATTTTTTTCTTCCATCTATTCATTCATTTGCCTCTTGATATTTTCTGTTTAAGGAGTATCAGAATCTTAATTCTTCTTCCTTTTCTTACATATCTCATCCCTCCCTGAGCTGCTCTGTCCCATCCCTCCCTTTTAATTATTTTTCAAAAAATAATGTATTATTAGACACATGCTACTTTTAGGCTTAATTTAGCTTCATAAAAGTTATATTATTAGGTATATAAAATATGAAAAGTGATTATGCATGCATCAGTGAGTGATGTTGAAAACTTGCCTTGAAAATTAAGCAGTTGTTTACTTTTAGTGTTTTAAAATAGTTTTTTTGTTACATAAACTTACAGAGTTCTCCAACTAAAATTATACATAGCAATAAATATGGGGCTGTAGTTACTTTACCTGGTGGAAGTGTCAAAAATTAAAAACAATGTTTATTTTAAGAATAATTTTAGATATCCCATCCCACCCAATGTCCCACCCCTCCCAACTCACCCATATATGTATATATAATAAAGATGATCTATTAAGCATAGTAGAAGCATAGTTTATTTATATGTATATATATATTATAAATCTTTTAAAATTTCATTATGTAATAATTATAAATAAATTATTGCATCAATTTCTTAATACAGTCTGTATCTGCAGAAAGCACCCTAATATTACGATTGTAATGTTTTAATTGATCTGGAATAACACTTGAAAAATCTTAGCCCCTCCCTAAAGTAAACTTCTGGATCCGCCATTGCTAACAACACCACTGTTCTTAGCTTAGTTGATGAAAAATGTTTGACATTGAATTTCACACAAATTGATTTAACCATGTGAAATTTTACAAAGTTTGCAAAATATTCTAAGAGCACAATGCTGATTCTGTCGATTTTTTTTTTTTTTTTTTTTTTTTTTTTTTAATCTTAGGAAACAACGTATATTGCCAGAATTCAAATAATGTTTAAATAAATTATTAACACTATCTTCATATAAATCAATTTCAGTTTTAGAGTAAAAATGTTGGATTTCATCTATATTTATCATAAATGTTAATCCTCATATTTTGCGAAATAAATATTTTATTAAATTTGCTTGATATCATGTAAACTTTTTTTAAAGTCATATCAAATAAAGCACTAATGTGATGTTAAATTTCGTGTCTTAACCTATAAAGCAGTTGCGATTGGTTACCAGAATGCTTTTTAATATGACAGGACTATTCCTTTCAGACAATGATTTTGCGTTGTTAACATTTTGTGGTGTTCCACTTCCGATATACGAGTTTACCTGCCAATATTCAATTTTACCATTTAATATCTTAAACTCATCAACCGTGAAAATTAATTTTAAATAGTTTGGAATATAAGGTTGGTTTTTTTATACTAATTATCTGAAAATTGCCAGAGCTGGGAATCGAACCCAGCCCTCCACTTAATGTGTGGATGCTCTTCCACTGAACCACTCTGGCTGATAACTAGCTGAACATTTTTTATATAATAATCGTTGGCAAGGTCACTGTATCTGCAAATGCAGATGTAACAGTTATGTGAGAAATGTCGAGTTGGTTATCAGCCAGGGTGGCTCAATAGATGAGCATCCGCATGTTAAGTGGAGGACCGGGGTTTGATTCCCGGCTCTGGCATTTTTTTCACAGTTGGTATAAAAAATCAACCTAAAAATCCAAACTACTTAGAATATCTTAAAATATTTTGTCAAATCTGTAAAAACTTTTATATTTTTTAAAACCCACTCTTAAGCTAGAGATTCTTCCTCAAATCGCATGTAGAAACAAACTGCCGATCTTGGTATCCAAGACCATCACTATTTATCAATTGGATGGCTTCTGAATATTTGGCTATATCTTCCATATATTTATTGATGATGGTCTCTGGATATTGTTGGAGATATCTTCTGCAGATATATTGATAATGGCTTTTGCATATTTGTTGCCAATATCTTTTGAATATATATTGATGATAGCTTCTGAATATTTGATGGCAATATTATCTGAATATGTATTGAGGATGGCTTCTGAAAGTTTGTTGGCGATATCTTAGGAATATATATTCATGATAGCTTCTTACTATCTGTTGGCATTAAGTTTATGGTTTCTGAATATATGTTGTTGAGGCCTCTAGGATATGCATGAATTATGGCTTCTAAATATTTGTTGGCTATTTCTTTTCAATATATTTTGATAATGGCTTCTGGATAGATGGCTACATCTGGTGATGTCTTCTGAATAGTTGGTGAAGGTTTTTATACATCTTTAAAAATAATAATTTTTTTTTTTTTCTTTTTTTTTAGTTACAAGATTGTAATATATAAAGTAGTCCTGTTGTACTAAATTAAATTCTGTCAAAGACACATTTTTTTTTCTCTCTTTGAATGGTTTAAAAGTCTGTTTTAAACCGAGTTTTGAATGGTTACACTGGTTTCTTTCAAATCTGAAATTAAGGCCTAAATCATATCATAGTATGTACATTCACATTGAATATATATACTTTTCTCATTATTTATTTTTCAATACACAGTTGAATAAAATTTATCAAAAAAACTTTATTTTAGGATTTTTGTGCTGCCCCTAGTCATGTACCTTCCTCTGCCTTTGTCTAAATAGCTTAATGCCTAACAATGCCCTAGAGTCATGCATCAGGTTGGGTACCTGCAGGTTACCTGTTTTGCGGGTCAGGTGTGCATGGAGTTAGCATTAATTTTTTACCCATAGATAAAACCGCGGGTCTACCTGCAAAATATTTTTCTTCAAAAAATTTCTTATATTGCTTTTTTATTAATATAATCTTTTGAATGCAGAGACTGGAAGACATTCTCCTCCTTCATAGCTGTTTAAAACAACATGACTCAACATTAATTTGTAAAGAAGAGATGTATAAATATTAATGCTTAATGTTTAAAATATTATATAAGAAAATTATTTGCCGTCCAATGTATATTTGCTTTCTTATGTTATATATATATACACTGTGAATATTTGTAACAGTGAATTTTTTTAAATTAAGAGAAGAAAGTACACAAGAAATTTTGTAAACTGAAGTTTTGTTTATATTTAGACTAGTTATTTTTAATCTAATTTTAACTATACTCTAGTTTTAATGTAGTTATATACTTGTTATATTTATGTAATAATTAATTCTCTGAAAGATTTGTTCAATAATATAATTGTTTTTCATGAAATAGAATTTTGATTCAGTTTCTTATATAATGGAAATTGAGTAATACATTTTTGCAGGTTAGGGTTGCAGGTCAGAAACTGTGGGTTCTGGTCGGGTGCAGGTCAAGATTTCTCAACTCGCACAGGACTCTACAATGCCCTCCCCCCCTCCTTAATTTGATTTTGATTTACAATAAGAAATTGATTTTTTTTTTTTGGGGGGGGGGAGGGGGGTTATTTGCATATTTGTTTACAGAACGAAAAAAAAAAAATCATTAAACAAAAATTAGTTGCATGTAGACTTAGGGATAAAGATTGGTGGTTCTGAAGAACCAAGCACTGCTCCCAGATGTCTATTGTACAGTTAGTCACATTGTGATTTATTTCAGTTGTGCTGTTGAAAGTTGCATTTATATTTTATAGTATTTGTTTAATTCTGAGAATATCTTTAAAATCTTCATATCTTTCTTAAGTAAACTGATATATTTTAATGTATATAAATATATACATATATTTTTTTCCCCCTTTTAGACGTGTTAAACGATTTTTGGATGTGTTTGGTACAAATGTCAATGTAGAACTTCAGCAAAGAGCTATAGAATTTTCATCATTGTTCAGAAAATACAATCATCTACGGTAATATACCTTATTTTTTATAAAACATCTTTTCAGTTATACTGGGTGATTCTAAAGTCATAGGAAAATATATATACATATATATATAAATTTATTATATTTAAATTTACATTATTTAAAATCCTTTATAAAAAGTTGTGCTTATATACTTCGACATCACAATCAGGGCCAACATCAGAGCTTGAAATGACAACTAAAGCTGGGCAGTGTGTTTACTTTTCTCCTCCTCCTTTTCTTCCTCTTCTTCACTTCGCTTCTTTTGTTGAATCAGGTGCTGCCATTCTGGTGGAATTATACTGTGTTCGATGTCATTAACAGAATTGTTAGATATTAAGATTTCAAGGGTTTCTCTTTTTAAGGCATAGTGATGTGAATTATACGGGGTTATTTTTTGATAATTAATGGAATTAGTGTTAATGGGTTTAATATTGTGAGTCCTTGAAAAAGCAGTTTATTGTATTTGAGGTCGGTGAAGTGTTCAGAGATATACGGCCTTTAATTTTATGTTTTGTCATTCTAATGTAGCTAGCATTATTTTTATCTTGAAACTGAAAATTAATTTTATAGATCCCTGCGGTTTCTTTAAAGTGAATTGGATCTTTTCGTTTCGAATGCGTTGGTAAATATTTTTGTTTGGTTTAATAGGAATATTAATGTTATGTTTTTTGGCTTCATTTTTAATTTTAACAGAGGCACCTTTACAATAGGGGATTGCAGAAGTAAAAGATTGTTTCATTTTTTGAGCGTTTGGAATATGATTAAGTGATTTTATATGTTTTTTATAGAACTTATCCACTATACTAGGGTTATAATTAGCTTTTTCAGCAACACTTTATCCGACATACTGCCATAAAATCTTCTAATAATAGGAACAAAACCTCTGATTATATTGATATTAAATGCATTCAAGAACTATAAAACAATAATAACCTTACCTGTTTAATGTCAGACAAAAACAATTTTTTAACTATTATGGACCGCACCCAATATAATAAAAGGATGCAAGATACTGTAAAAAAACTCAATACCGTTAAACTTTCACACTCACCCCTAAATAAACTCATTGATAAAACTAAATCACTCATAAAATCTGGAACTTGGCCCAACAATACCCCTCCTATTTATAATAGTCATGCCCCAATTATTCCATACCTTTTCGGGAAATACAAAGATCATAAAAACCCACCGTCTCTCCGTTATTAATAAGTCCGAAGGTCCCATCTATTGCGTTGAGCTTTTTATGAAAGATATTTATAAATCTCTCCTTCCTCCCTCTAATTATTCTATTAATTCCACTGAATCATTTACCCAAAAACTTTGCATCACTAAAATATTCTTTCAAGGACACCCTTAATAGTTTTCATGTCAAAGATTTGTATCCCTCCATCAATATTCCAGAAATCAACGATATCATTCAATCTAAAGTTATTAATCAATATGGAGACAACAAAATAAATGAAACCTTAATATTTACAAATAACCTTTTACTTAATGATTCATATTTCTTTTTTGAAGGGAGTTACTATAAACAAACTCAGGGCATCGTCATGGGATCTGGGATCTCCTGTTTCGAGGATCGTCGCTGAATTAAAAATGGAGATTTTGTGAAAACACTGCCAATAATATTATTAACAATTGTAAACTCTGGGTTCGTTACGTAGATGACTGTTACCCCCCAAAATATTAAACCTGAAAACCTCCTTGTTGACGTTAATAAAATTAACCCTCTCATTAAATTCACGTATGAAACCAAAACCAACAATAGTTTAATTTTTCTCGACGTTATCATTATCAAAAATAAAGATTACTCTATTGACACTACTGTTTTCAGGAAACCCACTAGCAATAACGAAATTATAAACAATAAATGTCGCACCCCCTCCCTTATAAATACGCTGCCATACGTTCATATGTTAACCGCGCTATTCTTATTTGTTCCAATAAAAATTATTTGAATACTGAATTAAAATTTATAAAAGTATTGCTAAAAAAGCTAATTATAACCCTACTATAGTGGATAAGTTCTATAAAAAACGTATAAAATCATTTAATCATATTCCAAACGTTCAAAAAATAAAACAATCTTTCACTTCCGCAATCCTCTATTGTAAAGGTGCCTCCGTTAAAATTAAAAATGAAGCCAAAAAACATAACATTATTTCCTTTTAATGAAAATCTCCCTATTATTTTAACTTGTGATGCATCACCATATGGGGTAGGTTACATATTGAGTCATCTGATGCCAGACAGTGTTGAAGCTCCAATTGCATATGCTTCAAGAACATTAACATCAACAGAGAGAAATTATTCACAACTCAATAAAAAAGCTCTCAGCATTGTAGCTGGGGTAAAAAAAAATTCCATTACTTTTTATATGGGCATAAATTTTCTCTAGTTACTGATCATCAGCCATTCCTGGGACTTTTCAATAAAATGAAACTCACTCCCGATTTTCTCTCTCTGTGAATATTGTGTTGGTCTCAGATACTAAATGCTTATGATTTTACCATTATTCACTGTCTGGGGAAAAAGATACAGTATGATGATGCTTTGAGTCATCTTCCTCTAGAGACTCCAGACATTGATATTCCATCACCTCGTGAAGTCTTACTTCTCAAAGAATTGCACAACCCACCAGTAAAATCAGATGAAATCTTGTAAGCAATTGTAAAAGATCCTGTGCTAGCTCAAGTAATGAATTGGTTGTTAAAGGAATGGTCTGAAAGTAGTAAAGAATTTTTAATTTTTTATCTCAGACATCACGAACTTTCTGTTCATAAAAACTACTTGCTGTGGAGTAGTCGAGTTGTAATTCCTGAGGTACTACGTGGAAGAGTTTTAGAGGAAGTCTGCATTTCTCATCCAGGAATTGAAAGAATGAAATCTCTTGCTTGCTGTTATGTCTGGTGGCCAAAGATCAAAGAACACATCGAAAACCATGTAGGTGTTTGTAAACCATATCAACAAGATATGCCCCACCATGTACCCCAGTTCACCCATAAGAGGTTACTTCAAAGCCATGGTCAAGACTACATATAGATTTTGTGGGCACAACTTGGTCTTTTCAAGACCAAGTGTTTTTCTTGCTTATAGACTCATTTTCCAAATGGTTGGAAGTGAAATGCTTGTGTTCATCCCCTTCTGAAGTTACTATGAAAGTCATGGGGAAATCTTTGCAATGCATGGAATACTAGATTCAATGGCGTCCAAATTCTACAATTTAAGGGAAAGCTATGTCTCAAGAACTACTGCACAGAATTTTATATAAATTTATATGTAGATGCACCTTGACATAAATTTGAGCCTGTAAACTTTTGGTGTCAATCTTTCAACAAGTGGTGCTTTTATACAGCGTTTTCCACAGTTTGAGGGACAGCTATATCTCAGGTTATATTGCGTATAATCAAACAAAACTTGATATGTTAGAAGGCCAAATTATTTGCACTGGGTGAATTTGTATAGGAAAATATTATTTTTTAATTATTAAAAAACAATTTCTAGTTCTTATTTGGAAATAACTATAAATCAAGAGGCTTTAAATCAATAGATTTTAAATTTATAAGAAAAGCATGAAATTTTTGTAAAGTAAGGATGATTTTCTTCAAAGGAAAGCACTTAGGAACTTAGAATGCGTTTAATATACTTAAATAGAAGGAACAATATCTTATTTAGCTATCAAAAATTAATATTGTTTACTAATTCCATTATTCGTTACCTTTTGAAATTTCTTTCCAAATTCAGGGAAGTGATACTTTTTCCTTGAGTGCAGGAACATTCGCCGAATATAAAAATCAGCCAGTTTAAAATCACTTTCGCTCAGGACAAATGTGATTTTAATAAGCGGCGGGAACTGTATTTGTGTATAGTATGGTATTGCTATATACAGAGAGAAAGGGAGAGAGAGACAGCGTGTGTGTAAAGAAAAGTTAGAAACATCTGAGACTTATATATATTTTTTAAATTTTTTTAACTAAAAATTTAAACCAGAAAAACATGGATTACGACATCATGCATTTTACATATGAAATTTTTTATTTAAATATCAGCCCTTTTTAAATCACAATGAAATAGCTGATTTTTAAGAGCAATGTTAATTAATTTAAACTAAAAGAAAATGTTAGTTTGATTTTTAAATGAGAAAAAACGCTGAAGCTGAGAAAAAAAAAAGATAAATAGATACAGTTGTAGGAGGAAATGTGATACTATTTAAAAAATCCTGAAAATTATTGCAGGGTTATTTTGCAACCCTGTTAAAATAATCCTAAAATAACATTAAAAAAAAAAGATTCTAAATTAAAAAAATTATAGCTACATATATTGCAAGTTCTATAATAAGTTCAAAAATAAAATATATTACAAGTATGTTGTGAATTTTGACTAAGTGATATTTTGCGTTTTACAGCTTCAAAATAAATTTTTTAAAAAAGTATCAAATTTTAGATAATGATAATCAATTATATGCGAGTCTATACGGTAGTCAGAATGACATTGATTCAGATAGTAATTCTTCATACACACTGTAATTTTAGATGATGTATACATTTTTTTATTTTTAAATAATTGGCTGGAGCATATTTTAACTAAAAGAGAAAAGTATATTAGTTATGAATATTTGTTTTTATGTTTATTTTAAAATATTATGCATTGCTATGAACAGTATATTGCCTCAACTTAATCTAATTGTTATTTCTTACTTCCTGCCTCCTATCTTTCATGATATTGTTAAAAAAACTTGAATATTTTTTTTAATGTTTTTTCTGTTTTATAGTGCTTTAAAAACTGATATTTTGATTGTTTCTTTTTAGTCCTAGTTTATTAGAACGTATGCCAGCCATGGAAAGTAGAACTTCAAATACTAACAATGCAGTACCAAATGGGGAAGTTGCTGAGGATGAGTTATTGAATAATGTTGTAAAAGAAGAAAAAGAAAATCATAAAAATGTGGAAGATTCAGTAAGGATCCTAGATGATTTTCATTTTTTAGCCATTTATATTTCAATATTTTATTGAAAAGTGAAGTGTCTTTATTATATTACATATTAATCTGGTTTATATTTTTTATGTTATTAAAAAATACATTTAATGATATTTATATAAAGAAATTTTTCATGAGTCTTTATAACCTCTGCAATATAGAGAATTGATATGTTAATTGAGAAGGAAGTATTAATGAAAATAAATCTTTGAAGTATGATACAATGGCAGATCTAAGGAAGGAGGCTAAGGGGCTAAAGCCCCCTCCTCCAAAAGCACTGACATTCACAATTGAATGTTACAATTGTAAATTTTTCATTGATCTGGAATAACATCTTGAAAACTCTTATTCCCCCCCCCCCCCCCGAAAGTTAAGTTCTGGATCTGTCACTGGTATGATAGACAAAATAATGGAATCTTTTCCTAAAGTAGATAGAATAATTTGTGGAAATATGTGAGACAAAGTAAAGGTAAAAGTGTTTTTGTAGTTTGTAGAATAGTACAGTTTGTTGAAATGGTTAGTTAACCATAAAATAATTTCTCAAAATATTTTATATATTAAAGCACAAAGTTTTTTTTAAACCAAAATAGGAGCATATGAGCATAAGCGAAAATTTTTGAGTCAATCCAAAATTATCACATTCCTGTCTATGGTGAGCAGATTTGAATAGCATTAAAAATTATTATACCCATTTGTAGTTGTATTCTTTTTTTCTTAATAAATAAAAACCAAAACGATAATAATTATGATGGAAATTCTCTGCTATATTTTTTTTTTATTAAAATATAAAACTGAAATGATGATTTTCTTTGGAAAACAAGAACATCTGGTCACCTCACACTAGATAAATTTGCTATGCAAACAAGCTGTTATATTTAAGGTAAAGGTAGAAGTAGAGTATGTCAATATGTTCACAGTTATAATAATCACATATTATTTAATCACAGTGCCTTGCAAAGAAGTGAGGATCATGAAATTGATAAGTATTATTAAATAAATAATAATGAGACCAAATATATGGTTGTTACTTCAGGTTCGTCTAAAAGAAAATTGCTTTCAAGAACACATTCAATGAATTGAAGAAAATATGGGTTGTTACCTACCTCTAATATCCTAGTTAAATGTAATTTATCTTTTAGACTACAAGCACTAGAACAGAATTTAAATTCTGTATAATCAAAAAGGTAATGATAAGTCTTGCATTGATGAAAAGAAATCTGTTTTATTGATGAGTAATATTACAGTGAAAAAAATAGTTTCAAGGCTAAATTAAAAAAAAAAAATGGAGAACATTATAAATACTTCTATAAGTGAATTTGACACAATAATAGCAACTGAATTTCTTGAAATTTTTTTCATTAGTCTTTTAGCAACACATTCACATCATATGATCAAATTGTCCAATCCAAATTAAGGAGTAATTAAATTAACAAATCACTCTAAATTATGCCTGTTATGTAAAATAAACTACTGTAAAAAAAAAAAAAAAAAAAAAAAAAAAAGGCTTCAATACTCTGTTCTTAAAGAACTGATAGTGAAAGAAAACATAAAGGATAGCTGTTTTATAACCAGAGTTTGCCACATTCTCGCTGAATGGACGATTCTGTTTATATTGACCAAAGGTTAGCTTTCCCTGCCTTGTAAGTAAGTATAATTTGAGACAGCTAGATAAAAACTATTTTCTGGCTTCATTGCATTTATCTGAAGAATTTATTCCATGTTTTCATTTTCCATTATTCTTAATAAACACCTGGCGAAAGAAAAACACTACGAAATAAACAAACGAAAAAAGAAATTGTTCGCTTGTCAGAGAGACACCATTCGTCTTCAATCTAACGCCAGTCATTAAGCAGTATTGCCAAGAATCACATTGCTTTATTTAGTTTCGCTATCAGTTCTCAGCGAACAGAGTATAGACGATTTTAAACTGGGTAAATCTGGAATATTAGGAAGAATAAGAAATCTCTCTTTTTTTTTTTTTTTTTTTAAATACTAATGCAAAGATGGTAATGAAATTACCTCCATATTGATGAAAAATAATTAAAAAAAGCATACTGTCTGCTATATGGTGATTTTGCATACCGGGACCTTATATTCCACAAATTGACAAAGAGAGGAAAAAGAATTAACTCATGAATCTAAAACACACATTAAATGTGATGAAAATTATATAAAATATATGGGAATTTAATAGAAACAGTCGCTAAAATGACTGTATCTTAAGTTAGTGTTTCTATTTATATGTTTATCATTAATTAGTATATTATAAATTATGAATATATTTACCTAATTCAGTCATTATTCAATCCTTATAGTAAAAAAAAGTTTGATTTTAATTTTAATTTGCATTATTGAAATAAAATTGTGGGTAGAGATGTAAGACGAGAATATTCTCAGAGAGCGAGAATATTCTCCGAAGTTCCAAATTTAGAGAATAATCAAGAATATTCTTTTTTTCTTCAATTACATAAAAAATTTTGATGTTTATGACTTAAATTATAAAACTTATTCATAATCAATCCATTTGGCATGCATAACTAGAACATATAGACCTTATTTCATGATATTCACCTTACAATTAATAATTTTGAATCAGAGAATATTCTCTGATAAGTTCCACAAACCAATTTTTCTAAACATTCAGTTCATTTTCAAGACCAAAAGCATTTAACAGCAAATGATGAGTAATTATATTAAAATAAAAATTTCAATTTTTTAATTCCTAAAATTTCCTATTTGTAACTATACCATCATTAAAATCTGAATTTTAAAAGTATATATATATATATATATATATATATATACTTTTTTTTTTTTTCATATAAAAATTTTCAAATAAAAAAATAATAAATAAAAAAGCTTGTGCATTTACTTAAGAAATCAAATTCGCATAATTCATATTTCTGTAATCCTTATTTTATGTACAAAACATATGCTTATTAAGATGTGTTGAATATTTAGAATTTTCGGTTATACTGCTGAATTTTCAGTTTGGCTGAATATCAAATTGTTTGGCTACTATTTGGCTAGCTTCAACTTAAAAAATTTTAAATCATTTGAAAAATCTCTTACATAACTGCTATTTTTAATTATTATTAAATTAAAATCATCCGGAATAATTGAGAAATAACTTATATTTAAATAAAAACAAATTGTTTAATATCGTTTCTAAAGTAATATTAAAGAAAATTTACTATTAATTACATTAATCGTAACAATTAATAATATCTAGCAAAAATTGTCTTTTGTAGTGACAGTATAATGACATATGTCTTTAAAGTTGAATTAACAAGGAGTGTGCATGATGTTGCCATTTAAGACATTTCAGCAGATCAAAGATCACTTTACACCTGCCAAGATAAAAATGACACAAGTCATAAAAGAGCAATTTTGAGCTTGTCATTGAAAAATGTGTATGGTACCCCAACATACACAAAAAATGTCACATCTGTATTTCACAATTTATCCGGTTTTAATGTGTTACACTATGCTTTAAAAGTAAGTGCACCAAAACCTGACACATTAAAGAATAATTTTCAGTTTATGTTGTTTTTTTCCTAAACCTAAAAAAATATGGGCATGACTATACTTATTGTTATTTTTAAGTTGATTTTTCTCAAAAGCTGCATTTTTGAACTGTGTCATATATATACACTAGTTATCATAATTATAAGGACACCCGTTTTTCTATATTAATTAAACACTGAACACTATTATTTAAACAAATATATATTTTATTAATTTGAATATTATTAATAGACTATATTTAAAAAGTTTTATCATTTTTCTATCTTAAAAAACTTTAAATACAGTCAAAAAGTTGAATTTTCAGGTGTTCACAATTATAAGGACAGCTTGAATCTTAGTAATTTTTTTTTCCAGTTATTCTTTAAATTAATATTTTATGGTCTCTTTTTAGGGTGAAACAGTCAGATATTCTCTCTGGTATATATATATATATATATATATTTTAATATTCAGTTTCAATACCACTTCATACAGCATAGATGATATTCTAAATACATTTAAACTATTTAAAATTGCTTTCCCCTTGCATGCACTTTTCTAATATGATAAGTTAAGGTTTTTTCAACTTTTAAGCCACGGGAAAGGCAATAATACAGAAGTTTCTTTCTTCAAACTATTTCTTATTGCTCTAGAAGTAGAGCAAAAATATAAGCCTTGTTGAAAAAAATATTATTACCCCCCAAAATCTAACAAAAATCTGAGAATTCCATGTTTAAAATTTGCGGGTATTCTCTTGATGATGTTTATAATAATAGAAAAAATTACTAAATTCATTCTGCCTTCAGTAGAAACAGCTCCCCACAGCACAATAGATCCAGCTTTAAAATGCCCGATTCATATCTGCCTTTAAAAAATCTGCTCTGTCTTTTGCTATCTTCAGATCGTGCCAGTAATTGTTAAAACCATTTGGTTAATCAAGAATAAAATGTTTTTCCTCCGAAAATGCAACATTTTACCATTTGATATTGTCTTTATTCAACTTTAACTCAGATGTTCTTTCCCCCATTAAATGCTTATTGATTATTACAGGTTTTTTATTCATTTTAACATATTATTAATTATTTTATACATGCATAAATGCCCCAACCTTTCGTTAAAAATTACGAGCAAATTCAGCAGTGATCATTATGAGTAGAACAGTAAGAGGAATTATGAGTCTTCGATCTCTATAAAACAACTCTGATTTTGCATCAGATCTCTCTCATATCGAACCAGCAGTTCAACGTTTGATCACATTTCCTTCAGCAATTTTAGATCTTCAAATTTCATTAGAAATTCGGCGGATTGAAATTATCCTTCCACTTAAAAAATACATTTATCGTACTTCACTACATGAACGTTCTTCTTTTCGAGGAATCAACAATCAGTAATGTTCGTCCAAGAAAAATTGAAGGCTTATATATGAATTAATCTAGCCCAATAGTTAACAAATTCGTATGTCAACTGTAATTTTTCTGCTAGTAAGTTAAATAAAACAAAAAAATCTTGATTGTCTCTATAATTATGAACATCTTAAAACGTGAAGAAAAAATATTTTGCATTATTTTTTATTAATTTTGTTTCATATTTAAAAAATTATAACAGTTTTGGTTTACAGAATACTAGATATATTAAGTGCACTTAGTATAATCTTGTTCGCAATTATTTTTAAATTAGTTATTTCAAAACATAAAGTGTCCTTATATATATATATATATATATATATAGAGAGAGAGAGAGAGAGAGAGAGAGAGACATTGTTGCCGAAATTTCAGTTTGTTCTGGAGCATTTTTAGCCTTGTCTCTATTTTACACCACTTTTAGAGTATTTTTCTTCAATGTATAACTGGGATATAATAAGAAAAATTTACTCTTAAAAAAAAAAAAAAAAAAAATTAGTATGGAATAAAGGCAGGGCTAAAAATGCTACAGAATAAATTAAAATGTTGGCAACTCTGTATATATATATATATATTTGAATATGTGCGACAAGATATAGTTATTCAAGAAATTTTATGTGTTAAAGTAATATTTTCTAACATTTTTCTACATTTAAATAAACCACTGTTTCTGAATTTTTTTTATAATAATATTTCATAATTGAAAATTAAGATATTGTTAAAAGTAACTGGTACTACTAGAACAGTTTTAAAAAAAAAGTCTGATTGACACCTGAATAAAAATTTAATTAACCAGCCGAATAGTTAGTATTCGGTTGACCAAATATTCGGTCAAAACTGCTATTCAGTACATCCCTAATGTTTATTATCTATTATATTTAAGATTATAATCAATAATTTGTTTGAAAAAAACCTATAAATCAAAAGTTTTATAGTTTAAAAATAAAATGTAAAATTACACCAGAAAATTAGCAAATTTAAATTATATAATTTAGCAATTTATAATAAATGTTAAATTTAAATAAAAAACCGAAATAACAAATAGCTTAAAAATGAATTTTAATTTAATTTTGTGATTGGTTACTCATTACAAAAAATTTAGAATCAAAGTGAACAGTCAGTTTTATTTTCTGATAAAAGATCAATTAAGCTAGCTTCTTTAATGATAGACAACTTATCTAATTCTTTATCATCAATATTACCTACTTTGTATAAACACAACTGTGCTTTTTTTTTTTTTTTTTTTTTTTTGGCTTTTAATTTAATATTGTCTGCATACATAATTTGCCACTTTTTTCTACCAACACACTATATCTTTTTCATTGGTAAACAATGGCATATGTTTAATATTTAAATAGCTGTTGGATAAATTCATTTTTATCTCATACGGATAAGTGTAAAACATTTTAAAGTAAAAATATAAATAATTAGATTTTTTTTTTTTTTTTTAAACATCACCTTTTAAAAATAATATCTTTAATGAAATTTTAAAATATTTCATTTAATGCTTTGTTGCTTAATTACTTGGATTATCACTTGATTTCATGTTCAATAATTTAAAAGATTTTATCTTTTAGCCCTGAAGAATTCATTTTATTTTAATATCTATAACTAAATAAATTTAATTATTTATTTAATCAATCTGATCATTTTATTAAAAGCAAAATTTCAAAAAATTCTAAATTTGTACATAAATTAATACTTCTACAGAGCACACATTTCAAAAATTGCCTGTTATTACAGCTTCTATAAGAATATTCTCGATTATTCTCTTTGAGGAGAATATTCTCAGAAGGATTATTCTTGAGAATTTTATAACTCTAATTGTGGGACATTTATTATTATTATTATTATTATTATTTTCATATATGGTTTGACCAGGCTCCATAATGCTTACTAGTTGTGATTTGGGTTTTAAAATTGTGGCTTTTTGGAAACTTTTAAACTTAAAACACATACCATTTGGTAGTACATTTACACTATACCATCTTCCTTTTTTTTAGAGTGTTCTTCTTGATCTTTTGTCTGGTTCTTCTGAAGCAGCATTTGAAATAGAAAAGTCTACAGTAGATCCTAAATCTCAAGGAGATGCTCCAGATTTGCTAGATTTATTGGGAGGTTTAGAGCTTGATTCACAAGTTCAAAGTAACTTTTTATTAGAATGCTTCAATGTACTTAATTTTATTGTAAAAAAAGTGTTACATTCAATGGATTAATATATATATATATATATATATATATATATATATATATATATATATATATGTGTGTGTGTGTGTGTGTGTGTATAAAAGACTAAAAAATAGTTAATCTTACGTTAAAGAAAAACCTGTTAAAAATTTTTAAATCTACAGTGCGTATCGAAATGATAGGTCCACCCGCATTTTTCAAAATTTCGACTCTTAATTGAGAATAAGAATCACTTTTTTGGTAGAGATAATTAATCAGTAATTGTTATAACTATTTATGAAGAAATTGTTTAAAAATAAATAATTCCTTTTTATTTTATGCAAATTTTCATTTTCAGACCGTTTCAAAAAGGTAGGTCCGCCTTCAGAAATTTCGCACCAATCACGTTTATTTCCAAAAAATTTGCATAAATATTGTTGCTTAGTCTTACTGCGGGATTATGCTGGCTGCTGTGGAGGTATTTAAATAGATTTGAACATCATGTTGTAATCAAACGAAATGGGTCGCCGTTGCAGTCTTTCACTGGTTGAGCAGGGGAAAATTGATGCATTTAAAACGTGTGGAAAATCAAATAGAGAAATAGGTAAACTTTTAAACAGATCACATAATGTTGTAAACAATTATTTGCGACTTAGAAATGCTTATGGCAGTAAAAAATCATCTGGCCGCCCATCAAAAGTGACATCCCGACAAAGAAGGACTATCATAAAGGAGTTAAAATCTGGAAATATGAGCTTATCCACTGTGGCCAGACAACAAAACCCTCCAATATCAAAATCTATAGTCCATAGAATGGTAAAGAAGTTCGGCAAGGGGAAATATAGTACGTGAAGGGGAAAGCGGCTCTGAAATTGACTAAAAAGCACAAAGAAAAGAGATTGAAATTTGCGCATGAAGTGATGTCCTGGAAAGAAGATTGGCATCGTGTGATATTCAGTGATGAAAAGAAATTCAACCTGGATGGTCCAGATGGCTGGCAGTACTACTGGCACGATCTGCATAACGATAGACAGATATTCTCGAAGAGGCATGCTGGTGGTGGTTCCGTTACGGTATGGGCCGGATTCGGAGGTGCAGGAAAAACTGATATAGCATTTGTAGACAATCGTTTGAATGCTGCAGGCTACCAACAGCTGCTTGAACACTATTTTCTTCCACAAGCAGAGCACATTGGGGGTCCATTCTTCATGTTCCAACAGGACAATGCTCCTGTGCACACTGCAAAGTCCACTTTCGAATGGTTTCTGGATAGAGGTGTACATGTTATCGATTGGCCACCTTGCAGCCCCGACCAGAATCCGGTAGAAAACATGTGGGGTATACTCGCAAGAGCGGTGTATGCAGGCAGAAGGCAATACAACAGTACTACTGCAGACTTGAAAAATGCTATTTCCTCCGAATGGTCAAAAATCGAGAAAAAGTGTTTGCAAAAACTTGTAGAAACCATGCTGAATAGGATTTATGAGCTTATTCTGAAACAAGGTGGAAAAATTTCTTATTAATTCAACATTAATTTGATGCTTGGTTCAGTGGACCTATCTTATTGAAACAGCTTTTTCATGTAATTTTTGTTTTCCTTATTATTCCTATTATTTGTATATTATTCATTATTTTACATTGAATGAAATAATGTAGTTTATAAAATAGTACTTTGTACACAATAAAACCTTTTTTACCAACATAACTTTCGTTTTTACTGGTGGACCTATCATTTCGACACGCACTGTATATTCAAAATTATGGATCACTAATTGTTATGCTCGAAACCATAACACTCCTCTTTCTAAAAATTAAAAAGAGTTTTAATTTCTAAAAATCGAATTTGAACTTAAATTTTGAAAAATTCAGAAAACTTATTCTTAAAATAATGGTGCTTAGGAAATTTCACTAATATTCCAAAAATCTAAGTGCTTCAAAAAAAATATAAATTTGCTAATAAAACTATTTCTATGGCTAGATAATTCATTTGAATAGAATTAAAATGAATTTATTTCATAACTGACTTTAAAATGGAGTATTTAAATATTTTAGAACTTAGATTGCAAAAGTCATTATTTTATTGTATTCAAAATATCGGATTGCAAATGTATTCTTTTCCGACGATAATTTTTGTATTTTTCATAATTAGAATTATTTTGACTATTTTAAATTAATTCAGTTTTAATTTCAGTGAAAAGCCTCTGCAAATTTATTAAATTTCATATATTTTTCATCTTAAAGAAATGAAATTGTTGGTATAATTTTGTTAAATGCTGAAATAAGCATTTTACATCTTTGCTGAAATAAGCATTTCACATCTAACTAATAAAATTCCGATTATGTATAATCTGATTGCTGAAATACGCAATAGTTTTGAAGTCGATTGTCAAAATACAGAATCATTTCTCTGCTAATTAATAGATCTTGAGTTTTTTCAAAATCTGTCTGCTAAAAGACCGTGGTGTTTTTTGTGACCGACTGCTGAAATGCAGGATCGTTATACAGCTGGCGAAAATTACTTTTTCTGAGACTTTAAATTAGGCAATTCGTTCGCCGCTAAATACATATTTTAAATACAGAATTATATTTTTCAAAGCTAATTACTAAAATAATGCAATTTTTTTACTATAGGTCAACAAAATTTCTGTGTTTTTAATGTCTAATTGTTGCAACACGTGATATTTTAGCAGTTTATTGCTGAAAGTCAGGATCGTTTTCCGGATAAATCTCAAAATCTTTAATTGCTGCAATTATTTTAAATGTATGGCTTTTTTTCATTGCCAAAATATCAATTTTTTCACTGCTAGTCATAAAAACCGTGCTCCCCCCCCCCCCTCCTTCAGAGAAAATTAAATAAACTATAACGTTTTTTGGTGCATTTTAAATGTCTTGTATTTGTTAATCTTCAGCTTTTGCTATCATCTAATTTAGGTTCATTTGCGATTTTAATTTAAAATTGCAACCACCTGGCAGCACAATTAAAAAATTCAACTAGAAACCAAAATTAAGAAAAAAAAAAGTATGGCATGCATATTCCATTAATATCATTTTTCTCAAATAGAACATTTAAAAACTAATTATAAACACTTGTACAGAATCTACTTTAAAAGCACAGCGGAAAATTTCCATTCTATATTTGCATGTCTATATATATTGGAGATAAAATAATCTCTTTCTTGAAATACTTTATAATATCCAGACCATAAAGTTAACATCAAATTTAAAACTTAAATTATACAACCTTTTAATTTCTTCATGTTTCTTCAGACTAGTTTCGCTTGGGGCGCCCCAAGCGAAACTAGTCCAAAGAAACATGAAGAAATTAAAAGGTTGTATAATTTAAGTTTTAAATATAATCTCTTTCTTTATTTTTCTTTCTTTATTATTATTATTATTATTATTTTGCTGCACCTGTCAATCAAAAGGGATAATTTACTATTAACCAATAGTAATGAGGAGTGAACTTAAAACGTCACATGCTCCTCCCTATCTCTGTCTTTCGAGCAGTTCTATTTTGACATCGACCCGGCTGCGTATCTCCGAAGTGTTGGCGCGTACAGGCGAACCTGGCGAATTTTTGTAGCTCGCGCCAAAACCCTCTCTGCCGCAAAGCAACCCTTCTTTCCACTTCATTCACGATTCGTTAAGGATTCGAGCAATCTTTTTTTTTTTTTTCCCCCAAGAGAATAAACTATAAAAAATGTGTCAATAGAGTTTTAGTATCGTAATTCTTAAATAATATATTTAATGCAAAAATTTATTAGAAATCATCCACCCTTTAAATTTAATTTAGCAAGATTATTAAGAAATAAAATTGTAATATTCTAATTTTAAAGCTTTTAAAATTGTTCTTGAAATACATTTATTTATTTATTTATTTATTTTACTTTCTCTTACCAACATATATGGTAGAGAAAGCATTGTTTTGGGGTCAAATTTTCGAAATTGAATTTTTGTTATATATACACGTTTTGAGGCTCCCTGAATCATAATTGTTAAAAATGTGTCAATGGAGTCTTTGTATCGTTATTTTTAGATAATATAGTTTAATACCAAAATTTATTAGAAAACCCTTTAAATTTATTTTATCAAGATTAATGAAGAAGTATATTTGTAATATTATGATTTGAAAGCTTTTAAAATTATCCTTGAAATACATTTATTTTATTTTATTCTGTTTTATTATTATTTTTATTATTATTATTATTTACTTTCTCTTCCTCAAATAAAATTGTTTCTAAACCTATTTTAGATTATTTGAAAAGTACATTAAACTTTACATTCTTACGCTATTGATCTTAAGATTTAATGTGCAATCTGTCATTATAATATTGAAATGCAGGGTAAAAAAGAAAGTCGTGTGAGTAACACACTAGATTATCATTATTATAATCATTATTTAGTTTATTTTACCCATATATTGTAAGAAAAGTTTTATTTTTGATTCAGATTTTCGAAATTGAGTATCCGTAAAAGTTCGCGAAAGTATTGTTTTCGGATCAAGTTTTCGAAATTGAATTTTTGTTACATTTATATGTTTTGAGGTTTCCTGAATCCAAAAATTATGTTTTTAGTGGTTGGTTTATGTCACTTGTCTGTGTGTATTATAGATATTGAGTTTGTAAAATGGGTGCATCAGTTTTTAAATATCACTTATGTTACTGATAAGGACAATATTGCTTTGGAACAATGTAAGTTGTAAACTTCGCATGTTATTCAAAATTTACGTCTTCTTTTTAACATGGCAAAATAGAGCAAAATTTCGTTTAAACGTCCATTATGCCAATATTTTGTCGTAAACATGTCAGACTAATATTTTAAAATATATTGTTTAATACACTTCATTAAATATGAACATTTTAATTTGAAACTTTAGTAATTAAAAATTGTGTTTCCTTCATTTGACAAATTAGGCCAATACGTACCACGAACTTGCAATATGGGGATCAGTTGTGTTGGAAATTAATGTACGAAAACAATCCTAATAAAATTAGTCATTTAATTACGATAAGTCAAATGTATCGAATCGGATAGAGGGTAGCCTATGAGGTGCGGCATTTCAGTCTGCGACTGTGTCGAGTGTTCTATCATACTCATTCCTTTTAATATGATTACATTTCGCTCTCAATAGAAATTAGTAACAATAAATATAGGATGAGAATGGTTATGCGCATCATTATTACTTTGATTTGTATAACATATTAAGTTAGATTGTTTATGATTACTGAAAAACAAATAGAATAGCATTAATGAAATGTTTAACGTTTTATTTTATAACTTTGTATGTTGGGGTTGGGGGGGGGTAAAGAATGAGAAATGGACATGTCCGAGGAGGAAATTATACGTAGAAAATTTTATGAATTTCAGCCGTAAAATTTAACACGAAATATCTATATTATTATGATTAAGATGTTCTTTAAAAATACATAATAGATAAATATGATGTGATAATTTACGAAAATTCAAGCACTGCATCGTTCGAGAAATATTTTATAAAGTCATACATTTTAAAAATTTAAATACAAAATGATAATAAAAATAGTTAAAATGTGAAATGGCGTGCTACTGATTTGGACTTATGAACATTCTTCATGCATTTTACTAAGAATTTGTAATTTGTTTGAACAATTTTTACAAACTTTTTAGCCTTATACATGAAATCGGATCTCAATGCTAATATATTACCATTATTATTATCTACTTCTCTATTCGGAAAACTATTTCTTAATTTAAAGATATGTTTCGTTTTGCGCTTTAAATCCTACATTAATCATCAGAAGAAAAAAAAATAATAAAAGAAAAAAGAAAGAAAGAAAAACGCCGGATGTTTATTTATACAGGTTAAGCGGCGTGAAGTTTCTCTTTGCACTTTCAGATTTGGCGAAAATCGCATTCTCTGGCAAAAAATTGTGAATTTGTTCTGCGTGCGCCAACATTTTGGAGATACACGACCCGGCTAAAAGTGCTTACGGTAAAAATCTTGTTGGTCTCGGGTCCATACAGGAGACCTCTCTCTATGTTTGGTGACAGTCCAGGGCTTGATTTGGATTTTTTAATTCTGTGTTTTTTCTGAAATATGACTGCGTCATTGCTTCAATTACACTCAGAACAGTGTAAATTACTGCTTGACACAAAATAGTCATCTACTCTTGTTCAACGATTCAAAATTATATTTTGCTCCAGACCAGAGTTTAAGTTTTATAAAATTCCTAAAAAAAATTAATAAATTACACATGTAAACAATTTCATTATTTATTTTATCATTAACACCAGGAAAACTGAAATATCCCCAAACATTTCCATATATATATTATTTCTTTATATTTTGGGCATTCTACCCTATTTCGAGTAACCATTTAAAAAATTTTTAGCATTTAGAGAAACCTAGTTTTGCCAATAATGGATGAAAATTAATGAGAAAACAAAGCAAGTAATAAGCAGCAAGGAACAACTGAAGAGCTCTTCTTATAGGCACTGGTATTTGAAATATTGTAGTTCGACTTTGATCAGAGTACATGCTGCTGAAGCTCATAAATATCGATAGCTCGCTGTTAAAGTTTGTAGCCAGTAAATATCGATACTTTGAAATATACCAATATCGATGAACCAATGGAAGGAAAAACTAAAACGCTAGATATCGTTTTCACCTGCAAGATATGCGGCTGCAATATTATTTATTGGTCTGTGGATGTACGAATGGGAGAAGCTGGGCGATAATATTGCAATATATTGCGATAACTTAATTTTCTTGATTAATGAATCATTTGATATGATATCATGCAACGTCGAACTTATTAAACCAATCGTATTTGAGAGATCGTAGGAATAAAGGAAGAGGAAGTATATGTATTGTTTGGATGTATTGCAGTAACATTGTTTTCTTAATGAAAAAGGGATGTATTGTGGTAAGAGAAAGAGAGAGATTGTTTGGTTTTATGTTCTTCAGGCATGAGATTCTTCCTCGAATCTGCGATTTTCTGCTTTTTTGTGATTTCCGTAAATTCCACAATTTTTTTTTTTTTAAATCAAACACCAAAAACGATCAGTGTTCAAACGCTCCATGAAAGACTTTAGAATCTTAATCTTTCTCCATCCAAAATATAAATGTTAATATTCATTTTAAACGTGCTTTATCAGATTCTATAACATATAAAAGAACAGAATTATTCAATATTTCTCACACATGTAATTTTTTTTTTTGTCCTGCTCCCCTCCCCCTCCCCCTTTTTTTCATCTCTAACCATCGCCGATCAAACATTCCGCGGGGAGCCTTTTATTTTTTAATATTTATCCATCCACAACAAAAATGTCAATATTAATTTTAAACTTATGATATTCTAGAACCCATAGAGAAGTGGAATTGTGTTTAATATTTCCCACTCATAAACTACTTTTTACCCCCCATTTCCCATTTTCCACTACCAATCAATGATTAAATGTTGATTGCTAGCTAATGTTTTTTTTTTTTCCCTGCATGTTTTATTGTGTTGATGTGAATTATTCTTTTAGTTTAATTTGTCACTTTTAAAATATTGTGTATAGTTTTACCCTATGTGCATTATTTTTCATTTGAAATAAATTTTATGGATAGATTTGTGTAGTTTTCCCCGAGCGCATTATTTTTCATTTGAAATTAATTTTATGAACACATGTGTTTCCTCTTTTTTCAATTTTCTGCACTCTCATGCCTGGTTTTTCTACTTTAATGAATAATGGGGGGAACGAAGGTGTATTAGAGTAAGATATTCCGTGCTATTTTTTAGAGCACAGTCGGTTGCTCGGTGAGTTCATGCTCGGGAATAAATGAGAAAGAGAAAGCAGAGATTGGTAAGATTGGATGTTTTAGTTATTTATCAATGATCGCTTGGTCAGGCGTGGCACACAGTGGCGGATTTAAGGGGGGGGCTAGGGGGCTGAAGCCCCCCCCCAAAACACTGACATTTATCATTGAATATAGCAATTGTAAATTTTTTATCTGTCTAGAATAACAATTTGAAAAATCTCAGCCCCCCCCCCCAAAAGTCAAGTTCTGGATCCGCCACTGGTGGCACATGGTGCATGCTGAGAAATATCGTTAAAAGGATATATCGGCAGAGTAAGATTTTAAATATTGTTATTCCGATATTAAAAAAATATTGATATTTTGTGATATATTGATAAATAATCCAGTCCTAAAAAATATATATAAAAATAATGTATGTACATATAGAATATTGTTTCATAAAATTTTATGTGTAGTTCAGAAAATTTTGTTTTACTCGGAATCACCCTTCATGCACAGTCAAAATTACTGCAAATTATGGAAGGTTTTATAAATTTTCTTTCTTTTCATTGAATGGCTATAAAAATAACCTTAAAGCAGTGAATGTGGCTTTTATAACATTTTGTTTTTCTGTGAATAACTGAAAATTCAAGTATATATCCTTTTCTCATTCATTTTAATTGTAAGAAAGGGATTAATAAAGATGAAAATTGTGCTCCTTTCACATTATATTGTTTTATAAAAATGATCCTTTTATATAAAATATTTCCATCTTTTTAATATTATTTCAAATAACTGCCAATACTTGATTCAATGAAACATTATTAATGTGATATTAATCATAAAATAGAGTGCCTGCTATATAAAAAGTTTATATATATCTTTCAAAAATAAAAATTTAACATTTTATTTATTTATGTGCTTATTTTTTTTTTTTTTTTTTAAATGAGCTCCAAAGAAATTTAAACCTGTAACAATCCTTGGTGATTAATTACATTGTTCAATAAGTATTTCTCATTAAGAGCTAATTTTAAGAATTATGTTTATAGATTCCTACTCTTCTGCCACTCCCAATATTTTTATGGACCAGTATGTAGCTTCTCAGCCTAGTACAAAAAGTAAGTTTCTGTTTTTATGAATATTTTTTAACATAATCTATCATAAATTCAAAATATCATAAGCACCCATTTTTTATATTTATTTTTAGGCATTCCTTCAATCACAGCATTTGAAAAGAATGGTTTAAAAATAATATTTGAATTTGATAAACCACCAGATAATCCCCAAATGATAATCATCAATTTAACTGCCACAAACCATTCTTTAGCACCTATTCAAGATTTCTTGTTCCAAGCTGCTGTCCCTAAAGTAATTTTTTTAGTAATAAAAAAAGTAAATGATATTGGATTCTATATTTATTCTTTATAATGTTTTTTTTATGTTTATTTCAGGTATTTCAATTACAGTTGTTACCTCCTTCAAATAATGTTATACCAGCCAATAACTTAGGTCATATCCAACAAACGCTCAAAATTTTAAATCCTACAAAGGTAGGTCAGCATTTATAAATAAATGCTCAGTTACTAAATCAATTCTATACATTTATTAAACAAACAAAAAGAAAAAACTGTATTAACTTATTAATATATCTTTTAATGTTGAATCTGCTTTTTCTATAATTACATTAAATGAATTCAAATTGTATTTCCGCATACTGAACATGAAATATTTCATTTTTGCAGATAAATTAGGTATTCATTAAGAAATATTCCTGGTTCATTTCCTACAAAACTTGAGTAAAATTAGATTATATATATATATAAAATATTCAAAATTTTGAGAGCAGCAGCATTTAAATAATATTTTATAAAATTTTCGTTAAAAAGAAATTGGGAAATTCAGCTGGTGGGTCCTGGTTTTCAAAGATACTTCAGAAAAATGGTGGACACTATTTCTCAAAAACAACTAAATAAAATACTGATCTTATTGAAACTTCGCACACTTCTTCAAAATACAGTTAGTTGACTAGTGTTGAACAAGGGATTTTTTTTTTTTTAAATAAAATTTGAATGTATGGCAGAGTTTATACAAAAACAGTACAATTTTTGATACATTTTATCCCACATATAGCCTTGTGAAATTGTATTTAAAAAAAAAAAAAAAAAAAAAAAAAATCATTCAATCACTAGTCAATTCTATTTTGGAAAAGTGTGCAAAATACCAGTAAGGTAGTGCATTAATTTTTGAAAAATCTGTCCACTGCTTTTCTGAAGGGTCTCCAGAAACCAGGACCACCCAGCTGAATTTTCTAAAAATTTTAACGAAAATTTCATAAAATATTGCTTAAAGGTTTTTATATGCTCAAATTTTTTAATAAAAATTTTTGTTATATTAAAAAAAAGAGAGAGAGAGAGATAATATGCTTTATTTTAGCCTTCGAAGCCCATGTAACTCCTTAATGAAATTTTGATATTTCATTGGGGGAATTTTGAAAAAGAATGTCAAATATGACATAAAACTTCATAAAATTTAATTCCTTAAAAGATTTTTTTTATTTTTTTATTTTTTTTATTTTTTTAATAAGAAAAGGAAAATATTTTTTATGACCTGTTAGTTATATTTGCACTAATTTATGAGTATAAATAGTTACCTAAAAATTTGTTTTTGAAAATAACAATACTGGATGGAAATGATAAAGCAATTTCTGTTTCCATCTCATAATTCTCTTTTCTTGTTGCATGATTGAACATTAGTTATATTATTCTTTTTCTGTCAGTTTATTAGCTAGTATGTTGTTATATATATTTTCATGTTTAAGATTATATTAGTTCTCATCTAAAATCTTTGAAAATCCACTATAATTAGGAGGAGGAAGTGACTTATAAGTCATATATGAAAATGTGATACCAATGTTAAAAGTTTAAATTAAAATGTTTGTATATATATTTTTTAATCTATTATGTTTTCTTTTTTGGTAGGTTTTCACAATTGCTATTATAGATTTATTATATTTAATATCTTAGGATGTTGCATTATTCTAGTCTTTATTTTTCTGTTTGTCATAACCACATAAAATCAAAAATTACCCCCTCCCTTTGAAAATTAATATGATAAAAAACTGCAGTTTTAGAGTAGTCTATTTTATCTTTGTCCTTTCTAATATTTGAAAATCTTTTGACACAAAACAATTGTTGTGAGTTCTTGCATTTTATGGTGTTTATTTAAAGTTTTGTTCTTGTTACTTTTAAATGCCAGTTCTGTGGTGCCTTTTTATAAGAATAAGAGCATACTTGCATAAATGTAACATATCATTCTTCTTATTATTACTTATTTATTTTTTGTTAAGAAAATAACCAGTTGCATTTTAGCTAAATGAAATTAAATTTTTTTCTGCAGAACTAAGTTCTATCCTTCTAATGATTATTTTTTATGGGTCTAATCTGTCTATGTGCCGTACACAACTCAAGATTTGAAGCAAAGTTTAGGATAGTGTATATTAAAGCTTCCAGTTTTTGATCGAAACTTGTACAACATCCATTACTACCAGAATTCATGATTTTCTTTAAAAATTCAGATCACAGATGCTTTCTTAGATAGTCAGCTCTAACCTACACACCATACTTCATCTGATTATGGGGGGAAAGGGGCACACATATTTTTTAACCCCAGTACATTAAAATATTTGCCTTCTTTAATTACAGAAAATTGTTATTACAAATTTTTATTCTGAAAAGTAGCCCTAAATGAAATTGTAGAATATATTCACTGCAATAATAATATTTTAGTGTTGTAAAGTTGTAAAATCTTGTAGCTATGCTCATTTTATTTTCTATTTTATCAAGCATTTTTTGAGCTGTGCAGTTATTTATTCGTTATTTAATTTATTTACAGAGTCAACTAAGAATGAAACTAAGGATATCCTATGTATCAAATGGCAATTCAGTTTTAGAGCAAGCAGAAGTAAATAATATACCCCAAGCAGTATATATGTAAAAAGAAAAAAAAAAAAGGTATAATTTTCTTTTCTGCATAAATCTTTTGCAATTGATGGTTATATTTTTTACTGGGGATGGACCAGATATCTGGCTTTTTTTCAATATCCAAAATACCAGCGAATATCTGGATGAAAAAATCACTGGATATCCGGTTAATATGCTGGATATATGGCTTTTGAATATTTCTTTTCTTCTTTCATTGAGATATGATAGGAAATGCAAGAAACAACTTTTGATCCTCCATTTGGGGGAAAACTTTTTAAAATAGCTTCTTAAATCACGTCACTAAAGAAATTATCATAAAATTCCACATCTGTATCTCCATTAGTTTGACTGGGCATTGTTGAGTGAGCAAGCAAGTCAGTCAGGTGATCTGCCTTTGTAGATATAGATTCCTGCAATTCATTTCATTTAATTAAAAAACATGTATATATATATATATGAAATGACTTTTCAGCAGTTTTCTTTTGCATAACTTTTTTTTTTTAAATAAGTTTTCTCATTTATATGCGTAGATGCCAAGTACTCCGATTTAAATTGGTGTGCTCCGTTAATCCGAAAATTAACGGAAAACTCCAATTTTTCAAACCTGGCATTTCTTTATTTGTTATTTTCACTTTTTTAACTTACTTTGTGTTCTTCTAGAACATATACAAAAATATAATTATTCAATATTACTCGGTCATGTAATTATTTTTTATCCCTCCCTTTTTTTTTTTAATTTCCAACTAGCGATTAGCAATTTAATGCTCTATGGCAGCCATTTGTTACCCAATCTTTCTCCCATCACAAAATAAATGTCGTATTCATTTCAGCTCTAGCTAGCAATCAAAGATCAAACATCCTCCAGTGCTCAAGCTTTCTCAATCCACATCAAAAGGATCGCTGCTCAGAATAAAATTGTTTATTAGATTCTAGAATCAATTAAGTTATAAAAATGCTCTATATTTCTCAAATATGTACTTAAACTTATTTTTATACTTTAATACTGAACTTGTTGAATCTATTTGTTTTTTCTCAATACGTTTAAAATACATAATATCAGTAAATCTCTGATCTATCTGAAAATGTAAGTAGTTTCATTGATTAAAAGAAATCTATATTAAGACTGTGTAAATGTAGATTATATATGGAAATCTTATTTAAAATTTTCGTATTGTAATACTTGCCCCGATTTTTTCTTGTTTGCTTTGATTTTTTAAGTGTCTTGCTCCTAAATTTTTAGTCATGAGATTGGTAGCTCTGTTATATGTGCATAGCAAGGCAGGCAAAGCACGTAGTTGAGACAACATTGCACATTATATTCTGCTAACCTAACTATTAAAAGTGACACATAAGCATAAGAATTGATATTAAAATAAAATAATTACAAGATAAAAAGAACTATTTAAATACCATGTTTTCTGTTGAATCATATAAACCATACCGAAGGCAGCGGGAACCCAGAACAATTGGCTAAAAGTATTTAAAAAAATTCAGTGATATTGTGTTTTGAGCTATTATAAAAGTTTCAAATGGCTACCTAACTAGCCGGAATGTTAGTTAAAAATCGATTGCAAGCTTTGTACTGGTAAGGCTGCCGAGGACAGCAAGGACCCGAAATAGTTGGTTAAAAGTATTTAAAAAATGTATTTTCACTGTATTATGAAAGTTTCAAATGTCTAGCTAGTCAGGAAGTTAGTTAAATAAATTTTCTATTGAATGATATAAACGCTGCCGAAGGCAGTGGGGACCTGAAACAATTGACTAAAAGTAATAAAAAAAAAAAAAAAATGTGTTGTCACAGTGTTCTGAGCTATCCTGAAAGTTTCAAATATCTAGCTAGTCAGGAAGTTAGTTAAATAAATTTTCTGTCTAAGCATATAAATGCTGCCGAAGGCAGTAGGGGCCTGAAATAGTTGACTAAGAGTGTTTAAAAAAATGTATTGTCACAGTGTTCTGAGCTATCCTGAAAGTTTCAAATGTCTGGCTAGTCAGGAAGTTAGTTAAAAATCGATTGCAAGATTTGTACTGGACAAACAAACAAACAAGAATCGAAGTTAATAAAAACATCGTAAAATAAAATGAAATAAAACTATTATGACTTATTATTCCATTGGTATTTACATTTTTACTCTCTCTTACCCATATATATATATATATGGTAGAGAAAAGATATTGATTTTGGGTCAAATTTTTGAAATTTAGTTTTTGCTATATTTACATGTTTTGGGGTCCCCGTAATCTGAAAAACAGGTTTTTAGCGGTTCGTATGTGTGTATGTTATTAGCACACCTCAAGAACAAATTGCAGCAGGAAGTCCAAATTCAGTATTCTAAATTTGTATCATGTAGAGATGCTACACTAAACTTTTCTTTAATTGAATTTTAAACGAAGCACAACAAAATTATAAAATAAAATAACAGACCTTACTCAGGCTTCTTCTTCTGCAATAAGCTTTTCTGAGGAGGATCCTCCCTCTTTATCAATTGCAAACAGTGTTTGTTGGCTCTGGCTATTTATAGCCTTACTTCTTCCTTGTAGCAGGTAGCGCCACTGCGGTTCAACTTTGGCAGATTCGTGGTCATTAATGGCGCTGCTATCGCTGACGATCTCAACGCTCTCACGGTAAAACGCGTAAGTATGATTATTATAGTTGGCCAATTTTTCAACGTCATTAAATCAAATTTTATTTCATTTTCGCAATATGTTCGGGCAAGTGCGGTAGTAGAGCGGGCAAATTTAATATAGTTTTTGTGTTCCTTGAGGCGTGTTTTTATCTTTCTTTTAGTGACTCCTATGTAACTTCCAGTTTTTTTATCGGGGTATTCTATAGGGATTTTATAAACTCTGGCGGTTTCAAGGGGGGGGGGGGAATAATGTCTTTGTCGTTTCTTATCATTTGGAAGATATTCGGGTTGGGTTTAATCGGAATGTTTAGATTGAATTTATTGGCAGTATTTTTTATTTTATTTGAGGTTCCTTGATTATATGGTATTGAGAATGTAAATTTTTGTTGCGTTGTTTGCTGGTTTAGAACTTGATTTAACTGTTTCATTCTTTTTTTATATAATTTTTCAAAAAGAAATTTGGAATATCCAGCTTCAACTGTTAATTTTTTTAATAAATTTGAGTTCTTTATTTAAGTCTTTTTTATTATTGCATATTAATATTGCGCGATTAACGTAGCTGCGGATTGTGTTAATTTTATATCTATAAGGGGTTTTACTTTTATTGTTAACTATTTTGTTGCTGGCCATTGGTTTCCTGTAAACAGTTGTTCTTATTTTGTTTACAGGAAACCAATGGCCAGCAACGAAATAGTTAACAATAAAAGTAAAACCCCTTATAGATATAAAATTAATACAATCCGCAGCTACGTTAATCGTGCAATATTAATATGCAATAATAAAAAAGACTTAAATAAACTCAAATGTATTAAAAAATTAACAGTTGATGCAAGATATTCCAAATTTTAAAACTAAATATTCAGCATTTCTCTTTTATATATTGACACGTTTTGAGGTTCCCTGAATATTGAAGTATATTTTAAACGTTTCATCTTTGTCTATGACTTTTATCAGAATAACTTAAAAACAAATAATTTCAGGCAATTCAGATGTTGAATTTCGAAGTTAGTAAAAGGTTGTTACTTGAAAAATTTTACGAAAATTCGTAAGTTTCAAGGAATGGTGTGCGTGAAAGTTGTCTGAATAATGTGAAATGAACATTTAAATTAAATAACAGCTTTTGAATTGTCTTTAAATTTTAGTACAGTATTAAAATGGGCGTTGAGGGGTACAGAATTATTTGCCAAATGAAGTTTTTCCGAAGCCTATTTTAAATTGTTTTTAATGAAGATTTATATAACAGTATTCGTTATCTTATCCCTTAATGTCCAGTCTGTCTTTATGGTATTGAATTTCAGGGTAAAAGATAGTCATGTGAGTGCCACACCAGATTATTATGTTTGTGAATGGAATCAAGTTGCATAAAAACCAAATACAAATACCTTTTTTTTAATTACTGTGCGCTCTTAAAAAATTGAAAATTCCATGTGTACTGGGAAAGGAGACTGTCCGATATCTGGATCCGGCAAAGAAAGAAAATATCCAGAATGCCAAATATCCATATCAGGTTATCTGGTAAAATCTGTGTCCAATTCATCCCTATTTTTATTAAAAACTCTTAGGTTTTTTTTTTTTTTTTTTTTTTTTTTTTTTTTTATCCTTTGAAATTTATTTCAACTGTTAAATTGTTTGCACTTCACAATCAGGTAAAATATACTTATTATTTTGTCATCATATTTTTAATTATATATTATATAAATTTAATATAATTATTTGAAGAAAAAAAATTTAAAAAAATCTCTCAACTCATCTTAACTGGCTTTTATAACTTTCTCCTGCATAAAAGGGTATCAAAAACAGTGGCATAGCCTAAGAGGGAGGAGGGAGTCTCCCCTCCCAAAGTTTTAAAAAATAGGGTGGCATAATGAGGTTTCTGGGAGCGCTGTTTTGCACCTTGAAGCAATTTGGAAGTGGAACGTAAGTTTGTTAATTATCATTAGTTACCAGTAGGGCTGTGCCGATTAATCGATCAATGCTTAGTCCCAATCAATTTTTTTAATCGAGTTAATCGGCTCGATTAATTCAATTAAAAATTTTCAAACTAGGAATTGAAGTAAAAATGCTGTTCTTCCTACAAAATATTTTTTTATATATTTTTCTAACGAACATTCTCAGAAATTTCTATCAAATAATAAAAAAGCAAAACAAAAAAAAATACATAAATAAAAATAAAACCTCTTAAAAGAAGTTGTTGCACTTTTGTTGATAGAGAAAGCCGAAAGTAAAACTATTTAATTGGGTTATCTGTCAATATAGCCAACTAAAATATTTTTATTGAACTTCAAAGTCGAAAGCAAACAATTTAATCGAGTTATCTCTCAGTAGGATGACTGGAATACTTTTATTGAGCATTGGCGCCAAAAGGAAAACAGTTTAATCGGGTTATCCCTCAATAGGCCGACTGGAGTACTTTTATTGAACTTCGAAGCTGATAGCAAAACACTTTCATTGGGTTATCTGCCAGTAGGATGACTGGAATACTGTTTTTGAACGTTGGCGCCGAAAGCAAAACAATTTAATCAGATTATCCATCAATAGGCTGACTGGAGTACGTTTATTGAACTTCGAAGCCAATAGCAAAACACTTTCATTGGGTTATTTGTCAACAAGCTGACTGGAATACTGTTTTTGAACTTCGAAGTTGAAAGCAAAACGATTTAATCGGGTTATCTCTCAGTAGGCCGACTAGAATACTTTTATTGAACTTTTGAGCCCAAAGCAATGGAATTTAATCGGGTTATTGTCAATAGGCCGAATGGAATAATTTTATTGAACTTTAGATCCGAAAGTAAAACAAATTTCATCGAGCAAAAGAAGATCAATCGGATTATCTGTTGAAAAGTTGACTGGAAGGTTTGTATTGAGTGTTAGAGCTATAATATAAAAGAGATTCATCTGATGGTCAAATACTTTTTTAACGATATATTTCCCGTTTGAAAAATTTGCTTAGAAATAAAAGCCGACTGGAATAAAAATTCAATCGATACATCTGCCTCTAGGCCGACTGGGTTATCTATCTTCAATATTGGGGGGGGGGGGGGGGGGGCAGCCTGCCTTATCTGCCCTCTCTTCGAAGTCGAAAAGCTGATAGCAAAACACTTTCATTGGGTTATCTGCCAGTAGGATGACTGGAATACTGTTTTTGAACGTTGGTGCTGAAAGCAAAACAATTTAATCAGGTTATCCATCAATAGGCTAACTGGAGTACTTTTATTGAACTTCGTAGCCGATAGCAAAACACTTTCATCGGGTTATTTGTCAACAAGCTGACTGGCATACTTCTATTGAACTTTGAAGTCGAAAGCAAAATGATTTAATCGGGTTATATGTCAGTAGGCCGACTAGAATACTTTTATTGAACTTTTGAGCCCAAAGCAATGGAATTTAATCGGGTTATTGTCAATAGGCCGAATGGAATAATTTTATTGAACTTTAGAGCCAAAAGTACAACAAATTTCATCGAGCTTTCAACCTGGAATGGATTAGAAAATTTCTCTTGTACAAAGTTTAAAAAATTTAATTTGAAATAAAAGCTAATTAAAAGACGATCAATCGGATTATCTGTTGAAAAGTTGACTGGAAGGTTTGTATTGAGTTTTAGAGCTATAATATAAAAGAGATTCCTCTGATGGTCAAATACTTTTTTAACAATATATTTCCCGTTTGAAAACTTTGCTTAGAAATAAAAGCCGACTGGAATAAAAAAATTCAATTGATACATCTGCCTCTAGGCCGACTGGATTATCTATCTTCAATATTTGGGCCCTGTCTCCCTTATATTAACAGTAGACCCGTTGAGTCCGCACTTGCGCAGAGGCTTCCATGGCCGCAAGAAATGTGGTTATAGATTAAATACTAGTCTTATGTTAAAATATTCTTTTTTTTTTCTTCTACAACCATAAAGGGATTTTGAACAGAACAGGTTACCTGAGCCAGTAAGGTGTTTAATTAAAAAAAAAAAAAACCTTCATTAATCATTATCTCTCTTTAGAATTAATTTGACTTTGTGTTTTTTCAATTCACATGAACAATAATTTTTTTATAGATATTTTACTTGAACTGTAAATAATTTTATGTCTGTTGTTCAATAATTTTCACAGTATTATAGTCAATACTCCAAAATACCAATCTAACATTTTTAATAATCTGCCATGAATTTTCAAATCTAATCAACAGAAATTAGGGCACCAAACAGATTTATATGAAAGTTATCAAAATACCTTATAAACATTTCTTTGTTGTGAGCATATATACAGTCAACTCTCAAAAATCCGCAACCCTAAAATCCGCATATCATTTGCAATGTAAACAAACATTGTCACAACTGATTTGTTGATTAGTGGATTGCAAAAATTCAACTGTATTAAAAGATAAATCAATTATTAACTGGTGCTGATGAATCACCAATCACTCAGCATATTGCAGAGAAGAAAATGATAAGTGTAATTATGTATAATTATCAAAAAATAAATTATATTTATTTAGAGGAAGAAGGAGAAAGTTTCATGAAAGATTTTCTCACAATAAGATAAATATTCAAACTTTCTCATAGCACAAACTTATGTGATTGACCAAGAATTGCTGACTTTTTTGCAGGTTATAGGAAAATAAATATGTATGAATATTCTTACTTAAACTACTATTAATCAGACTTTTCAAAAATCTAGATAATTTATAACTATAATATGATATATAAAAATTGCTCCTTAAATTAAAATTTCATGAAATATTTGTACTTTTACTAGGCACACTTTATTTCAGCATTGTATGTATAACAAATAAATTGTTTCTTAAAGATTTTCTACTTAAATGAGGTTCTTAGATGTAAATAAAAGAAATTACTCTAAAATCTGCAAAATTCAGAAATCTGCAAAACACTTCGTTTTAAGCGGTGCGGATTTTTGAGAGTGTACTGTATTTCAAACCACGTCTGGTTCATCCTCAGTGCTCGAATGACTAGTAGTTGCCTGCTTATGTTTTTCTCCTTCACTGTTTTTGCTCCGCCAAACTTCTTCACTTTGCTTCAGATTTTCAATCAGATGTTGCCAGTCAGGTGGGATGGTGCTGTGCTCTCTATCGTTGACGGCATTGTTAGTTGTTAGGATCTCAAGGACTTCACGTTTTAAGGCAAACTGATGGGAATTATAATGGGCTAATTTTTGAAATTCAAGGGTGTTAGGATTAATAGGGTTATTGTTGTTAATTCTAGAGAAAGCGGTAGAGAGTTTATTGTACTTTAAATCAGCGAGATGCTCAGATTTATGATCTTTTAAATGGTGCTTGGTCATGCCGATATAACAGGCAGGTTTATTATCATTGAATTTGAAATTGATTTTATAAACACCGGAGGTATAATTAAAGAGAATGGTGATCAATTAAAGATCAAATAAAGATCCCATTCCCTTTAATTATACTTCCAGTGTTTATAAAATCAATTTCAAATTCAATGATAATAAACCTGCCTGTCATATCGGCATGACCAGGCGCCATTTAAAAGATCGTAAATCCGAGCATCTCGCCGATTTAAAGTACAATAATCTCTACCGCTTTCTCTAGAATTAACAACAATAACCCTATTAATCCTAACACCCTTGAATTTAAAAAAATAGCCCATCATAATTCCCTTCAGTTTGCCTTAAAATTCGAAGGCCTTGAGATCCTAACAACTAATGATGCTGTCAATAATAGAGAGCACAGCACCATCCCACCTGATTGGCAACATCTGATTGAAAATCTGAAGAAAAGTGAAGAAGTTCGGCGGAGCAAAAACAGTGAAGGAGAAAAACAGATGCAGGCAACTACTAGTCATTCGAGCACTGAGGATGAACCAGACATGGTTTGAAATATATATGCTCACAACAAAGGAATGTTTATAAGGTATTTTGATTATTTAAAATGTTATCTAAATAGTTAATTAAAAGACTCATTTGTGTTTTCGGATTTTTTGAGTATTTGGGTTTTTTACTTTACAATCTTTTTGGAAAGAGAAACAACCAAATGTACATATTTAATAAATATTTATAGTTATGAGCTATGCCTGAACCTTCTATTCATCAGAATCATGCACAGAGTGATTGGAAAATATCTGGTCAAAATTTAAAGGGGGTTAGAGGGGACGAACAAAAAAGGGTACTGTATAGGGCAGCTATCATTTCTTGCCATTTTCATGTGGCATTTTCAGACACACATTGCACTGCAAATCCTTTTATATTCTTTCTCTCTAACCCCCTTTAAATTTTGGTTAGGCATTTTTTAATCACTCTTTAAATCTATTCTAATTGCTGTTATTTTCTTCAATACACTTAACATTTAAAATTAAATAAGTATTTATTTGAATTTGTTTTCAAGTTAAAAGGTTTCAAGTTTATAAGAGTTATAAGTTCCTTCTTTAATACATAACTGTATGTTTAGTCTCAAGTTGAAATATTATTCATTCTATTACTCTGTAAAATCTGTACATGAAAAATGACATTACAAATTTGCTCAAAGGATTAATAAAATATTAATTAGTTGAGGAGACATAATTTAACAATAAATAAATGAGTCTTAACAAAATATTGTAATATAATCTACTCCTCAGTGTGTCTGATTTCTTTTCAATTTTTCCTCATAATCATGTTTATTTAGTAATTGGAAAATGGTGAAGACTTAAAAATACTATTGTATGAGTGTTTAAAATTTGCAGTTAAATCAACAAAATTGTGTACATATTAAAAAAAAAAAATTAATGTGATTATAATTTTGTCTCAAATAAGCTACTGCTGTGTACTTAGTGTTTTTTTTTTTTTTTTTTTTTTTTCCCTTTTTCATATTTATAATTTATAATCATACTTTTGTAAAATTTCAGAATTAGTCTTCTCTATTTAATAAGAAACAACTTATTATTATTACATTAAAATTTGTCTTAACTGTGCATATATTTATTTTATTTCAGATTTTTATTGAAAATGTAAATATTGATTTTCCAAGAGTGATGTTGAAACTTTAGTAGAAGCAGTTAAAGTTGACCTTTGACTGTATTTTACTTCTACCATGAGTCCACGTCTAGCCCACAGTGGAATGAGCATAAAATGAATTGATGAGTTTTACTTGTGTACTACACTGCAATTAGTTACAAAAGAAGAAAAACTAAATTTAGGAGCTTTTACTTATATTTATTTATTCTGATCATTCCATATAGTTTAATGAATATGTAAAAAAGCATATTTATTCTTTTTAATCATAGTTGGTTATAAACGACTTTACAACTTCTGTATTGTCAGTCATGTGATAATCTTTATCCAACTATGAATTGAAGCATTTTTATTGTAGTCAAAATTTGAATTGAACAAATTAACTTTTTTAAACTCCTTGTTCATTTAATGGCCAAAACATTATTATATTTTATTGGTTGGTTATTGTATGGGCTGTAGTCTTTCATTTTCAATCCCTTTAATCATTTTATTAGTAGTACCTAGTCTTGATCCCCCCCTCCAATCATATTATTTAAAATATACTTCTGATTATCACTGTACATATGTAAATGCGAGATTGTATGAAGAACAGTATCAGGTGTTCATTTATTGTGTTATTGTTTGGAGACATTTGCTTATGTAAGTTTCTTATCTATTTTTGAATGAAAGAAAAACTATGCAATTTCTTTAGTATGTATAATTGTTAAAGAATATTAAATATTGCAATCAAGAATGAAGAGCATTATATTGATGTTCTTTTGTTTGTTTTTCAGATATGTCCTTTCATCTAGAAAAAATGTCTTAGCATTTTATTTTTAGATTACTCACTTTACATCTAATTATTTATTTTACAAATGATATAATTGATTTTATTGTCAGATTACTCATTGTACTTCCAACTATTTATTTTATAAATAATTTATGTGTATTATTTGTTTTTAATTGGTATATTTAAAATAATGACAATATGAAGGCATTAGCCTTTGCATTTTTATTATTTTTATAGTTATTTATTTTTGAGATGTTTTATTTAATGAATTAAAGTGCATCATGTATTATTTAATGAATTAGGATGCATCATATAACCAAACATTATTTATATTGATCTTAAACCTCTTTATTTATTTTTAAAATTTCTATATCTTCAATTCAGTTAAGTGAAATAAGATTATTTATAAAAATACTTTTTTAAAAAATCATAGCAGAAAGAAAATTACCTAAATGTTGTGTTGTATATTGTTCTCCCAGTCTTGTGCCTTTAGACTGAAAAATATGAGCCAGTCTTCTGTTATTGTTAAGATTTCTCAATGTCAGCATTTGACTGTATTTGCATTTTTACCTTTCTTATCCCTTCTAATCATTTAAATAATATAATCATGTGTAGTAGTAATAAATTTTTGTAGTGACATGCCTAGTGATTTAATCCTGAAAAATTACTTTTCTAAAATATATTTTTTTAAATCCAAAGCTTTTAAAACAATACTGTATTTGCTCACATAACTGTCATTGCATATTTTTGCACTATCTACTAAAGTAGATTATAAATACGAACACACAGATTTACATACATACATACATACAAGTATTTGTATAAGATTTATTATTAAAATTTAAATAAGGCCTTTTATTTAACTTTAATTTCTATGTGCAATGATAAAGGGATTCTTTTTTTTTTTTTTTTTTTTTTTTTTTTTTAATATTAGTTTATCTTAGAATGCATGTTGACCAGATCTCTGTGTGATTTCTATGTCAGAAAATCATTACTTTTACTTCTCAATTTCTAACTTTTATCATTTTGCATACTATATTTATTTAAGAATAAATTAGTCATTTGAGGCCTTACCATTTTCTAAATTTTACAACAGCAAGGTCTTAACTTTACAAACTTTAACTTCTGTAAAGATGTTTTCTCAGATGCTAAGAGACAAAAACTTCAGTGTGAATAAATTTAAAATTGAAACTTTCTGTATTTGGGGAAATTGTTATTTTATTATTATTTCCTCATGGATAACAATCTCTTTTTTCCTTTTGAGGTTTGTGTATATGTATATATATATATATATATACATATACATATAATTGTGTTTTAAAAAGTATACAATATGTTTTCCAAGTCCATATATATTATAGATTTTCATGTATTCAGATATCCTTAGTCATTAATCAACTTTATTGTATTTAGAGATATAACTATGGGCTTGTTAAGATATCAGAACAATTTGGGTCTATAAAACTCAAGGCGCCTAAATCTCAGAATTAATTGTAAATTAAAAATATATACATATATTTGAACTTTTATTTTCTAGGATTTATAATGATAAGAAACTAAAATGGAATTTATTACAGAAAAATGCAAAATTAAAAAAACAAAACAATATATTTTAAATGTAGTTTGATAGGTTGGTTTTTATAGTGCAATATCCAAAACAAGACATTCTGCACCAAACAAAAAAGTCATGATGATAAGATTATATATATCTTGACAAACATAGTAGTTTTTTAGGAAAAAGTGCTCCATGGCTTATTACAGAATGTCTCATTGGCAAATGAACAGCTTAGAGTTCAATGAAAATCACTCGAGTATAGATGGACTACTTTTGTTCTCTTAAACTAAAATTAGTGGTGAGAAACGATACATTTAAGCAAAACAATTTACTCCATTAAAATTGAGAAAGAGTTTACTAATTCTGAATATCCTGAAACAATATTTGCTGCCAAATTTGATCGCTAATCTCTCCAAATCGCCAAGTTTGTAGTCAATGCAGATTTTGGCTTTGGCATTGATTTTGGCGACTTTGTGACCAAATTTGGTGAAAATTTGTAGTTTAGGGTTACTTAAGTTTGGAGGCTCTAACTTCAACAGGAACAGAGTTCTGGAATTTTCCTGAAAATTTCATTGGTTTATAGAGCAGAACTAAATTCTTTGAAAGTTCTATAAATGGCTAACAAAACTATAAAAAGAGAAAAGAGATTATTGATGATTGTAAACTAGAACTTGCTTATATCTTCAAGTGTTGCTTTCTGTATGGTATTACAGTAAAAATGGAAACAGATGGTTGTTTTTTCATTACCACGAGGGTTGGTGTTGACTTAGCATCAAATTAGGCTTCCAAATAGGGTGAAAAAGGGCAGTTTAAGATTCCCATAGTTTGGAAACTCTCTTAACTTCAATAGGAGTCGAATTCTGGAATTTTTTTAATGATTTATTAGTTTCTAATACAGAACTACGTCGAAAATTTTATAAACCACTGTGACAATACTCTCGATGAATTCAAATTCCATTCAAACTTCAAAACTTTTGGTTATTCCTGAATTGACAAAATTTCCTCTCTGTAGTGCATTTAACAGTGTTTATTTGATTTCTGTAATAAGAATGACTGTTTCATTGGACTTTTTCAAGAATATTCATTGATTATTCATTTTTTGTGTAAAAAAAATTTGCTTTATTGAACTGCTTCCCGAATATTCATTAAATAAAATGCATTAATCGACTATAACCTGCTTATGTCTTTAAGAATTAGCTTCTACATCCCAAAATGTCAACAACTTTTATAACAATATCATTACCAGCTCCATCTATGGGCTGAAGAGTCATTAAATAAAGTGCATTCATTGACTAGAATCTGCTTATGTACTTTCTACATGCAAAATGGTCAACAGAATTCATATTAATATCATTAAGGGCTGAATATTTATTAAATTAATTGCATCCATCGACTAGAACCAGCTTATATCTTGTAAGCGACAACTTTCATAAAAATATCATTACAGGCTCTATCTACGGGCTGAATATTCATTAAATAAAATGCATTTGTTGACTAGAACCTGCTTATTTTTAGCCTTGGAGTTCAAGATCGCACATGTAGTTGGATTTGTGACGTCAGCCTGCTTCATAGGGGCATAGCAGTTTTGCTTAAAACATTCAGTTAGTCACTCCTGCAGATATTTGCCTGCGCTGAGGTTGTGAAAGTTGGTTTATATTTTCCTGAAGGTTTTTGAAAAATCATCTATAAACAGGTAATACAGCAATGGTTTTGCCTAGTGTTCCAAAGATGGAACACCATATTACTCCTACATGGCATAAAATCAAAAAAAGTTTCAGCGAATTGTTGTTTTTTGCATTTTTCTACCTAACATATACGAATTTCATGCAAAAATTTAAAACTTTAAACCTCCAGCATAAATGGGTTAAGAATAACTTTTTACATGCAAAAATGTCAAAAACTTTCATAACAGTATCAATACGGACTCTATCATTAGCTTCTTTTGAAATCTCTATGATGGTAGGTCATATATAATAGCTGAAACCTTTGCATTTTTGGTCATTATGAGTATAATTTTCATAAATATCTCGAAAACAGAAAGTCTTAGATAGACCCAAACGGGAGGTGCACAACTAGATGTTATAACAAACCTATCAAATTTCAACTTTCTACATCCCAACCATTTTTGAGTTATGTGAGATACACAAACACACATGCTTACATACAGACATAACAAAAAATCGTGTAAAATCGTAGATATCTCTAAAACGGGAGCTTGTATCAAGATCAAAGTTGCAGAGGTACAACAAGACATTATGACAGTTACAAATATAAAATTTCAACATTCTATGATCATTCCTTTTTGAGCGATGTGTGCTCCATTTCACGAATCAGAATTAATATACTTCCTTATACTTTGTATAAGGAAATAAAAATAATAATTCATAATGAGATTTTATATTCCAAAAAATTATCAAATTTGGTGAAGATGAATTAAAATAAGTTTGTATAAATGACCAAAGCAAGGGCAATTGTCAGCACATGATCAGATGGTAAGTGAACTAAGTAACATTTGAAAGAAGAAGAAAATGCTTGTGAAAAAATCTAGAGTTCCCAATTCTGAGAGAGGTGATAACATAAAGTTTCTGTACAGCAAGTTTTGAGCAGACTGAAATATGTGGTCTAATTTCTCTTAACTTATTATTATTTATTTTTTTATTTATTTTTTTTTTTTTTCAATATTCTCACTTCTTTTGCTCTTAGAATATGTTTGAAATCTTCAATATTTTAAGTGAAATTGCTCCTAAATTTTTTCTGGGGCATTTATAAAATTACAAAATCATTGTTATTAATTTGCAAAAACATTTATTATTTATGCATAGCATACATACCATGTGTGAATAGTAATTTATTTGTCATTTAATTTAAAAGTCAGCAGCAATAAGTCCTCATCAGTACTCTGGTTTAATTCGGTTCATTTTTAAATTCCTTTTCTTCTCCCCCCCCCCCCCCATTGATACTAAATGTAAATGTCCAAATCAAAAATAAATTTTTTTCTTTGCTCAGCTCTGTAACATTTTGATCTCTAAACTTGAAGCAAATCTTGCTTTAAATTATCTTCAGTTGACTTAATGTTGAAATATGCCAAGGTAGGATTCTATATGTCAAATCATTATTCTGATAGCTTTATATTACGTTTTGTTTACTTCAGATCTCTAATGAATTCTTTTTTCCCAAGAGAGGGTCCCCTCCCCCTCCCTAAAATAATAATAACTGGAAAGAATACTCAAGATTTTCTTAAAGGATGAAAGAAATTGTAGACTTTCAAAGAAGTTTTTTGCCTCTAGACCAATTATAAGCAGAAAATAAAATGTCTTTTTTGGAGGGAAAAGAGGAATATCCTTATTTAAAAAATATCACTCTAATACACTTACAAATTATTTTCTGAAAACAGTTAAGTTTCTTAAATAGATGATTTTTTAAGATTTTTTTTATTTATTTGTTTTTAACAATTTAAACTTATACTTATCTCTAGATTTCATTTAGATTTGGCACAGAAAAAAAAACTTTGATTTTTCAGTGCAAATACCTTAATATACTAAAGTCATGTTATTCATTTACTTAGTGTAATGAATAAAAGTTTATACATAGCTCATTAGTTTAAAAAATGATCTTAACTAAGAATCATTTAAATGATTAAGTTATTATCATTATTATTTAAAAAAAAAAAAAAAAAAAAGCATGTGGTCTTTGATGCTCTTTTCAAAAAAAGTTTAAGTGATTTACATTGTACATTTTTCCTGATTCTTATAAGTGATATGGTTTTCTGTTTTCAGATTTTGTTTATTTATTTTTTAGCAGTATTTTGTAATTATATTTGTTACGGTTAACAAAATCATTACATACTGTTAAATTCAAGTGATCATCTATTAATATGCAAAATAACTAACATATGTAGAAAATGCACAGTGATACTCTAAATAGTGTACATATGCAAGCCAAGTATTGACATAAACAAATAATAGTGGGTACACACATCCAACTTGCTAATGTAAATAGCAATAGAAATTTTTTTAATAATTTATTTTAAAAATATTTATAATTTTCAGGTGTTTTTATCTCTTGATTTAGATACTTTATGATTTAAAATATTCATTTAGTACTTAAATAGATTTTGTGTTCTAAACGAGTTTTTTTTTTTTTTTTTTTTTTTTTTGGGGGGGGGGGTTAAAATTGGAATCAAAAACATCTTAATATATAAACAAATCTTTAAGTGTTTATATTATGCCTAGATAAACTTGAATAGGTGTTTGTATTGATGTATGTTTATATTTTGCAGATGTATAAGTTATTATTTCACATCTGCATTTTTTCAAAAAAGCAAATTACACTGCTCAGCATGAAAATTGCCTCTGACACCATTCCAGCATATCCTTATGTAAAATGACCTCCTGAATCTGAATATGATCACCACTTTGCCCAATCACCCACCGTTTTCTAGATACACCCCCTCCCTCATTTTTATCATTGTTTGGTAATTTTATACCCATCAGTTTGATTTGGAGAGGAATGATGATTATTTTAACCGTTAAATGTCTTCTGACCTGAGGAGCTACAGAGGTAAAAAGTTCTAAAACATGAACAGTTGTAGTAAGAAGGAAATTTGAGGGTATTTGTACCCAGAAAACGAAAGAAAATCAATAAAAACAATCAGTTTCTTTTTCTTCTTTTGTCGCAATATTTCTCTTAATTTTTACATATTCCAGCTTCCAGTTTGCCATTTTCTTACCAAAACATCCCAAATAATAAAAATTATACAATGAAAATTTTTTCAAAAAGTTGTTGAGTGGAGTAAAGTCTCAAAACCCTCTTTAAAAAGTTTGACTAATTCACTGTACGACATTGCTTTCAATAACTCCCACGTTAAATGTTTTGGGCAGTAAAACATGAACAGTACATTATCCTTCTTTGACACATGTTAAAGATAACCACTGCCAAGAACACTATAAAGTTCACTCTCTTATCGCAAAACATGTACGAAAGGTAGATAACAACTGACGGCTTCAATGATAAGAGCAATGACCTTTAACATGTGTTAAAGCAGGAGATTTTACTGTTCATGTTTTACTGCCCAAAACATTTAAAGTGGGAGTTATTGAAAGCAAACATCGTACAGTGAATCAGTCAAACTTTCTTGTGAGGGCTTTGTGACTTTACTCCACTCACCAACATTTTGAAAAAATTTTCACTGTATAATTTTTATTATTTGGGGTGTTTTGGTAAGAAAATGGCAAACTGGAAGCTGGAACATGTAAAAAATATGAGAAATATTGCGAAAAAAAAAAAAAGAAACAGAAACTGATTGTTTTTATTGATTTTCTTTTGTTTTCTGGGCACAAATTCCCTCAAATTTCCTCCTTACTACAAATGTTCATTCATGTTTTAGAACTTTCTACCTTTGTAGCTCCTCAGGTCAGAAGGCATTTAACGGTTAAAATAATCATTGTTCCTTTGCAAATCAAACTGATGGGTATAAAATTACCAAACAGTGATAAAAATGAGGGAGGAGGTGTATCTAGAAAATGGTGGGTGATTGGGCAAAATGGTGGTCATATTCGGATTCAGGAGGTCATTTTACATAAGAATCTGCAAGAATCAGATCTGTCAGATCTGATTTTTTTTTCCTTGCAGAGCAGTGTTATTAATGCTGGAATTCAAATGTTTATTTTTTTTGTGTGTGTGTGTGTGAAGAACTTGTTGCAAGATATGTATGTATACACAAGTTGCAGTAGCTTTATAATTATTAAAGTTGAATTTAATGTCTGTAAGTTGTGTAAGCTTATGCCTAGAATTTATATTTCTGCCTTTGTTATTATTATTAAATGATAACATTCTTTATATTACTGCCACAAAGGCATAGATTCAATATCTGTCGTCCTTGGTGACTTTTGTATTTGGCGATCAAAAGCATAATATGAAAATATACATGCCAGATATATATTTTTGTAATATTCCTTGTACAAAATATTCTTTCATATCATTGATTGTTCTCTTAGTATATGTTATTAAAATAACCATGAATTTTGACAGGAATTAAATATGTTTGCTAGATAACTTGGCGATCTTTTATTCTTTTCTGCCAAGAATGACAGATATTGAATCTGTTCCGCTGCAACATACAGTCCGTTAAGAAATTATAAGACCACTTTAATTTTGTAAATTATAAGAAAAATAAAGATTCTAATCATAATTTAAATACATAAAATAACATATTGCTCTATATTTTTTTATAATTAGTTTGCAATAACTTGGTATAATTCAATAAATGTTTAATTAAAATATATATTAGAAATAAGTGAAAAATAACTTGTTAATAAAATATAAGACCACTTGTCAAAAAACAAAATTGTATAAAAAATTAATATGATATTGGTCCTCCATTTTTCCTGATGACTTCAAACACTCTGTTTTTCATTCAAGTAACCAGGTGATTAAGTTCAGTTATAGAAATATTGTACCATTCTTTTACAATGGCTACTTCCAGTTCATTGGCAGATGAAAATTGTTTATTATTAGCATAAACTTTGCGAGATAATATACCCCATAGGTTTTCCATCGGGTTCAAGTCTGGACTTCGACTTGGCCATGGCAAAGCATTATTTATTTCTTTTTTAAACCACTCCTTTGTGGATTTAGATGTATGACAAACAGTATTGTCCTGCTGAAACATCCAGTTAGCACCACCTAATAAAGGTCCAAACGGTATCATATGATCATATAGCATAGACTGATTGTGTAGAGTTTATATGACCCGAAATCCGCAGTAAATCACACAAACCCTCATAACTGAAAGCTCCCCAAATCATTACTGATCTACACCCATTTGTCGACTGAAGCATTCTTTTGGTTCCTTCCTCAAGTCATGCCAATAGTGTTTGTAACCATTGGGACCATCAAGGTTAAATTTCTTTTCATCAGAAAATATAATTTGTTTCCACTCATCATTCCATGACATGACATTTTTAGTCCATTTTAATTTTTCTTCTCGATAGCATTTCAATAACTTTGGTTTTTTCTTCAATTTCATAACTATCGTATTAATATTTATTTTAAGACTCTTTCAGACTGTTACATGTGAAGTTTTCTTGCTGAAACGCTTTGAAATTTCTCGAGTTGAAAGGCCTTTTTTAGTTGACAGTCAAAAAATTTGTCTATTATCACGTGCCGTCAAAATATTTTTTCTACCAGATCGTTTCATTTTGTTTGAATAATCTTTTCTAATTATGGCATTATGAATGGCAGTTTTAGAACGGTTCATTAACCTCGCAATGTCTCTTTCAGATTTACCAGAACTTTCATAAAATAAAAATTTTCTCACTCCGCACTTCGATAATTCTTTACCTCGAGGCATCGTCAAATTAATCGTAGATAACACATTCAAAATCTAAGCCTTTGCTTCTTAGGTAATGCTTTTACGAAATACTGACGCATGCGCTTTATATTGAGTTCGACGTCATGTATAATATGCTAATTTTCTCGGGTGGTCTTATAATTTCTTAACAGTCATAGTCTTTAATTTTTAGAAAAATGAATAAGTTTTAATGAAATTTAATTTAATTTTAAAAGTTGGAATTAGTATAGGATGCGTTTTCCTATCAATTTTAAATACGCAACTAAAAATTTGCATATTATGCTCTCTTCTTCAGAAATGCACCAATACGCTTGTGGTCTTATAATTTCTTAACGCACTGTATTAGTATCTAATATTATCCTGATGGCTTACTTTTTTAGACATTTGAAAACAAATTTGACTTCAAATTATGATAGAATATAGACTAATTTCATTTTCCTTTTAATTAGTATATTAGTTGGATATTTATTGTGTAAATATCACCCTTTAAAATGAAATGTTGATGTTTACATTCGAAAATGGAAGTCTGCCGTTTTGTTTCTAGAGATTTGAAGTTTAAAATTTTATGAATGTTATAGCAAAAATAACTATTTCCATATATGAGGATTAAAATCAGGAGATGATTTTCCTTAATATTTAATCATTTTTTACAAAAAATCCAATAGATGATTAACATAACAAATCTTTTTATTGTCCCCACCGGCGGTCAGTGACATCACACTTCGCTTGTGTATTGGTAAATTAAATCATGCCATCATAAGAGTCCCAAGCATACAGTAAATTCTTCAATCCTCCTTAGCTGTGTAGCCTTGTTTTGTTTGAAATACCTTTATTTTAAGGCTATTTGTGTGTATGGGGTTTGCAGTAATCAATGCCTAACTAGATTCTTAGTGAAAATTAGAATTTAACTAAAAGCAAGTGTTCAGTAATAAATTTTGAACATGTAATATCATTTGTGATGCCAATCTTTTTTTTTTTTTTTTTTTTTTTTTTTTATATCCCTATAATTTCTATCTTTGGAAGTAACTTATTTAACACAACCCATTTTTGACTAATTTCATTTTCATAATGATTATTAAGAATCATTGTTATATGCTCTAGTAATTATACAACTTCCATGATTCTGTTTTTTATAAGAATAGTGATTGAACAGATGCACTATCGTGCCAAAACATGTTGTACATTTTTTGCTTTGTACCAACATTTAAAAAAAAAATTGCATCCAACTGTGTTAAAATTAAAAAATTTCCATAACAAAATGTTACTGGCACTTAAAATGAAAGAAAAGTATATATGTATACCGCAATAAGTCAAAGACTATATTGGATTGAGTTAGATATACCAAAAAACAAACACTGTTGTATTATTGGAGTCTCTCTCTACCACTATTTTTGTCAGAGCAAATTTCGTTCCTTTTAGATCTTCAGAAATGAAGATAATCTTCCCTTTTGAGGCAGATGAATATGAATTTAGATAAGAAATAATTTTAGCTCTTGCTTGGGTTTAACATTGCATTAGTACTGTGCAATGGGTAATTAGCGATTGTCTGGAATGCAAGCCTTAAGGATAGTCTGGAGACATGCCATCACAATTTTGATCCTCCATGGAGGTGATGGCTCCCTACTTTGGTGACCCCCAGAGGTGTATAATTTAGATGTAAACATAGAGGGCACTGAGGCCATGGCAGATGGCAGATTTTATGTGCATCAGTTACCATTAGTGTACACGACGATCTTTGGTTGGCTTGAGTATCGAACCTGCAATCTTCCAATTATGAGCTCAGTGCTCTACTGACTGGGCTACCACGGTCCTATAATTTTAGTGTATTCATACTGATAAATGGTTATTATTGATCATCCATAGGGGAAATAAAACAAAATTTGGGACTTGGTAGTGATTTTTTTTTTGGAGAGATTTAGCACTCAATATTCCCATGTTCTGTAAATATTTTTTTATCCAAATGTTAGATTCTTATAGAAGGAAAGCATTTTCATAGCACATGTAATTAAAATTGCTAATAGTGCTAAATTTTAAATTTTACTTTTTCTAACTTCATGAAAATTAAGGCAAAATTTTAAATAGTATCTGCAGATTTAAACTAAATAATTCATATAATTACAATTTTTGGAAACAATTCATTTGTTTCCATGGCAGGAATATCAGATTTATATTTTATAATGAATTTCAACTATAGAAAATAACGTCTAAATATTTTCAATCTAGCTTGAAGAATCAGTGCTAAGCATGTATAACTTAAACATTTTTCCTATATAAAACATTAGGTAATCAAAGTTCTCACAAGTAAACCTTCTCTCCTTTGATACCGGTTTTCCGGAAACCCATATATTTTCTGAAAGCTTATGTCACAAGTATAAAAACTGTGAAATCTTAGGGGCAGAGGGACAAGCGTTTAGGAGATACAGGGCCCACAAAGTATCAGTAAAGTGTGTATAGAGGGACATATTCCCATAAAAACGTCTCTATTCCTTGTATGTTCCCGTATATTGCTGTCAAGTACTAACGTATTGTATGTCTTCTTCTTACATTGCTTCTTATTATATGGATACTATAGTCGTTGTGGTGGCCTTGGTCTCCCGATTCGGAACAAGTAATCGGTCTCCAAACATCCAGGAATCGGAGATGATAAAACACATAATTATTCTCCTGGAAAATGATATGTAGATTGTGGAAGGGATCCAGACATTAGGGTTTGCTAGAGGCGATGGAGAAGAACGGACGAGGATATGGACTTCGAAGATGATGGTGTCTATAAGGAACAGCAATGCTCGTCGCAACAGTCACAGTCTCCACTTCTGTCATGACATATTTTGGTCAAGTATGGCTAATGTGACAGAAAGAAAATTCTGCTTTTAGTGGATTCATGGTGTTCTAACAAAGATCATGCATTGTCTGCTTCCGAAGTACTTGATGGTAAAGTCCTACAAAAAGAATTGCTACCCGAAGGATGTGCAGGAAAGATTTAGCCTCTGGATATTCATTTTTTCAGACACTAGAAATCTTTTGTTCTTTACATAATGGAAACAATTATTATCGAGACACATGAGCACAGCTGGCGCCGCGATAGTTTTCTGGCCCTGCAGTCTTTTTTCCCTATATCAGTTCAATGCTCCTCGTTTCAAGAACTTGATTAAGTATTCTTTTTATAAAAGCGGATACTTGGACGACAAACCTGGAATGTGGATGGCGCCAATGGATTACTGCTTCAATTCATTGACAAATGATGAGTTTGCAAATGTGCAGCTATCGCTTTTGTAAAATGTGCCCATTGTGAACTGTCTTTCTGGCCGTCTCACTGTTTATTTGGTAAATTGTACATTGATTGTCTCTTGTAATGGACTTCGTTTGAAGTCAGTAGCAAGTATCCCAACGTATACTGTTTCTTTTCAACGAGTTGTTTCTTCCTTTATAATGATACCTCCACCTTCTTTCTATATTATTAGTTCCTATAAATACGTGAAACGAACATTTTAGCGACTTTTGGTGTCATCTTTCCAACACTTTATGTCCTATAACTCCTAAACGCTTATCCCTCTGCCCCTAAGATTTCACAGTTTTTCTATTTGTGGCATAAGCTTTCAGAAAATATATAGGTTTCCGGAAAACCGGTATCAAAGGAGAGAAGGTTTACTTGTCAGACTAGGAAAAATGAGGTATTAACTGAAACTCTGAGAATCAAAAACTGAAAGAGGAAGAGAGAATGGATAGGAAGAATTTTCATTCTGCAGTATTTTGTTTTTTACTGTAATAATATTCATATTTCAGTTATTTTAATAGAAAATAATTATTTAAAAACAAAATCTTCTGACCAGAAGTAATTATGTGCTAATTATTAAAAAAAAAAAAAAAAAAAAAAAAAAAAAATGTTTTAAAGCTATTGCATTATTATGTTTTGAGGAAAGAAAAAAATATATATTTTACAAAACTTTGGTTGGATGGATTGAGTAATTGATAACTCTGTTTTTACTTTCAATACATCAATATCCAAAATATTTGTTTTGGAAATGCTTCACAAAAATCAGTGAATTTATAATAGACTCTTTGTGAAAAATTTAGACAAAATCGTTATATTGCCGTATATGTTATATATAAATATAACATACAGTACCAATGAGACCCCAAAAATACAGGAATTTTGTTGATTTGTTACTGTATAATCATGTGCTGGAAATTTTCTTTGAAAAAAGTATGTTTTTTAAATGATAATTGAAGAAATAATTGCCTCAGTAGTGAAAAGAACTATGTATTTTATTAGGGGGCTGGAAAGTAATGTAATTTTTTCTCATGTTGATATTCAGTCGTCATTTATCAGCTCATTGTGTGCTTGAAAGGTTCCCAGTGACATTTCAATGTTAGCATGACTTGTTTACTTGTAAATTATTAAAGTTTAAATTATTTTTTGCAATTTATAGTGAAATGGCCAGGCATATAAAAGGAGAGGTACATATCCAGCATTGTTTACTTTTTGAGTTTCAAAAGGATAGTAATGCAACAGTTGCTACAAAGTCATTTGCGATATTTATTCAAGTGCATTAAACCTTTGTAAATGCTAAAGGTGCTTTTATATGTTCAAATTCAATAACTTTGATATTTCTAACTCTTGTCAATTAGGAATACAAACAACTTTAGACAATGACGTGATAAAAGCGAAAATGGAAGCAAATCTATGTCAAACAATTATGAAACTGTCAAACACTCTTAACTGACCTTGGTATACCACCCAAGAACATTTGCAGCAAATTAGTTAAGTAAATAGAGCAAGTGTTTGGGTCTCGCTTAATCTGTCTGAAGAAAACAAAGCTAATCCATCAAGAACATGGAACTTATTGTTTCAGTAGCACAATACAGAAGCGTTTTTTGATTACTTGATCACTGGGTCCTTTATAGTAGTCCAAAAGGCAGTGGCTCTCTTTGAATGAATAGGCACAAAGTACAGCTAAGCCAGGCTTACATGGCAAACAGGAGCTTTTGTGTGTTTGATAGAATATTCGTTGGATAGTTAATTTGAAAGTGCTGAAATCTGGACAAAATGTGAATGCAGACTGTGATCAACTGGATCGAGTAAATCAATCTTTAATTGAAAAATGCCCAGCTATTGTCAACTGAAAAGGCATTATTCTGCAAAATGATAATGCAAGATTAACCCTGAAAAAAAATAATAATGGTTTGGGGTAGGATGTATTGTCTCACGTATCATACTTGCCCAATATTGCGCCATCAGATTTCCATTCATTTTGACTGCTACAATATTTTTTAAGTGGCAAAAAAATTGAATATTTGGATGATATCCAAAATGCAGTCTCTGGAAATTTTGCTCAAAAACCAATTGATTTTTATCGATCCAGCATTGAAAACTTGCATACTAGATGCCTAAAGGTTGTTAATAATGAGGGTGATTACCTAATTGATTAAAAATAAAAATTTATTAAAAGAATTATATGTTTGAATTTATTGTAAAAAAATTACATTACTTTTCAGTCCCCCCCAACAGTTATAAGTTCCAATTAAATGCAAATTAGTAGGGAAACTATCCCACATTCTGGTAATAGGCCGTGGCAATATTGCATACAAGAGACATAAAAATGTAGAAATTTTATTGTTTATAATAAAATATTTGTATATTTTGTGAATCAGCTTTGAAAAAAGCACAAATTTTGTAGTATGAAATTTGTCAGTGTTAGCAAATAGTTGTAATAAAATATAATTTTTATAAGCTGCAAAATAATCTCATATTTTGGCAACCAATCGCAAAATTAATCACCTTTTTTCAGAATCAGTTTTTTAAAAAAGCACAAAATTCAATGATTAGTGATATAATAATAGTCTGTTTCAGCATTGATTTCAGTGGAACATAAATTTTATCGTTTAGTGGTGAAGTGATCCTGTATTTTATAAATCAAGTGCAAAAGTATCATGCTATTTTCGAAATAAGCTTTGAAAAAAAATCACTAATTTTACCAATTATCAATAAAATATTAACTTGTGATTAATCATAAATTTTGTTAATTATGTCTGAAATGATTTTCTGTTTTGGCAGTAGGCCACAAAATTATAATGTATATCAGGAATCAGCTTAGAAAAAAAATCATTATTTTATTAATTAGCGGCAAAATCATAACCTGTCTCTCAGTTAACCCTTTCATTCCCAACTTTTTCAATCCATAAAACAATAAATCTTATATTTGGTCATAAATTTATTTCAAAGGTAATATATATAAATATTTTTTTAAATAGGAGTAATAGCAGAGTACGAATTAATTTAGCTAAAAAAGCAACTGAGAGGTGTTTATTTATGTTTATTATAACCAATGATGCCATTTAAAATCATAACTTTTCAATAAATAAAAATATCAAAATTTTGGAAGAAATACATATTGCAATTAATTAAATTTCAAATTATAAACAATAAAAAATAAAATAAAAAGTATTTCAAACAGTTAATTTTCTTAAATTGCCCAAAACAGGAAACTGATTCCGATATTATTATCTGAATAGAGTAAAATATACTTTCATTTATCAACAAGGATAGTGAAATCATCTAATATATGAATTTTTTGGTGGTAAAATGTATATAGGTTTTATTATTGTTCCTTTTTAATCAGTGGGAGTGTTAGATGGTAAGAAAGAAAATCTGAAATGTTATGATTCCAATTGGCATCACGGGGAATGAAAGGGTTAATTGAAAATAAATAGAAATTTTGGGAATTAGCAGCAAAATTATAGCTATTTTAGTAATTAATTGTGATTAAAACTAAATTGTGTCAATTAGCATTGAAAATTATTCCATATTTAAATATTTGTTCTTAAAATTATCGCGTATTTTCAGAATCAGCCTTTTATCAGTTAGCAGCAAAATAGTAACCTATTTCAGTAATTAATTGCAATTAAATATAAATTTTGTCAATTAGTATTCAAATGATTCTATATTTTGACACTAGACCACAAAGTTATGTAGATGTACAAAGTTATCATTGTACATCAAGAACCAGCTTTGAAAAAATCCCGAATTTTATCAGTTAGCCACAAAATAATAGCCTACTTCAGCAACAGTGGCGGATTTAAGGGGGGGGGCTAGGGGGGGGGAAAAACATTGACATTAACACTTTGAAAAATCTCCTGCCCCCCAAAAATCAAGTTCTGGATCCGCCACTGTTCAGCAATTAATTGCAATTAGACATAAATTTTGCCAATTGACAATGAAATGACCCCATATTTCAGCAGTTGACCATGTTTTATCAATTTTATTTATTTTTTTTATTTTATTATTATTATTTATTTATTTATTTTTTTTTTTAAGCTCAAAAAAAGGCATTTTGCTGCTCCAAAACAGAATTCATGCTGTTCTATCACTGTACAAACTCTAAGGAATATTAATTGCAGATTTTTTTTTCTTAATGTATTTAGAAAATTAGTTAATTATTTGCTTATCAGATTATTTTCTACTTTAATTCTTACATTTTAAGTTGAGACCTAGCTTGTCTCATTTTTAGTTGATAATCTTTCTTTTGAAATATACAAGGCCTTTAATAGACAGTTTTCTTTGACTAATTTTGTATTTAACATTTTCATATGTAACAAAGTATTATAAATTTTATTTTAATTTGATCTGAGACATTTCTTGTAAATAAAATGAGTTAACTAGAAATCAGCTCTAAAATTTCAGTTTTCTTTTTTATATGTGGAAAAAAAAGTTTTTTTTTTTTTTAATGATTATGTATGTTACCAGTTATTTTAAAATATATTTGTTTCTGAGAGTATTTTTAACTTTTTGAGTGCAACAAAACGCTATCGAGCTTCTCTTGTGTTGTGCCGGAAGCATGATCATACACTATCAATAAGTATAATGTTTTCTTTAGAAAAATTGCCTAGGCTAAACTTGCAACAGTGTGAGATATGCGGTAAAAAAATAACAATCAATCTTAATTTGTGCTATATGTAAAAAAAGAATTCAGGAAATTTGTGCAGCAAAACTCTTGTAATAAGTGAGATTTTTTTTTTTTTTTTTTGTAAAAATTACTTTTTATATAATAGTAGTTAATCGTTTCTAGTTTCTATTATTAAAAAAAAAAAAAAAAAAAAAAAAAATGAACAACTTTGTTGTTAATCGATGCACAAAAATGCAATAGGTATCATTCGACTGGGAATTGTTAGTACTTTCAGAAAATGCAGTGAAATTTTTAATTGGGAGTCATCTACATATTAAAATGCACACAAACTTCGATATTTTCAATAGTAATATCCTATTTTTATATTATATTTGAATTCCTGGAGTTGCGATGATGCGAAAAAGTATATTGGTTGTATATTTTATTTATTTTGTTATAGCGTTATAAGCGTTCAAAGATTGAAGGTGCTAATGTTAAATTCATATTTCAAACTTTTATTAATATCTTCACATTCTTTTTTTTTTTTTTTTATGAGAAACAGTGATGAAACCCAAACAAAATCCATTATCACTTTTGATTCTGAAAAATATTTTTAATTATGAAAAACATTAATAAATTCATATTTAAAAAAATTGTGAATTATGACCTATATTAATTTTTACATAAAATGAATCCTAATGCTGAAAAATATGGGTGTGCAAATTTGCAGCTCATTGCAGTTATTAGTTTTCGAGATATAAATAATTCTTTCTTTTGAAGAAGCTTGGGGGGCTGTCTGTTATGAAGTTTTGCATGAGATAACAATGAAAATCTTAAAAAGTAACAGAGAAAATTAAACAAAATATTTTTAATTTTTATTTACGGGTCAAACTGTATAACAACATCAAAAGCAAAGAAACGAAACAAAAAAGATGAATTTTAGACATTCATGTTAGCAAACGAATTCTTAACAAGCCCTGCCTTTCATTGTTCTTCTAAAACAAAAGAATATAGAAAAGAAAAAGTGGCTATACGTATTCGTATTAAACCTCTTATTTTACATTGGAAAAAACATACACAAGTGGCATTTACCTACTCGATTACTAGTGATAAATTTTAAATCCTTTAAACAAACACTAGAAGGAAAACACCAACTAAATAGGCGGGGTTTGCTGTTTAAAATAGAGAAATAGATGGAACGTAAAAATTGTCAAATGAAAAAAAAATGAATGGTACTGGAATGTTATGCAGACTTGTTAAATCGCTTCTCAACTACCATCATAATCAAAACGCTAATCATTTAGTTCATATATTGCTTTATTTTTTATATTTATTTATTTTGTGTGTGTTTAGAGGATTATTATTTTAAGGATACTTCAAATATAGTTTAATTAAGAAACTTTATTTTCATAGAAATTATAAAACATATCGTACAGTTTCAAAGAGTTAAACTGATAAAAACTGGTAAGTACAATTAAAATTATTTAATGTTTACTTCATGATATCTTACAATAATTTATCAGAAAAGATTTAGTTCATGCATTGCTATGTGTATATATATGTGTATAAATTATTTCAGTTCATATATTTTGTCACACCTACAAAATAAAGTAAAGGAAAATTAAAGTTTTATTGGTGATCAGTATAGCCACGATGGCACTTTTGAATTGATAAATATCGCATATTTTTTAAAGAACGCTGTTTGACCAATCTAAATTGTATTCTCTAATGAAGTATTTAAATAAGTATATAGGGGAGAGTGGGGATGAATGGGACATTTTTCATGTTTTTATTGATAACGTTGGCCGTATGTAATTCAGAATTTTGTAACATAGCTCATAATAACACTTCAGTAATCAGTTACATATAAACATACTAACTTTTAATAAAAAGTTACAATTTTTAATTAACCCGATCAGGTTATCGCTTTTTTTTGGCACCTTGTCAGTTTATCATGGGTCGTTGAAGACCCGAGCAATGTTAGAACACGTTATTTTTAATGAAAAAAAATCTGATAAAATTCTTGAGTACTTTAAAGATAAACAATTAATATTGCAAATAAAAATTAAACAAATATTTTATTTTTCATCGGAAATACACCTATTTCCATAAAATGCAGGAATCTGTTAAAAAAATTCATAACTTTTGAACAAATTGAGAAATCTGAAAAATTCAAATTGCATAATAAAATTTCAGAATGGTGTTTTTACAAGAAAAATCATGGACATGATGGATAGGTATTTCTTCAATATGTGAATTCTGAGGAATGAAACAAAAGAAAAATGGCTCTGGTCTCCTGTGGCTCACAATAACCTGATCGGGTTAATAATCATTTTTTTTTTTTTTTTTTTTTTTTTTTTTTTTTTAACATGCATGTGCATTGTCTTATTCATCACCACCTATGGGGATGAATGGGACAGGACTGGAATTAACAAAGAAAAGAAAACAAAATGGAAAGTAAATAATTTTTTAAAGTTAAATTGGCTTATGTGATTTTATTGCACACTATGAATTTACTGAAATTAACATAAGCTGATGAATTGACTCAAATTAACATCAAAAAGCAAAAGTCCTTTGGTTTGCATAGTTCCTAGTGCTCTAGGCTGTGGTAATTTAATCTAATAATGCCTAATCTAAAAATAAATAAATAAATAAGACACTAGAAAGAGATAAATCATTATAATAGAGTACAAATTAACCAGATAATTTTTTGTTTCCTACTGATCAGGAAAATCAGCAATCTATTCGGTAATATTGATAATCACTAGGATTTATTTAATTAGCTTGATTGAAATTGTGATTTTAATCAAATTATTATTACTTTATTTATTTATTATTGATTTAAGTTGCATTGAATATTCTAACTTATAATTTTTTAATCATAGTTATTATAAACAAAAATCAGAACAATTAAATTCATTTTTTTTTTTTTAGTCCACAAAATTAAGAATCCTGATAATCAATATGGCAAATTTACGTTTTAATATAATTCTGGTGAAAAATTTTAAATTAGTACATAGTGGGAAGTGTCCCATTTATCCCAACCGTCACATGATCATATGAAACAGAAAATAGGCTTAATGAGCAATTGTGAATATTCTTCTTGAATATCATAAATACAATAAAAGATTATGCCTTTTCAGCATATAAGAGCTATATTAACTTTAAGCAAATAGTTAATGTCTTAACTACTGCCTAATTGAATCAGCACAAACTGACTTTGCTAGCTGAAAAAGACACTTTAATTTTTTTCTGCTCTTCTATGGATAGCACATTTCTGAAACTACACTTGATTAATGATCTCAATGCTGCCATATATCAGGAAAAATGTCAAGTTTCTGGTGCTTGCAAAACATAAAAATCTAGCTATTGTCCCATTCAACCCCACTCTCCCCTACATATTTAAAAAAACAAAATCAGGTATAACCAACAAGCAATAAATATAAGAGTTTACTATTATTATTCTTTATAATACTTTTTCTCTTAAAAATTTTCGTCTAATTTTTCTAGGATCTAAATTTTATTTTTCTAAATTTGCAGATAAACCCCTAACATATTTTTGGTTATAATTCTATTAATACTTAAGTAAAGTATACAAACTGTATACTTTTTCGTACTGCTAGACTCTCAGAAATTCAAATATGTAGTGAAAATTGGGTGTTGCTATTGAAAAAATCAAAGTTGGCACTCATTTCAATATGTAGATGACATCTAATTCAAAATTTGATATCATTTTCAAAAAGTGCACTTAATTTCCAGTTGAATGATGTCTATTAGATTTTTCTGTGTCAATTTATAACAAAATTACAGAGAGTGTTGCATTTTTTTCCCCCGACTGTATATTTAGCATATAAAGCAAAAGAAATTCTTCAGCACTCAAGCGGTTAACGCCCATTGAATATGAAAACACTGCTAGGATTGCATGCATATTTACTATTATTTCCACCAATTATCTATAATCTATATACATTACATGTGGGCTTGTGTTAAAGGACATATGAAGACAATGTATGCAAACTTAATGACTGTTATTTTTGACTTATCTTTATTTGACTTAATATGACTGTTTATAGTTTTATTTATTACAAGTCTTTTTCTTATGTTTGTACTTTAAGGTAGGGCTCTTTTTGTCAATCTTGCCGACCACTGCAAAAAAAAAAAAAGTAATGGTTTTTAATTTTTATTGGGGTCTATATATTAATTTTTATTTCTATCAAATAAAGTTTGTATATAACTAGCATTATAGGTGGCTGAAAAGCAGTTCTATCTTCAGATTTAAATCATGGTAAAAGTGAAACAATGCTGCCAAATTCTGCTCTTCCCACTGTGCAAATAAATTAGACAATATAACTTTCTCTGACAGCAAATGTACTCTGTAAAACATTTATGTTATTGTGGTAAAGTTAAATAGAAAGAATATACTGAAATAAATTTTCAGTTGTTAGTTAATATATTTTAATTTATGCTTATGTTGCATCATTTAAATGTTATTAGTATAACACTTATATTCATTTAAAAATTTCTAAATAATAGCACATGTTCTATCAAATTTCACTGTAGCAATTTTAAACCCCTGACAGTTTTCATTTCAAAATTTTTTTTGTGAAGAATGCTGGAAAAAAGCAACAGTTTTTCTAACAATTCTTATTAAACTTTAAGAGAAATTGATGATTAAATGTTTTAAACAAAAATAATAATGAAGTTTGTATTCTATTTTGTTTAAAATATTTACTACAAAAATTTTTTTCATTAAAATATAGGTGTCTGTACTATACAATACTGCAGTTAAAGTTTAATGTATATTTTTGAAATAAAGAATATAATTATAAAAAAAAAAAAAAAAAAAAAAAAATTATTGCTAGAATAGTTTCTAGCGGATAGTTTTAAATGAAGTTAACTAAAACTAAATGTGTTGCATTAAAAAATAATAAAATAAAGCTTTCATCCAGCTCACCATTTTTGTGCCATTCAAATTAAATTGTGAAAGCCTATGTAAAATATGTACAATGAACTCTTATCTGTGTGATCTTCCACCTGCTGCCACATTTAAATATTCTTCAGAATAAATAATATCAAATACAACTGTTGATAAACAACTGTTCATAAGTATCTTATGTCTCTAATTTAAAAAACATCCATTTGATTTCTGTTTAAATCTAGTGCAATATATAGTAGTTAACAGATAAATCAAAGTAAAACATTTTATGGACCTCTGTTAAATTTACTGTTTTTTTTTTTTTTTTTCCCCAACCCTATTCATATTTTTAAAAATTACTTTAGAGCTTTTAAATTACTTTTAAAATATTCATAAATGATTGCATAAAACAAAGCTTTATTCAGTTACTAACAAGATTTATATTATCTATAACAGTAACAAATTGCTGGCTATTTGAATAAGATTTTGCATGCCTTCAAGGCATGCCAGCCTTGAATGTTTTAATTTTTACAATAAAAATAATTTTATTATAGATATTAAATTGGTTTTGATATTTGTGGAATAATTTGTGTTTGTATGACCGATTGCTTCTAATTCAAATGTTATTACAGTAAGTGCCTTATGTTTTAAATTAATGTATTTTGTCTTAGCATCTATAAATTGTGATATATGTTTAAGAAGTTTTTTCAATGTAATTTTGATGAAATTTTCTTAGATTAAATCTATTTAAGAAAAAAATGTGTCATATCTTAATTTCATTTTCATATATTCATGCAAATTCATTGTTATATTTGAAAGTTATACCTTATCTTTCTGAATTAATTTAAGGCAGCCTATTTTCCTTCATAAGACAGTTGGAGTAATATTAATGTTTCTGGAGACCCTAAATAAGTTTTTATCTTCTATATTGTGTAGTTTTTAATATAGTTTTATTTTATCTTTATTTTTATATAGTTAATACATATCATTGGAACAGGAAAGTACTCATGAAATGTCACACAATAGCTGATAAAAACCTTATGTATCTATAAATCATTGGTTATTTTAGTTCCATGTTAATTTTTTAACCATTTGCAGAATCTACATTTTATACCTCAGGCTATGTATAGGTAAAAGTTAAGAAAATATTTTTATTCAATATGAATTTTGCCTTTTTAAGCTTTACATTATGGAAAGAATAGCATTGATTATCAAAATATCAAACTAAGCATTTATAATGATTAAATAATAAATTAATTTAGTGAAAGATAGAGGAGAAACTTAAAAATTTTTGACCGATACTAGAGAATTTCTACTGTATTTTCTTTCTGGTACAATTATTTTGAAAAAAAATGCTCAGTTTCTTTTCTGGTGAAGAATAGATCCTTATTCTTATCTTAACATTTGAAAGCTATAAAGAGTTATAATTATAAGTTCAAGAGAATTTAACAATTTTTTATTTACTGGGGATTATTAAATCTAGAAAATAATCACTGACTGGTATTGAATGTTTTTTAATATTATTTTAAGCTAACTTAAGTATAGCATTTTATTATTAAAACAACTTGATAAGTTAATGATCAAATTTTAGAATTTTATTTGTATTAAATAGTTGAAACAAAACATTTATTTATTGTGCAATTTTAAATATATTTTATAATGCCATAAAATGAAGAATTTAACGTACACGAATAGTCTTCCAGAAACAGACTAATATTTCTTTCACTTGAAAATATTAATTTTATTACCATAATATTTTCAAGTCTTTGCATGTCTTTCTATCTAAGCCTCAATATTATAAGAAATAAAAGCTTACGAAAGAATTATAGGAAATTTTGTATTCCATACTTTTTAAATGTTTTTATTTTATTTAAAATTTAAATTCTTAAAAACAGACCAACTTGAATTAATTTATAATAAAAGTACCTTTCATGATGCTCTGTTAATCGCTATAGATCTTTCAGGGCGATCCGCCCCTTCTTCAATAGCTACATGGCTGTTGTCTTTTGTTGAAACTGGTCTCTCATCGTGCTTCTCTCTCTCAGTCCCGCTTTTCATAATTTGGCGCCACACTCCGTCCAAATCGGCGCGCGACTCGTGCCCGTTACATGCAGAAATGTCTCTCATTATCTCTATTGTCTCTCGGTAAAAAGCGTAGTCTGGGTTATTGTAATTTGCTAGTTTTTTTGTTTCATTAAATATAATATCTATTTTATTTAGATATAATAAAATATATTTTATTTTATATAATATCTATTTTATTTAAATAAAATAGATATTATATTTAATGAAACAAAAAAACTAGCAAATTACAATAACCCAGACTACGCTTTTTACCGAGAGACAATAGAGATAATGAGAGACATTTCTGCATGTAACGGGCACGAGTCGCGCGCCGATTTGGACGGAGTGTGGCGCCAAATTATGAAAAGCGGGACTGAGAGAGAGAAGCACGATGAGAGACCAGTTTCAACAAAAGACAACAGCCATGTAGCTATTGAAGAAGGGGCGGATCACCCTGAAAGATCTATAGCGATTAACAGAGCATCATGAAAGGTACTTTTATTATAAATTAATGTTTTTATTTTATTCAGAAAATATTGTGAAAACTACTTATGTCTAGTTAAGGTTGCATATTGGTCAAATTTCCCCCCTTTTTTCCTTCCCATGTTATCCAATGAGATTTTTGTTGCTTTGTTTTATAAGGATATCTCATTCAAAAATTAAGTTTTTCAAATATTTCTCTTTTAATATGTTGCCATTTAGCTTAGTGAGCATTTTTGAAAAAAAAATAAATATTTTATTTCATTAAGTAAATTTAAAACTAAGGCAGGTAAGTTTAGATCTCGAAACACAATATTTATCTTCTCAAAAAATTGCTCCCTAAACTAAAAGGCAACATATTTAAATTCGAAAAACTTCATTTTTGAATTAGATATCCTTATAAATCAAAGCAATAAAACCCCATTGGATAACATGGGAAGAGAAAATCTGACTGATAAACAGCCTCAAGGCCTCGCTACCTTTTACGATTCCTTTGTAGCCAAATTCCTTTGTCAGCCAAATTGTATGGGGGAAACTTGTTATGAGAATTCTTTATTACATAATGTTTTTCTTTTTAATATTTTTTCGTTTTTGTATTCAGAAAATCCACTCTCATTAATTTTGTCCTTGTCCCCCCCCCCCCCCCCTTACAAGAACAAATTTAAGAGTTAATGTTTTGAATAAGAAAACAGAATTTTAAAAATTTTAGGTACTAAATAAACTTTCCCATAGATTTTCTGAATACAAAAGCGAGGATTTGGCTACCGATAATAATAGCTGGGATGTCCCTTTAGTAGTTCTTTGATTACACAGGTCTGTGAAATAGTGCTTTTTTTTTTCACTGCTTTGGGTTCTTCTAATGTTTTTTGATACGCCTAATTAATTCAGAAATGCTCATTTTTTTCTTCTTATCACAAAAGGGTTTTTCACAAAGTAAGAATGGAGATCTGAATGATTCGCATAGAGGCTGTAACAGGGATCACTCTAGAGTGTTTCAACAGTGTCATAGGTCCCATACTAATAAGTACAGAACAGGGACAGACTAGCCCACTTGGCTACCCAGCGATTGCCAGGTGGGCCAACTGCCAAATTATGTAGGCTGTGGGCCAGATGAACAGGAAAGAAAAATGCATTATTGGTGCTAAATTTTAATTATTCAGGTAAAAATGGTGATAAAGTACATATTTTTAACAATGAACATACATCTTAACAAATGATAGAATAGTACAAATATTTATACGGTACACACATTGGCCAAGAAAAATCTCAAAATATTGCTTAACTTTTAGCCCAACAGTATTAAGTAAACTTTTTTTATATAGGAATTTTTGTTTGCATTCGAATAATTTTGCTGCCGATTGTATATCAGAATGTTTTATTTTCTCAATTCTTCGAAGAATTTTTTTTTTTTTTGCAAGTAATTAAAAATAATCTTTGTAATAGTGGAACTAGAATAGGGCGCAGTGCATGTACGCTAAATGCTATGTGAAAGGTCAGGCATAGTCTGATAACAAGTGGAAGTAAAGAGCAAAATGTTTATTAATATCCCCTCTTTTTCTTAAGAGTTGGTTGGGTTGTGGGGATTCAGGTTGATTGACTGCACTAGAATTCCAGGCCCGAGGGGGAGTGCCCTCTGTGGGGATCTTTCTAAGGTGTACTAGCCCATATTTGACAGTTTCAGAGAAAACCACAGAAAATTCCGAACAGCAAGGCCGATGAGCGTGACCTGGGATCAAACCTGGCAATTCACACCTACCAGCTTTGAGTGCAGAATTGCTCGGCCGCTGGTGGGTTCATTTTTCTTAAGGGAAAATATCTTTAAGTTTTAATATATTGTAATTTTTTCTTTCTTTCTTTTTTTTTTTTTTTTTTTTTCTCTTACCCATGTATGGATGAGACAGTATTATTTTCTGATCGAATTTTTGAAACAGTATTTTTAATATATTTGCACGTTTTGAGGTGACCTGAATTTGAAAACCTGATATATAATGCCTGTTCTGTGTGCGTCTATGCATGTTATTAGCTTATTTGAAGAACAAAGCTAAAAGAAAATGTGCAACATGTATGAGGTATGCTCTAGAGTTACTGCCCGAACATAACTCTCATGGACCAATGTCTATCTCATTATATATAGCTTACAAGTATGTATAAATCCTTTCATGTATGCAAGTGTCTTGTGAAAGAATTTTTTCAGTTATGAAAATAATTAATAGTTGGTTGCGTTCTTAATTTGGATAAGAACATTTAAAATATTTTATGTATTTATTCATTTATATCTGTACGTTGAAAGGTCTTTAAGTTTTGATTATTATAAAATAATGGACAACCTAGCTTTATCTTCTAAATATGTAAGAACTTACAAACATTATTTATTCAAGTGAAATTTCTTGTGGACCCATATAAAATTCTCGAAATTTATGATTTATAAAAGTGTGTCTTAAAATTTAAATTGTATTTATCTTTTAAATTTTCTTTAAATGCCCCTTTTTCTTCTTTTCTCTCTGGCTGTTTCTTCTGCTTCTTTATTTTTTCTTTCTTTTTTTTTTAAGGCTTGTATCCATATGTGTTATTTTTATACTTATGACATTAAAAGGATTCCAAATTGACACTCTGAAAATTTTTTCTTGAGTTAATTCATTAAAAAAATAGTAATAAAGTTGACAACGAGAGATTTCAGTATGTCATAATAAAGTGAATTATATTGCTTCTGCTTTCCAATTTAGAGTTTTTAGACCACCTTTGTATACATTATGATTATATCACTATAGAGAAATTATAGTCTGGTTCAAAATTTTACTTTCTCTCTCCCATATATATGGCATAGATGACAGCATTTTAATTTATTCCAAAGTATTTTTAGCTCTGCCTTTATTTCGCTTCGTTTTATTTATATAGAAAAATTTTCCCCAATATATAAATAATTTCGATAAAATAAGAAAAATTTATCCCTAAAAAAATTAGTGGCTCTAAAAAAAAGGCAGAGCTAAAAATACTCCAGAATATATTAAAATGTTGGCATCTATTTATATAGTAAAGAAAGTACTGTTCTTGAGTCACATTTTCGAAAGTGAGTTTTTGTTATATTTAGGATTTTTGGGGTCCCTGGAATACAAAAATCATGTTTTAAGCAGTTGGTCTGTGTGTATATCTGTGTATGGGTTCTTTATTAGCATATCTCAAGAACAAATAGTAGGGAATTCGAAACTTGCTATCTTAAAACTGTGTTGTATAGGGGCACTAAACTTTTCGTTGAGATTAAGTAAATGGTTCATGTACCGAGACATCCAAAAAAATTCTAGCACATTATGATTATGAGCAAAAATTTTGGTGGGTATACAGTTTAACATCTGTAGGCTTCAAGCTGCACTTAATTTCTTATATGCATGGAAGCATGTTTTGTGTGGAATCAGCTGTAGAAATCATTCATCAGTTGTTTACAGGGCCACCCAAGAGATTTAGAATATTGTTGGGCTATGTTAGGAAATTACTGGAAATGCATTTCATAATGTGCTGTGTGCGATTAATGGAGGACTATATTTAAGTGCACAATGTGGTGTGTACTAGATGACATACAGATCTACCAATAATTAAGCAAAAGCATTATTTTCTATTGAATGTAATTGGTGGAATTGCTTTACTATATTTTACCATGTCCAGGAAACTGCTTAGGAATGAAAATTAATTTACCATACACGATAAGTAAAATATTTTTTTAAGTTAATTTTTCAGTGTTTGCTTTTGTATTATTATGCTTTTTAAGGTTCCTTGAATATTAATATCAAGTTTTATAACGTTTGATCCTGTATGTCTGTTATCAGCGTACCTTAAAATAACTTAACAGTCTTGAATACTATATAAATGTATTTACTATTTTCAATTGAAAGGTTAAGGGGAGGTGGCAGCTCCTTTCACGCAGATTTATGGTAGTATACAGTTCTTGTTATTTTACCCCTTAATCTGCAATGTATCTTTAAAATATTGAAATGCAGGGTAAGAGTAAGTCGTGTGAGCGCCACATCAGATTATTAACATTATTCAAGAATTATTAAATTTTTAACATCAGGCTGTATTTTTATAGAATTTTATTATATAAAAGAGATCAATATTAAAATCCCATTCATCATTTGTCGTAATTTTATTTTATTTTTAGCACATACAATACGTATTTATCAAATAAACTAGTACGTTGTGGCCACCACAAGACTTTTTTCTATATTTTCCTGTACAAATTCATTCATTACTAATTGTTTATTAAAATTATTTTTCATGATAAATGCAGACGATTTTATCACAGAAGAGTATATACATTAAACGCACAAAGAAAATCAATTTTATGCAATTCAGAAAATCAGAGGCGTCGCCAGAATTTTTTTCAGGAGGGGGCAAATTTAAAATTGCAAAATTTCAGCATATTTTAAAAAATTTAGTTAGATTCAAATGGCTGGCTGGTTGATTGAGGTGATGAAGTAAGCCTGTGTGTAAGCCTTTACTACAACAAATTTTTATGCGTATAATTTAAGATAAAACATTTTACTTATAAAAATTATACAGTTTATTCTAAACCAATACAAATCCGCGAAAATCTTATTGTCGATTTAAAATCTGTTTTCCGGGAAAGGTTAGGGACAAACTTTAAGTGCAGGTCAGCTCAGTTTGACTCTAAATGGCTCTGTGACATAAATTTCGTTTGGTCATTTGAATTCTAAAAACATAAGTTTTAAAGCTTTAAAAAATAATGTTTACTTATTAGAATTTTCCAGGAGGGGGCAAGTGCCCCCCCTTGCTCCTATGTGCCGACGCCCATGCAGAAAATGTAAAATTGTCACAGATCTATGATTCAATCATTAGTTTTAAAGGTATTAAGGATTCAAAATAATTCATTGAAAATAGCTCTCATTATATACATTTATACGAAATTTTGTTCTGTACTGTCATGTTAAAATTTTTGAAAATGATATTGATGGCAGTGCTAACCAAGTTTGGTTAAATTTCGTTCACTGGTTTGGGAGTTACAGCGTCCACAAAATGTATTACATTCATGCAGTAACAGATTGACAGATAGTTTTCAAAAATGGTCAAATCGTGTTTTGGACAACTCTCAAAACATGTAAAACAATCAAAAATCGCAGATTGAAAATTTTCACAAATCCAAAACTTCATTCTTATATATATAAAAGAAAGTGAAAACTAACATAAAATTTATTTGGCTTTTTACTTTTACATTTGTATTTTATTTTATATATCTTTAGAGATTACAATGTAAAAATTTTGAAAGTATTGTTTGCGATAAAATGTACAAGATGCCATAAAAAGATCACCATTATTCGAAGGTGTAGGTGTATGTGCATTAGAATCCAAGACGGATTCACCTCCGTGGGAGGACTTTCTCGGGACCCTATCCCGCATTTATGCAAATTTCGGATAAAAAAAAACCAGAAAACTCTAAAGGCCAATGAATGCTGTCTGGTATTGAATCCAGCACCTCATGTCTACCAGCTTTGAGAGCAGAATCTCTCAGCCACTGGTGGGGCACACAATCAGCCAAAAAAACTCATTAATATAAAATTTATTATAATAAAAGTAAATAAGAAGTATATTACTTTACATTTTAACATAATTAGATTCTTTGATGCTATATATTATAACTTAATGTGTTCTGATAATTTTAATTTAGAGCTCAATATTTACTTACAAAGCAAATTAAAGGGCCCTTTGTAACCACACTGCTAATCGCCTTTGAGTGTAGAGAGCATGTTCGAACACCCATGCCCTGGGTGTTTTTCCATTTCTTCGTATTGTAATTCTGTCATGTGCTATCTGTAATTATTTTATAAAAATTTACAAGCGGAGTACGAGCCAAGCATACAAATCTGCTGTATATGTTATCAATTGAAGCAAATTAAACTCGTTTAACATTACCATTTTCATCAATTTATCTAAAAAAAATTTTTAACATGCCATTTAAAATGGTTATTGTCCACTTCCCTGCAGTAACTTCAGAGAACTGCTCATATAAATTTAAAAAGGAAAAATTTATTTAAAAATGGCCTAATTGTATTTTTTGTCATTGAACATGAACATCATTTAGATAGCAGTATAATTTTAATACTGTTGTGCCCAAAACTTTGTACTGAAAATATATTTCTTGGAGATTCAGAAATGTATCCTATTAACGTTCTAGCGTTAGTGTTCTAGGACATATTGTATTAGGCTGTATTAGGGGCTGATCTATGGGAGAGAAGAAGTCAATCACAATTTCAAACTTTTATTAAAAATATGTTTCTGTTTATAAAACTTAAATTAATGTGGAAGGTTAAGTAAAATGCTGTAAAATTTTGGCTTTATTAAAAGGTGTCTGTGTTTCTGTGACTTTACTTTGTGCCCCGATGGGGAAGGCTTCCTTATATCTCCTTATGGAGTGAGTGGACCAAAATATCTCATAGCCGGGTGGGTCAAATTGAGCCAGTCCGCCCCTGGTACAGAATAAACTAGTAAGCCTACTTTTCAGTTTCAAAAATTTCAGCAGAAATGAAAGTTAATTAGAAAATAATGAAACATGTTATCGATGAGTAGGTTGACTGATGGGTTTTTTATTGGCATTTGGAGTCCAACAATGTATAAAGGAAATCTCCTGATAGCCAAATACAAATTCTGTAGGATTACAGATAACGGGTTCAAATCCTGATTTAGGCATCGATGTTCACCATGTTTTAGAATATCTTTTAAGCCATAGGTCCTAGTGTAATTGGCTTTAATGTACAATAAAATGACCATAGAGTGATAGATACTCCAAACCAAAACCAAACCAACTGGCCTATTTTCACTTTCAAAAATTTTAGCAGAGTTAAACACCAAAGGGGAAAAAATAGTCGGACTATCTGCCAATAAGCCGACTGAGGTGCTTTTATTGAGCTTTTTGAAGTTAAAAAGAGATGTTTAAAGACCAAATCTTTTTTCAGTCAGCCAATTTGCAGTTGAAAAAATTTCATCAGAAACAAAGGGCCGATTATTACATTCGGCATATTTTCATTCTTAAATATTCATCAGAATTCAACACCAAATATATATATATATATAAATCAGGTTTTGATAGTAAGCCAACTGGAGTGATTTTAATTGAGCTTTAGAGTAAAAGTCAACGACAAATTCATCCTCTGGCTATAGACTGTTTTAGCTGATATATTTACAGTTTGAAATGTAATATATTTCAAATAATAAGACAGAAAAAAAAACTAATTTGGTGTATCTGTCGATAGGCTCACTGGAGTACTTTCCTCAACTTTGAGGGGGCAGCACTTGCTACGCCCCTGTTTTAAATACATTCCTTCTCAAAAGTTTAGCAAGATTTGCAAAAGACCAATTTTTCACAATTTAAAAACTTATATCTCAATTAAATGTTTTCAAACATTGGGTATTTAAAGAACTGTGTCTTCTTCATGTTTTTCAGTGAAAATTGGTTTAAGAAAACATTTAGGGGGCCAGGCCCTGATTTCCCAATAGGCATGAGAAGCATGTGCTTCCCCTGTAAAATTTTGAAAAGGCCCCAAATTAAGCAAAAAAATGGGCCCCAAAATTCTATGCTTGTGGTCTAAAAGCATTGTCTGATTATAAAACATCACAGTCCTACCTGACTGCATGACTAGATATAGGATATTTGCTAATAAAGCTTTTACACATTCATTTATAATGGAATAATTTCATATATTGTGGTGAATATAGCCTTTCACCCCAGTTTAAAACTTGGTACAAAAATCAAGTGAATTTCCTTGTTTATGTTTCAAGTGAATTTACTTGTCCTCAATTCCAGGTAACTACAAAATGTAATGAAAAATTTATAAATTTTTCAAGATGTTTGTATGAGTTTTTAGACCAAGAAGTCAGTGGGGGCCCCCAAATGGATTTGTGCTTCCCCTCAATTGTAAGGTTAATGGGGCCCTGTAGGGGGCCGGTAACAAATTGAGTAAAATCAATAATGTTTGTGATCACCCTGTATCATTAAATGAATGAAATGATCTGTAACTGTAGGATATGTTAATATAGACCCAGTACAATTTGTGTGATGATAGCATGTCAAGTAATGGAGATATATAAGCATTTATTTAAAAAAAAAAAAAAAAAAAAAAAAAAAAAAGCATGTTTGTTTTATTTATGAATATACAGAGTTTTAAACAGAAATTATTCCCACTTTCAGATAAATTGAAAAAACTTGAAACAATATACTGTAATTGGAATACAAATATCTTAAATATCTCGTGAAATATGAGCATTTTTATGAAAAGCGTTTTCCCTGCACATGCGTTAAAGATTGAAATTTTTTTATTTCATAGATTGAAAGCTAGATATATTGGGCAACTTTTGTCAAAAGTTCACTTGAATAGAGTAAAAATTAAGTAAACTTTCGACAAAAGAGTTGACAAGAGCTAGTAGAGTTAAGATGTTTTTCCAGAGTTGAAATTTCATAAAGGGTTTTTTACATGCCGCATAATTAATTTGAAGATCCAATTATATCAACCTCTTTGCAAAAGTTTTTTTTTGTGAAAAACCCCTTATGATGTCACAAATCTTAGTAAATAAACAAAATTATGGTAGAGTTACAAGCTTATAAGGGATTTTATACAAAAAAGTACTTTTGAAGCATGGTTGAAATAATTGGATCTTCAAATTATGCGACATATGAAAAACCCCTTATGAAATTTAAACTCTGAAAAAATACCTAAAATATAGCTCTTTCTTTAGCCAACAATTTGCTTAACTTTTACCATATTCAAATGAACTTTTGACAAAAGTTGCTCAATATATCTAACTTTCCACCTATGTAATATAAAATTTTCTATCTTTTGTGCAATACCCCGTCAAAATAGCCCAAGACAAAAAAAAGCCTTGACAACAAAACAGCCCAGGATAAAATAGCCCCAAACAAAACAGCCCAGGACAAAATAGCCCCCAGAGAAAACAGCCCCGACAAAATAGCCCGGAAGCATTTATATGATTTAACAGAAAATTTATTTAATTAACTTCTTGACTAGCTAGACATTTAAAACCTTTTGAATAGCTCAAAATACGATGACAATGCATTTTTTTAATATTTTTAGCCAATTTTTTCCTCGCTTACTTTTAGCCTTGCTGCCTTCAGTAGCATTTTTATGATTCAATAATCATATAACTTCCCGACTTAAAGGTCTGCACGGGCCGGGTTCGGACTAAATTTTTTGATAGCTTTAGTTATCTTTTAGTCCTCACATTTAATGGAAAAACATTTCTTAACTTATTTTTTTTATATATATACAACTTAAAATATCTTTTACTTACTATTATTTAAAGTTTAACTCACGCCTTTAAATCTCTTGTTTACTGCATGCTGCTTCGCGGCAAACATCTCAGTTTGTTTACTTTAGTGCTGTTGCCATTCTCTGCATTGCTAATTTAACTTTCTCTCTTTGTTGCCATCGTACCTTAATTCGTTAATTTAAATTGTGAAATGTTTCAGCTTTGGCCATAAGGTGGCGTCATAGTTACTTTAACTGTTTTGACATTATTATCGATGGTTTTCTGCAAATGTTACATTTGGTAATGATATAAAAGATATTGATTCCATCGTAGTAGGCAGTGCAACAGCAACAAGATGTTCTGATGTGTTTGCAGTGAGCTGGTCTCCTGTTGTTTTAGATATGAAGTCCGTTGACTTATCATATGTGGAGTTAAAAGTTCTTTTGTGAGTTAATATTGTTTTAAGGATGAAATTTATTTAAAACGTTAAAAGTTTTTTTATTAAATTAAAAGTTTAAAAGATGAAATCTATTTATGAAGTTAAGTTTTTTTTTAATTAAAAGCTGATTCTGGTTTTCTTGAAGATAAAAAATATAATGACTGATCATGTATGAAGTTAAAGTTTTTCGGACATTAAGTTATATGTCCTTGTCTCCCATTTTTTTAAAGGTGATAATAAGTTTCTTCTTTTATAAAATTTAAAAGTTTTGATTATCATTTCATCTCAGTGTTCAACCTGGCAACAGTTTGGAAGTTAACATATCTTCAGAGTTATTTCCCCGATGGTCAACCTGGCGACCATTGGTATGATATGAAATCATCTATCAGTTTTATTTGTGTTTATCTGCATTAGTTATGTTTTCTTCAGTTGGTATCATCATTTTATTTTCTCAATGGTCAACCTGGCGACCTTGAGATTTATGTCAATTATGTTATTGAAATTTTGTTTAAAAGGGGACTTTGGGACAAGGGGCTTTTTCAAGCTTATTGTATTAAGTGTTTTCATCGAAAGCTGAGTGCTTTTATGATGTCAAGTTAATGTTCTTCAAAGGTAACTATCCAGCTCATACTGTTACTTTATGTTAATGTATTTGATTAAATGTTTCTTGTTATATATATTTACATATGTTTTTTTTATATTAATAAATATTTTTAAGTTTTAAATTTTCTTGTTTTTGCTATTAACATTTTCTAATCACTAGTCATATTACATTTCCAAGACTTAAAATTTAACTTTTCTATTGTGCAAGACTTTGCTTAATAAATGGTCTTTATCATTTTTCAATTTGCTCTTGGTCCAGGCCGGGCTTAGTTATTTTGTGTATACTTGGACCGGGCCAGCCTGGATGATATTTATTCTGGGCCGTGTTGGCCCGAATCTTTTTTAGTTTCTTCGTTAATCAAGGAAAAAGGAAAATGATAATATATTTCTTCAGTCATTCATTTTATATAATTTTGCAGGCTTGCATATCACATAAAATTTTGTTAAAAAATATCTGAAACTTCAATTAAAATGAATATCAGTGTGCCTGTTTCAGATTTGATTTTCCACAAATATTTTTAGCATGTCTCGAAATTAATATATTTTATTTAATGTAATATTAGATGGTTTCTTATTCAAAAAAGTATGCATGTCATTACTAGTTTGCACACATGTACAAACAAAAGAAATTAGATATGTTACTGTGTATAAGGCATTGTGTCCTATAGTCTAAAGAGCTTAGGTGGTATAAAAGCAATTCTTTCCACTGTAACTTTTCCGCAAAAGTTCCTTTTTCTTTTCTCCTGTGCACTGGATGAAAGTAGCATCATTTCTAGCATGTGCAAAAGCATCTTTTCTATTGAATATGGTTGGATTAGCATTAAAGTTTTGTTTATCAGATCACATGGAAGATTCAGATACATTATGGTATATAAGTGGAAATGGTTAATAGTACATTTTTAGTAGTACAGTTGAAGACCTTTAATCCACACACCTTGGTTCTAGAACTTGTGCGGATTATAGATTTTTGCAAATTATAGATCAATGATGCCACTTCCTCGCTATATGAATTACTATAAGGTACATAAAACAATAAACTTCATATAATGAAGCTAGAATTAGAATTGTTTGTTTTTATATAATGTAAGGAAGGTAATACTAATAAATATAAAACAATAAAATTTATTTAATGAAGTAGAAGCAATGTATAATTTAAACCTTAAATGAGTAATTCATTAAAAAAACTGTACTCCTACTTCTGGACTGTGATTAACAGTATGCAGCCAGATACTTGCAATGTGATTAGTTTGATGCAGTTTTTAATGACTGCATTGTAGATCTTATCTTCAAAACAAATGCTGGTATAAATTTTTCTTTAAATAGTTTTGTGTATTTTTGAAATACCACCCTAAAAAGAACATTTACACCAATAGTCCTTAAACATCTGTGAAAATACACAATCCCACCAATGCATATGATGTCTTTTTTTCAACCAATGAGCAATGCTGTTACTGGCAGGAGTTAGAAAACTGTACTTGCATGTGTTTTGTTTGATCACTAATTGAATATTATTCAGACGATGTTTAGATTCGCTAAAAAAGTATAATGGCAATAAAGTATATATATATATTTTTTTTTTTTCCTTTTAAAATTAATTATGTATATCTAAATTAAACTTTACACTCATTTTTTTTTTTTTTTTTAGTATGCGAATTAACATCATATTTTCTCATAAACATCCAAAATATCAGATTTTCGTTACTGCAAAATCTTTTGTCATCTGCAAAGGGAGTGTGGATTATAGACAATTGCGAATTATGGGTATGCGGATTATAGATCCTCAACTGTATTAATTATTTTAAATACTTTCCTATATTGTTTATGAATGCTAATATTTTTTATTTGATTTTCTGTTGTTCTTTGTGCCTTTTATATGTCTGTAATAATGAATTTCTGTTTATATGTAATTATCTTGTAAAAGTTCAGCAGCTTTGTTAAAGGACATTCTATTACTTGCTATATAAAATCACTACAAAACACATACTAAAGATCTTTTTCATAGAAAGGCATGCATTTTTTTGTTTACATATTTTTGAAACGGGCCGGGAGGGGCTTGGGCCTCAAAATTTCGGCTCGTGCAGACCTCTATCCCGACTAGATAGAAATTTGATACTTTTAGAAAAGCTCAGAACATGATGACAATGCATTTTTTTATTACTTTCAGCCAATTATTATGGGTACCCGCTGCCTTCGGTAGCATTTATACATACCTGGTAACTTTTATAATTTATTCCAGAGTGCTGTTAGCTCTGCCCTTTTTCCACACCAGTATGATTTTAGAGAAATTTTCTCCAATATGTAATTATGATGAAATAAGAAAAGTGCTTTTAAACTATACTGGGCGAGGCTAACAGTACTCCGAAATAAATTATAAAAGTTACCAGGTATGTTTATATGATTCAACAGAAAATTTTAAAAATATGGTACATAAAAAGTTCTTTTTATCTTGTAATTATTTAATGTAAAACATAATGTATTTTCGTAAATTGTAAATGACTATTTTTTTAAATGTGGATTTGTTATTTTCTTTTATATACCTAAATAGGGAATAAAATATTCTTGAAAATTTTTGATTAAAGGTTTTCTATGAATTTACACATTTCGAGATATCTGTCTGTGTGTGTCAGCAAAAGTTCTGGTCGCTGTAACTAAACCAATAAGCAGAATTTAATAATACTTTTTTTTTCATCTTGAGTTTAATTTGTTCTGATTAACTTTTGTGATACATCGCCAAACAGGTGAGCTTTCATGCAGCGATTAAACTCATTTATTCTAAGGCCGTGGTGAACTCCCATTTGGGGCCTACTGTCCCTTAATCTGTCCTTCAAATAACTTTACACTTTGATAATAAAAAAAAAAATGAATAAATAAAAGAAAAACAAATTAAACTTTCATAATTTTATTTTATGATAAAAATGATTTAATCAGCAACTACTTCAACTTTACGTGTTCATCGATGGCAGACGGCAGTGTTATGCTCCGCTGAAATAATTTAATCTTGTGTAATTTTAAACAACAACAAAAAAAAACTTTTTAAACTGTGTGTGTATAAAATAAATTATCTTGATTGTATTTTGGTGTTTATCATCTGGAAGGTGGCGCTACTCTTCTGCTTATTCCACCATTTAGACAGACAATATCTCAGCTTCTATTGAACATCATATACTTAATGTGTATAACACCACCATTGTTTTCCTTATTGGATTTTAAAATTGTGTGTATATGGACTGAAATGTGGTGTAGTTACGTTGTAAATTTTGTTTATATTGGCCGAAAGGTAGCGCTGATAAGCTGTCATTTTCTTTGTTTATGAAAAAGTTTATCTTAAAATCTAATGGGCATGACTATCATTTTTTAAATTCTGTTTGTTATCGGTCAGAAGGTGGCGTTTTTATGTTGTAAATTTCTCTGAATTTTCTTTGCTTATGAAATACTACACATCAAAATCTATTGTGTATAAGTGCACCATTTTTTCCCTACTGATGTTTAAGTTTTTGTGTGTATAGGCCGATAGGTGGCGCTAATACGCTGTATTATTCTTTGATTCTGAAAAAATTATATGACACACTTCCGGTTATCCAATTTTCACCAAAAGTTATAAAAATCATTTGTACACCAGACCTGCCTTAATTCTAAGTTTTGTAGTTCTTTTTTTCTTTTTGGAGATATGATAGTCAGAATTTCCATGTACAAAGAAAGATACATACAAATTTTGTTGGGGGCCAGTTGGAGAGGGCTTTTTTTTTTTTCGGGGCTCTTTTGTCCTTTAGGCTCATTTGTCAGAGCTCTTTTGTCACGACTGTTTTGTCTTGGGCTTATTTGACGGGTCATGCTTTTGCGCATGTGCAATGACAATGTTTTTCATAAAAATGGTCATATTTCATGAGATATTTAATATACACTGATGGAAAAAAAAAATCCCAACACCAGGAAGGAGCTGTGCTAGGTAAACGAAATTTGGTAGGCGTGTTTATACATCTGAAAGATGACGTCGATTCAAATTTCGAGCTACGTGCATAAGTGTGGTGCTAGTAGCGACACTATGAACATGCAAATGAGGTTTGCTTTAAATAAGCGCTGTAAGGTTTGTGATCGTTATTTACAGTTGAGATTTGACGTAGTGGGTTAATGTTAGTCAAGGATGCCTCTAAGACGACGAAGAAGCCATTATCAACAGCTCACTGAGTTTGAACGAGGTCGTGTAGTAGGGCTACGAGAAGGTGGGTTTTCTTTCCGCAATATTGCAGAAAGACTTGGCAGGAATGTATCCACTGTGCATGAGTGTTGGCAGCAGTGGTCAAGGGAAGGTACTGCCTCAAGAAGACCGGGTTCCAGGCAGCCACATGCCACTACTGAGAGGGAAGACCGCCGTGTTTGGTGTATGGCTGTGGCTAATTGTACTGCGTCTGCAGCTGAAATTCAAGCTGCAGTTGGCACCGCAGTGACACAACGAACTGTTACAAATTGGTTACTTCAAGGACAGCTCTGAGCCAGATGCCCTGTAGCGTGCATTCCACTGACTCCAAACCACTGCCGCTTGCGACGTGAGTGCTGTCAAGCTAGAGCTTATTGGAGGACGGAGTGGAGATCTGACGTGTTTTCTGATGAAAGCCGGTTCTGCCTTGGTCACAGTGATAGCCATGTGTTGGTTAGAAGGAAGCCAGGTGAACACCTGCTAGCGACCTGTCTGCAGCCTAGACACACAGGGCCTACTCCTGGAGTTATGGTTTGGGGAGCAATTTCATATGACAGCAGGAGCACTCTCATGGTTATCCCACGCACCCTGACTGCAAATTTGTACGTCAGTCTAGTGATATAACCTGTTGTGCTGCCATTCATGAACAGCATTCAAGGGGGTGTTTTCCAACAGGATAACGCTCGCCCTCATACCGCTCTTGTAACCCAACATGCTCTACAGAGTGTCGACATGTTGCCTTGGCCTGCTAGATCACCAGATCTTTCTCCAATCGAGCACGTATGGGACATCATTGGATGACAACTCCAGCGTCATCCACAACCAGCATTAACCGTCCCTGCATTGACCGCCCAAGTGCAACAGGCATGGAACTCCATCCCACAAACTGATATCAGACACCTGTACGACACAGTGCATGCACATTTGCATGCTTGCTTTCAAAATTCTGGCGGTTACACCGGTTACTAATGTACCAACATTTCACATTTGAAATGGCTCTTCTCGCCAGTGGCTCTACCTGAGACCTTGAAACTTTAATCAATTAAATATGTTACCTAGACAAATGTATTGCTGAAATTTCATTACTGTACAATAATTTTTTCTTGGTGTTGGGATTTTTTTTTTCCATCAGTGTATTTGTATTCCAAATGCAGTATATTGTTTCAAAAGTGTTTCTTCAATTTACTGGAAAGTGGGGATTATTTTCATTTGAAACTCTGTATATTTATAAATAAAAAACATGCTTAAAAAAAATAAATAAATGCTTATATTTCCAGTATTCAACATCTTATTGTGACACAAATTCATCCACAAATTGTACTGGATTTATATTAACATATCTTAAGTTCATTTCAGAAAATTATGGAGTGGAAGGCTGATTTTTTTTATGCCAACTATGTGGAGGAAAAAAAAACAGTTGAAAATAGAACTTTCAAAAAAAAAAAAAAAAAACTTTATATATAGTAAGTATGAATATGAAAAAATAATTTTCCTTAATGAGCAGTTTCTGACTATATAGTAAAATGTAGCAAAGCACTTCCAATAATTTCATTCAGTAGAAATGAACATTTAGCTTAATTTTGGGTAACCCTGTATAGTGTCAATAAACTGTACGGACATCACATTGTGTACTTAAATTCTGCTTTATAATGAAAAACTGCCCAACACAAAATGAAATACATTGTCAGCAATTTTCAAGAATAGCCCCAATACTTTGGGTATCCCTGTAAATTAATAATGAATGATTTCCATACTGTAATCTACACAAACATGCTTTTATGAAAAATTATTTTATATTAAAAAAATAAGTTCATTCCATCTTGGGCAGCTCATAGTTGTTACACTGTACTTACCAGAAAAATCCCCACAGACATAATCTATTTGTTTACAGAGCCATCTAAAATAAATTCAAACTATTTTATTGATGTTGACGAAAAGTTTAGTGTAGCATCCCTATATTATACAGATTTAGAACACAGAGTTTACACTTCCTGTTATTATTTGTTCTTGAGATATGGTGATAACAGACATACAGAACAACTGCTAAAAATATGATTTTTGGATTCACACCTTAAAAGTGTGCAATTATAAAAAATTCAATTTTGAAAATTTCACCCGAAAACAATACTTTATCATATATTATATGGGTAAGAGAAAGGAAACAAAACTGAAATTGAATATTCTGCAGGACGGTGGTAGCGTCATCTGTTGATTGAAATAGAAATCATCATATTAAGATACAATTTTAAAATGCTATTCTAAAAAAAATTTTTGAAAGCCAAATTTATATATTTTTTAGAATTTTCATTCTTTATAAATAGAATGAATGTTATTTCTTTTTATTTATTTATCAGCAAAAAAGAAATCTAAAATTTAAATTATAATGCGAATATCAAAGATTTTTAATCTGTTTTAATGAAAAAATAAAAAGGAAAACAACTGAAATTTTTAAATGATTTTATTTATGAAATTTTTATTGAAAACCATATTTGGTATGTCAGTACTAGCTGTGCTGGTACATAAAACCTAGTATGATTATTATTAAAAGTATCTATTATGGTTGTTGATAAAAACATATAATTATTCTCTCTCATTGTTATTCTGACGCAGTTCAGGTATACATGCAAGATTTCCTGTTATCATTCGTGGAACAACAGCATGGATAACGTCCTCTAGTTCCTGGCCCATGAAGACGACTGTACGAATTTCTTTCTTGAAAGAACATTTTTAGATGACAATCTTTTTGAATTCCTTTGACTTTCCTCATTGTTTTGGGATGAATATGAAGATTGATAATTTTCTGAAGTATCTTCAAATGAAGGAATATTTTCAACTACACAATCAGTCTTATCTTCATATTTTTCTTGATCTTCACATTCGTCTTCAGAAGAATCTTGACAATTGGATTCACTTTCATGCTTAGGAACAGTTTTATCACTCTCATAGTCCATACTACAATTAATAATCTTATCTTCATCTTCTTGAAGATCTTCGCATTCATTTTTAACTACTTTATCAAACTCATCTTCAGAGAGGTCAATTACTTCATTAGAATGATTCACTTTTTGTAGTTGAACATTACTATTCTTTATCTTACCTAAATGATCAAAGGCTTCATACACAGCTATGTATACATCTTTCAAATAGAATTCTGGCTTTACTGGAGAGAACTTTGTGTGAGTGCTTTTTAAGTCATTGCACTCCAACCACAAATTGAGAGTTGGATTTCTAATCCAAGTAACGAAATGATCAGGTATGTTTTCTTTTGTGCTCTTCTCTAAAATAATAATGGCTGTTAGCTGGTACTCCCGATTTTTAATGTGAAAAGAAACTGGTAATTTGTTAATTGTTTTAACCCAGCTTTCAAAATGGTAAATTAAACAAGGAGAAAGGTCTCCATATACCAGTTTCATGTTCTGTTCAGATTTGCAAATGCATGTATAGCTTGATATTGGACATTTAGGGTTAAATTTTATTGTTTTTGAAAATGTTATGATCTGTTTGGATGACACAAATGCACTTAAGTTAACACTACAATTTTTACAGATTTTATGTAATATATAACTGTTTTCCAGATATTTCCTAGTATCTGACTTATCATGAAGAATCAAATTCAAGAGTGCACAAACGGCCGAGTCTGGTACACCTGTCTTGCATTTCATGAAAGGTGTCAGGTAGGTCAGTGTTAACTTCTGCATTGACAAAAGCATAGTTTTAGCTAATTCCAAATCCTTATCATTGTATGCTGCAACCGCTTCTTCATAAGACCTGATTACTTGGTTGATTATTGATTCATTTGAAGACTGCACTATTTTCTTCAAAGTGCTGTTATGGACTATGAGAGAGAGACTTGCATCTAACCAACAATTGTTCAAATCATTTTTGAAGGAGGGGTAGTTGATGTTGCAAGCTTTATCTCTTGAATATGTTTCCATTTCAAGTAGTTTAATACCCTAAAAGAAAAAAAAAAATATTTATAGCCTCAACCAAATGTAAATAAATAGCATATGAAAAGACTCAATTGCCTCAAATAATTCACATTGTACATTAATTTTTCAATATTTTCCTTCTTTTAATCAATTTAATTAAACTTTTGGCTCTTCTCTAATCAGCATATAAGGGCATTGCTCCAAACTAAAGGAAATCAAATGCAGAAGTTACTCTAAATTTCTAAGAGACATGAGTAGACCGAGTGGTGATATTTTGATAAAATATTATAGGAATTTGAACTGTAAAATACAAGAATTTTATAGGAAATAATATTGAAAATACATACACAGGGTGAACATAATTAAACTGACAGTGGTTACAGTATATTAATTGAAAGATATTAATTGTTATCTTATTGCAAGAATAGCACCAAACTGTGTAGGAAGATTAAACAAGACAGGATGAAGGATTCCACAAAAAATAAATAAATAAAAAGTAAAGTTCCAAAATTTACTGCTAAGGGAATATGTGGCACTGTTTTTATAAGTAAAGCTTTTGTTATGGACAAATTAGCATGGTGTTGCCAATTTCAATCTAAAAAATAGGACAAAAACAACGCTTAAAAAAGTGCACAATCATCAATTTTCAAATGTGAATTGCAACAAAAGCTTACCTTAGAAAAATGGTGCCACATATTCTCCTAGCAGTAAATTTTCATTATTTATTTTTTTATTATTATTATTATTATTTTTTTTTTTTTTTTTTTTTTTTTTTTTTTCAGAATCCTTTACCTCCTCCCCCTTGTTTAATTGTCCTATAAACATTACACAAAATTTTCTTTATAGATATATGCAGGGGTCATAGCAAAGGAGTAAAAAAATATAGGAGTTTAATAGAAAAAAATATAGGAGTTTAAAAGAAAAAATATATAGTAATTTCGAACGAAATATAGGCTACATAGTAGTTCTGAGTGCATGTACACAAACCAAACTGAGTACCATTATCCATAAAATTCTAAAATGTGTCCCCCCCCCCAAATAAAGCCCTAATAACTTCAATTTTTAATAAGCATTCTATAATTTCAAAAGTACAATAACGTATGCACAATTCTATTAACACATTTTAGAAAAATACATGGTTAGAAAAATAACCATCATTTAATCCCATATATGAAAAAATTAGATCAACTGGAATTTTGCTCACCTGCGGAATCTGATTTAGATCAAGGATTTCAGTGCATGGGCCTTGCCATTCACTTTGATAAGGGCCTCCAAATCAGAGACTATTGCCTTAAGTGACAGATTTGTCACTTAAGGTAACAGGTGACAAGTCTGTCACTTAAGGTTTAAGTTGACAAATTGGTCAATATTATTAAAAAACAAAGTTCTTTTTTTTTTTGGGGGGGGGGGGGAGAGGGGGGGTGTAAACAAACCAAAGAGTCAATAAACTTATCAAACAATTTTGAAAGCACTCTTATTCTATATTAATATTATATACAAAAGAATGAAACAACTCCATTCCTCTAAAAGTTTAGCTAAGTCAAGCTTTTAAAGTTAGTAATGTTGATAAGTAAATGGACATATTACACGGGAGCATATATACTCAACACAACATGTTCACTCAGCGTTGTTCAAAGTTGGGGAAGCTGAACGAACGAGAAACCGATCAGCTGTCCCTAGGGTTCCCCCGAACTGATAGCGTGATGTATTCCCTTCTCTAAAGGTATTCCAGCAAAAAATCTTGTCTATTCCTCCTATTGGTCAATTTTGATGAGCACACTCAACACAATTAGTGTTTTGTAAACAGCTTCGAAAAAGTTGATCATCTGAAAATGTGCTGTCCCTTTGAACAAGGCCAAGCTGAGTGTATAATGCTGCGCTGAGCGAAAATCTCTCGTGTGATATGGCCATAACATGTCTTGTGAGAGCAAAAAATGTATTGTCGTAAATTTGGAAATTGATGAAAGGATTTTTTATTAGCTTACGAAGTTCATTATAAAGAATATGAACCAACAGTTCTTCTACTTGCATAATTTTCAAAAAAATTTCTAAGCTTTCACCTACCGATTTTTAAAAACGTGAACGTGTCAAAGTAGTAGAATCAGTAAGAACAGTTCTCAGGAATCGATATGAATGGGATTGCAACTGGCTCTTGATCTTACTTTCTAGTATAAATTTCAGGAAATATTCATTTAATGCTTCTCACTGGTTGATAATTCTAGTAATGGCTGGTATCAGTGTCAGCCACCTATTATTTACAACTCTCATAATTTCTTCTTTCTTAGTTCCAACTTCGATTTGGACACCTCGGAAATCTTCTTTGCAAGCCGAATAATTATTTATGAAGAAATTTAAAAACAGTATCCAAAAAATCTTCAACATCCCAGTGACTAACTACTTGAGTCATTGCATTCTTGAAGGAATTATGCACAATATGCAAGTTACAAGAACTATGATAAGAGGCAGAAAATCTCTATCATTTAGTTCATTGTCAATTTCTTCAAGGCATTTTTGGTTAACAGGTGGTCCATCAGAGCTTACAGATAACAATTTATTAACTGGTAACTTAGTACAAATGTCAAATATATCTTGTTCTTCAAAATACCTGCTGTAGCATGAGCCAGTTCAAAAGCATGCAGGAAGTTGCTAACAATTTGGTTACGCCCTTCATCCCAAAATTTTATAAGTATATCTAGTTGCTTTTTTCTATTATCAGTTGTTTCATTGAAAGCAGAGAAAAGAAATTAGTTCACAAATTTTCAGAGTATTATTTGTAGAGTAAATTTTTGCAGTTTGGATATCATCTAACAGTAGATGTAAAAAAAATCTGGTGTGAAACAACCACACGACTTCCATTACCCGCTATTACATGTATTATATGCATTTTTGAGAGATAATGTGATCAGAAAACATAAAAGTGACCAAAAAAGAAAATCGTTAGAGCCGTTTTTGAGATACCAACTTTCACAAAAAATCAATTATTGACCGGAAAACAATAATTACATACAAAAGCATATTTAAAAGTGAGTTAAAATGGCGAGTTTGAAAAAAATCCGTACAACCGTTTTTAAAGGAACGCCTTTGCGAGGCCTGAAATTGAGCTATTTATACAGGACGCCTATCAATTTTCATGAACTAACCAACTATATCATTCGAAAGGATATCTGATAGAGTGTTTATATAGCAAATTTGAAGAAAATCGTTAGAGCCGTTTTTGAGATACGGACTTACGGTCCCACTTCCGGTTTCCGATGTCCCATTTCCGGTTAAACTCAATTATTGACAGGAAAACAATAATTACATACAAAAGCATATTTAAAATTGAGTTAAAATGGCGTGTTTGAAAAAAATCCATACAACCGTTTTTAAAGGAATGCCCTTGGGAGGCCTGAAATTGAGCTATTTATACAGGACGCCTATCAATTTTCTTGAACTAACCAACTATATCATTCGAAAGGACATCTAATAGAGTGTTTATATAGCAAGTTTGAAGAAAATCGTTAGAGCCGTTTTTGAGATACGGACTTACGGTCCAACTTCCGGTTTCCGATGTCCCACTTCCGGTTTTTCAATTTTCACCAAAATTTGGAAATTTCCTCTGTGCGCCAGACATATTTGAATTCTAAAGTTTCGTAGCTCTATCTTTATTAGTTTCTGAGCTATAATAGCCAGAAGATTCTCCACATACATACACACACACATACATACACACTGACCAATTGCCAAAAACCACTTTTTTGGACTCAGGGGACCTTAAAACGTGTAAATCAGGTGAAAACCCGATATCGAATTTTCAGACCGAATACAATACTTCCATTACCTACGGTAGTAGGGTAATGGAAGTAAAAAAATATAGGAAATATAGGAGTTGGTGTAAAAATATAGGAGAATATCTGCCAAATTGCGAAAATATAGGAAAAATAGGAAATATAGGAGGACTATGAGGCCTGTATATGCAATAATAAAAATTATGTATGCATGATGATATGTATACATAATTTTTATATTGCACATACCCTCATAAATAGATATTTTGTATATTTATGGACATACATACTATAAAGTGCATCCCAAAAGTTTATAGACAACTAGAGGTCAAGACTTAAAATTTTTAGAAGTGGCCACTGGACATGATGAACCCAGTGGCCACTCACGAGTCGTCGTCATTATACATCAGATTCATACACATACAAATAATATATATAAATGATATATAAGTGTGTGTGTGCATAAAAGTATAAAAACACAAATGATATGGTTGTAAAATTAAATTAAGTAGTAGTGCACTTTATTGTATTATTTTAATAATAAAAAAATATATATGTGTGTAATTCTACCAATTAAAAAAAAAAAAAAAATTAAATAGGTATTTGAAAATAATTTTTTTTTTAACTTACGTACTTCTATAGTTTAAATTTTTCAATATTTAAAATGAAAGGAGGTAAGAGGAAGACAAAATAGATTGAGAAATCGAATCATTGAAAAGTTATTCAGTTTTTGAGGAAAGGTTATGACCTCATTTGAACTTCCACTGAATGCTTATGATTTTATTCTTGTTAGTGTTTTAAGAGTGAGTTCTATAGTATGTAGTTATAATAACATGTAATCCAGCTTTTTTAAAAATGCTATTAATAACTATAGTACTTAGAAGACTTTAAAATTCATTTTGCTATGGGAAAACAGCTGGCTATAATGATGATATGATCTAACAATGTGATTTCTCATACACAATTTGTGTTTTACAAGAATATTTAGTATTTTATGTCCCACTGCAAAAGAAATACAAAAATTTGATTCATTTAATAAATTTCACCTAGTCTGGCATTTCCATCTGCAAATGAAAAATAATTATGATTAGAATTTGAGGAAAACAAAATTATTTTGAGTCTGAGGAGGGGGTGGGGAGGCAAAGAATCTGTACTAGCCTATTATCAAAGGTTTAATTTTATTAACTGGCGTTCGATTGCTAAAATTAGAAATTTGCTGAAAATTTTCTGTAAACATGATTGGTTGGTGGATTGCTTGGACATTATTAGCATCACTTTCAATAAATTGACTACCTAAACAGTTATATATAGCTTTTATTTACATTAAACATTTTCAAGATTATTTCGTTAACACAAAAAAAAATTCTTTAATGTAACTGCAGTTACTTTTATATCCACATAAAACCTTATAAAAATTTCATACCATCAGAAAAACCAATTTTTCAAACATATATATTGGGTTGGCAACTAAGTAATTGTGGATTTTTTCTAGAAAATCAAAGACAATTTTTTCATGGAACTAAATAACTTTATTCTGTAATGTATTGCCCATTTTGATCAATGACCTTTTGCCATCTTTCTGGCAGCATCATAATCCCACATTCATAAAACTTCTGGTTTTTATTAGCAAAAAACTGAATCAGGTACGATTTGACATCATCATCATTATTGAAATTTTTACCATTCAAGGAGTTTTGTAAAGATCGAAACAAAAAGTAATCAGATGGTGCAAGGTCAGGACTATATGGTGGATGTGGCAAAACATCCCAACCAAGCTCCAATAATTTTTGCCGAGTGACCAAAGATGTGTGTGGCCTTGCATTGTCATGATGGAATACAACACCTTTTCGATTTGTCAATTCGGGCCGCTTTACTTCAACTGCATTGTTTAATTTTGTTAGTTGTTCAATGTAGACATCAGAATTGATTGTTCGGTTGGGTGGTAAGATTTCAAAGTAGACAATTCCTTTGTAATCCCACCAAACTGATAACAAAACCTTCTTTTGATGAATATCAGCTTTTGATGTTTGAGTTGGTTCACCTGGCCTGCTCCACGATCTTTTCCGCTTGATATTTTTCATCGCCAGTTATCAGTTGTTTTAAAAATGGATCATTTTCATTACGTTTCTTTAGCAAATCGCAGCTGTTAATGCATTGCGTTAAATGCGTTTCTTTCAGTTCATGAGGAACCCATGTATCGAGTTTTTGAACATAGCCAAGTTGTTTTAAGTGATTTTCAATGCATGTATGTGATACATGAAGCTTCTCTGCAAGCTCACGTGTTGTACTGTGACGATCCAAATCGATTATTGCTTTCATTAGGGCGTCATCAACTTCAACTGGACGACCAGAGCGTTTTTCATCTTGAGTGAAAAATCACCAGAACGAAATTTGGCAAACCAATTTTGACACTGCCGTTCTTTTAAGGCTTTGTCACCATAAACAGCACATAACTTTTTATGAGCTTGCGATGCGTTTTTCCCTTTGCGGAAATAAAAAAGCAAAATATGACGAAAATGTTCCTTTTGATTTTCCATTTTTCAACGAACGCCAAACGAAAACTATGCAACCGATCAAAAAACTTTTTTTACTGATTGACAGCTGAATTGCCAACTATCAAATAACAAAATGTGTTTTACATTTGTACTACGTCTGCAAACCTAAAAATTCAACTGACGCCATCTATGAGTGAAATCCACAATTACTTAGTTGCCAACCCAATAGAATAAAGTTTTTATGTATGTACATTAATCATACATTAATATTTAGTATTTAATTATCAGTTTTAAACATGTATGAAATCAACTGAGCATTATTTTTTTTAAATTGATTTAGAAAACATTTTCGTTTCTAAAAAAATCTATTTTTCATCCCCTCCCCCCCTGTTTATACATTTGGTATAGATATAAAATATAACTATATAATTTAATTGAGAAAAAATAAATAGATTCATCAAGTTAAGTGTAAAAATAATTACACATGTGAGAAATAGTGAGCACTTTTATCGCTTTATTGTTTCTAGAATTGATCAATTATCACTATCTAGAAATGGGAAAAAGGGGTTGGGGGGGGGTAAAAGTAATTACATGAATAAGAAATATTAAATTCTCAATTTTACTTCTAAATTCTATTAAAGCAAGTTTAAAATGAATATTGCCATTTACGTTATGGATGAAGAAAGACTAAGAAACAACTGCAGAACATTTGATCGGCGATCGCTAGTTGGAAATAAGAAAAGGGGGAGAGAGGCAAAAAATAATTACACGAACAAGAAATATTTAACAATTCTATTTCTTTCTAGGTTCTAGAATCTCATAAATCAAGTTTTAAATGAATATTGACATTTATGTTGTGGATGGAGAAAGATTGCAAATTGGAAGGCGCGATCATCATCGAAATCCCATTAACGATCGCCGATCATTAATGGGATTTCTTTTTTTTAAGCGAACGATATCTGCGATTTTTTTAAAAACGGAAGAAATATTTTCGCGAATTCGTGGAAAAATTGGCGATTTGGATCGCCAGTTTTTCAAATTAAGTGGCGAGTGGCGACTGAATCTTGACCTCTATAGACAACTTTTTTTAAATTATTTATTTAAGAGTGAATTAAACAAGTAAGAAAAATTAGATAAATTATGCAAATATGTACTTACATAATAAAATACTTTAAACAGTCATGAATTTAATATAAAAACAAAATAATGCTCTCCCAAAAATATATAGGCAACCGGTGTTAAAAGTTGAAGTACTGATCTCCAAATTTGCATTTTCCAAGGTCATGGACTTGTGATACAGTAGTTTTCTGAGATAAAAGCAAAGGTGTCTTTCCTTTTTCGACTGATTGTAAAGACGCCTCGCAACGTGTAGTTTTCCAAAAATGAAATTTTGCAAATTTATCGTTTGAAAGTTCGTGGAATGAAAATTGTGGACATTGCAAGAAAATTTTGATGCAGCAGGGCTGGTATTTACCAAATTTTGTCAAAAGGTGACAATTTTGAAACAAAAATCACGTTCTGGGCGACCAAAGAAAACAACTTAATGGCAAGACAGAAATTTACAGATTAGTTTCAACCCAGAACCTGTCTGTACGGTCAATTTCTAGAAAAGTGACTGTTTCAGTATCAAAATCTACAGTGCATCAACGGCTGCAGATAAGTAAATTGCTTGTTTATCACAAAATGTGTTCACCAAAGTTGACAAAGATGCTCGTGTTCAGTGGGGTCGAAATCCTATGAATTGAACAGGTGAATTGTTGACTGTTCTGTTTAGTGATGAAAAGAAGTTCAATTTAGACAGCCCCGATGGTTGGGCATATTACTGGCACAATATTCGGAAGGAACCACAAACTTTTTTCAGCAGACAACAAGGCGGGAGCTCATTCATGGTGTGGGGAGCATTTTCCTTTAACCCGTTAGTAGTCGCTAGTTGGTCGATTTGCCGCCCATCCTTCAGTGTTGCCAGATTTCTTTATTCAACTGCCACCAAAAATTTTAAGAAGTGGTATTTTATATACATAAAACGCGAAGAAAATCAAAGAGTCGTCGATCACATCACTTCTTAAAATTATTGGTGAGAGTTAAATAAAAAGTGTTCTATCTGTAATAGGTGGCGCTGTCTATAGCGACTACTAACGGGTTAATGGGACTACTGATATTGTTTTTTTAAAAGATCATTAATGTTCCGAAGACTACCAGAAAATGCTAGAAGTACAGTTACTTCCATTTGGAAAGTTACTAGAGGGGGACGAATGCATATATTAGCAAGACAATTGTTCCATTCACATATCAAACTCTATAATGCAATGGTTTAGATAAAACCAAGTAAATGTTATGGACTGGCCAGCCCTAAGTCCTCACCTGAACCCAGTGGAGAACCTTTGGGTAATATTATCTAGAGACATATATGTTAATGGGCATCAGTTTGCAAAAATTTCAGATCTAAAGCAGAAAACTAAAAGAAGTTGGTTTTCTCTAAAGCCAGAATTTCTTCAAACTCTTGTTTTGAGCATGTCTGGTTGAGATTTTGAAGTGATTAGGAAAAATGGCTAAAAAAATTTGAATGTTAATGGAAAAAAAATAAGTTGTCTATAAACTTTTCGGATGCACTGTAATAAATACATTAGACACAATACAACCAAAATTATATTCAATTTCCAGCAAGGTAACCTGGCAAAAAAAAGCTTCTTTAGCATGTTAGCTAAAATAAACAAGCCATTTTTTTTTTTTTTTTTGAGTTAATTTGATTATTTGGATACTGTTGATTTCTTTTTCTTAATGCTTTGTTGCATCGTGTCCACTGTAGTGGACAAAAGTTTAATTTTTTTTCCTTCCACACAAATGGTTTTACAGGTTTGGTTTTAATGTTTATTCTTTCTGTATTATTTAAGCTTTCAAATGTTGTTCAGTGACAGCAGCATAATATAAAATTACAGATTGCATTGCTAGTTCGAAAATAGCGTCAGTGCCTGATTTATGGCAGGGCATTCGGGGCACGTGCCCTGGGCCCTCACATTGAAGGGGCCCCAAGAATTTGCATCATACATTCTTTTAAAAAATGAAAATTTCCTTAATTTTGCTATGATGATCGATGTTTGCCATTTTTTCTTCAATAGATGTGATACTTATGTGCTGTTTTATAAATCAGCGGTCATTTAATCCTTCATTATAACTTTTCCATTATTGCAAAAAATATAAATTTTCTTGAAAATTTATACTAAGCTCTGAAAAAGTAATACTGAAAAGTGAAATACTTTCTAAAATTACAATTTTCCTGAAAACTGAGATTTGTTTTTAACACTTGGATCAATCCTAAAGTGTATATGGAAGACGACATAGTAAAATCTGTTCGAAAATTTGCTTTTTAAAATTAAAATTGGCGATTGCAGAAAAAGAAAAGGAAAACATAAAATTGCAGCTTTTTTTTTTTTTTTAGTGCCTTAGTGTATAATACTGTGCAGAAAAAATATTTTCTATGTATAATTAATGTAACATCAGATTGTAAATATTAAAGTACGGGGAAGGGGGCCCATTAAACATGAGTGCCCTGGGCCTCCAAGTGAGTAAATCGGTCCCTGAATAGCGTCAACCTCTACTTCCAAGTTAGTATGATTTCTCATTGTAAACATTATATATAAGTGCTAAACCTTTTTTATTTTGACATTTTGCATTTTGAAATAGTAATTTTAGGCATTTTAGAATATGTTTGAATAGAACACTTATTTTCAGATGCTATTTTTCATGAAAATTGATGTATTTTTCTTTTTGTCAACTACAATGGACGTTATGAATATAGGCTAATGTAGGACTGTTTTTGTTTGTCCATTGTAGTGGTATAAAAGGGTATTATTTCCTTTTATAGATGTAATCGCGATAAATTCTCGGCTTCTTTACAAAGCTGTCATACCACAATGTTCTATGCAACTAGGATTTTGCAAGATGTCCATTGCCAGAGGACTAATACAAGCAGTATCAAGAGTAATTGATGAACAAGATACAGAAAGACTTACGTAAACAAGGGCCAATGTCAGTGTAAAAACTTTTTTAAAAATGTCAGTCAAACCAAGCTCTGTCCTCTACGATAGAGTGGATCATTTTGCTAGACAAATATCAAATAATGCTCAAAGATGTAAGATGGAGTTATGCTCAAGAAAATCTACATATTCATGAATAAAATGCAAAGTTCATTTGTGTATCGATGAAAAAAGTGACTGATTTAATTATTTTCATCACCACTTCTACTTTAGATATCCAGTTTCTATATACATACTGTCCACTACAGTGGACAAACTGTAACTTTTAAAATAAACAAAATTTTGATGAAACAATTTTTTTCCCAGATTTCTGGGGCAATTTTAAATAGGAAAAACACAAAAGTTTCCTTTAAAGTTTCCCAGGTGATTAGTATGCAACAAAGGGTTAATTTGGTTATCCCCATTTTTTTTTCCTATTTTGTTTGTTCACTGATAATTTTAACCAACTGTCCATATTTGTGATTTAATAAATCAGTGAAACTTTATTCATTGTGATTTAAACTATAGAAAAAAGAGGCAGCCATGTTATGTGTGCAAAATGAAAAAGTGATTAAAAAAGGGAGTATTTAATAGGTAAGTGTAGATTACTATCATGAAGGTAGAAAGAGAAGGAGGAATATCTCCTATGGCGTTTCAGAATCAAAACCGGTCCTAAAATTCTTTTCGCCGCATCGTGATGCTAGTATCGGTACCTGCATCCATTTAACATTGTTTGAATACGAAATATTTATTATTTTGTGCATTAAATTAATATTTTTAAGTAATATCAGCTCAAAAATGCTTAAAAATTATTCACAGAAGTTAAGATGCAGACAGGCAAGTCATAAACACTTTTCAACTCCAATAGAAAATGTATATAAAATAAATAAATAAATAAAGTTTTATTCAGGGGGAAAATTTTTATAAAATATTGTTTAACTGATTTTTTTTAACTTTATTATTATTATTATTATTATTATTTGCTTGCGTGCATGTGTGTGGACATAAGTTTTAATAATTATTTAAATTTAATACATTATTTAATTTTAAACATAATTATTTTAATTTAATTTAATTTAAATTAATTTAAAACATATTTAATTTATATTAAACATAAGTAAACGATTTATTCTCTTATTTAAAAATATGTATATATATTTAAAAAAAAAAACTTAAAATGCTTTTTAAATTACCACAAACTAATAATAATTACTATCAGAAAGCTGTATCAATAAACAATGTAAATTTGAATAATTAAAATCATTTAGAATTGTTTTCCAGAACTACGATTTTTTCTATTAAAAGGCCACTTTGTAAAAGTCCAATACTTGAAGATATAGTTGGTGTCCTTTTTATAAAGGTTTCGAAGTATTTTGTTGCCTAGTAATATATTCTATTAAAGAAAAAAAAGTTTTTACTCCCTTCCAATAGCCGAGAAGTTTTGCTCTCGAAGCTAGAAGACAGGAAGTGCCGGGTGCGATTCCATGTAGCACTTGTCAATCTAGCCGTTCGGAGTTTTCCGTGGTTTTCTCCTAAATTCACGGATGATAACCACATAGAAAGACCTCCACCAGAATCCATCTTCCCTTATGCACAAGTCCCTAGTGCAGACAATAGGTCTTAACCTATATACCATACTTGTAATTTTTATCAAAATATTTTCACATTTAAATTAAACATAAATAAATGATTTATTGTCTTATTTAAAATAAATTTTTAAAAAGCTTTCAAAATTATCATACACTAATAATAGTAATTATCAGAATGCTATATTGATAAATAATGTGAATTTGAATAATTAAAATCATTTAGAATTTGTTTCCAGAATTCCGATTTTGTCTATTAAGAGATAACCTTTGTACAGGTCCAATATTTCAAAGTATGACTGGTGGCCTTCTTAGGAAGGTTTCGCTGTATTTTATTGCCTGCCGATAATTTTTGTGATAATTTTACACGAGCGGTGCTGCTACCGAAGCTAGAAAACGGGAAGTACCGGGTTCGATTCCATGTAGCATATGTCAACCTAGCCTTTGTGAGTTTTCCGTGGTTTTCTTCGAAATTACCATTAATGCGAGCTTGAGCCAAAAAGACCCCAATCAGAAAGCATCTTCCCTTATGCCCAGGTCCCTAGTGCAGACAAATGGCCTTAACCCGAATACCATACCTGTCATTTTTATCAAAATGCTTTTACATTTGAATAAAACATAAGCACTTCAAAAAGGAATATAAAAAATATATATTTATTATCAATAACTTATCATAGAAATAATAACTGAAATGAAAATAAAACCGAGTATGATATAAATAATATTGAAAGTTGAACAATTTGTTCCAGTACGAAAAATGATTTTTGAAAAACAAAATTATTCTTGAAAAGCTTTTATGATAAAAACAAATTAATATTAATGATTGTGAGAAAGATATATAGAAAAATTATGCAAATTTCAATAGTTAAAATAATTTAGAATTTGTTTTATAAATTAAGATTTTTTGAACCTATATTAAAAGGCCTCTGTATAGGTACAATATTTAAAGGTATAATGGATGGCCTTTTTAGAGACATTTTATTGTATTCCATTTCTAATCAATAATTTTTGTGATAACTGTAATTTTTTCACCCCACCAGTGGTCGAGAGGTTCTGCTCTCGAAGATGGAAGACAGGAAGAGCCAGGTTCGATCGCAAATAGCGCTCATCCATTTAGCCAGCCGTTCGGTTTTTGTTGTGGTTTTCTCTGAAACTCACATAAATACGTGAAAATTAGAAAACTAACTAATTCAAAAAACTAACTAGATAAACTATCAGCATTTTTAAGTAATCGCAGTTTATGTACAACATTTACGCATATGTTTCTATGTGTAAATAATTTAAAAATGACATCTTAGTATAACATAATTGTAACTTATGCATAACTAAGAAAACAATGTTAGTTGTCATTTGTCATTCAACTTGCAGATTCTAATTTCGACCCCTGTTTAGATGCTATCGCAGTTAAAAAAATTTTAGCTTATATAGACCATAATCATAAAGAATTATTCTTTGTTTCCCTGTAAAAATAACTATAAACTCTAGATTCACCAAAATTTATAGAGTTCGTGTGACGTGTATAAATTTTCATCTCAAATTAATAAGAAGTTTAGACACTATCACACTTTACAAAATTTGGGCGCATAAACCAAAATGATAAAGAATATTTTTTTGTGTCCCTATAAAAAAAAAAAAAAAAAAAAAAAAAAACTATAAGTGCTAAATTCACCAAAATAAATAGGGTTTATGCTATGGGAACCTATAACATATGTACCAATTTTCAGCTCATTCAAACAAAGCCTTTACACACTATCGTGTTCACTCACATACATCATAAAAAAATATGATTTCAGGAGACCTCAAAAAGTGTAGATCACACCAATATCTCAAACTCGTTTTTTGGCATGATTACAATGCATTCCTCACTATAGCGTTTGGAAATTAAAAAAGTATTGAAATATGATCAAGAGAAATACCTTTCTCAGTCCATAATGTATTTGAATTATTTTGTGTGTCTGTGTATAGAAACCAATTTTTCTACAACTTTCAACAGGCAACATTTTACAATAAAGCTGAAAATTTAAATAACATAATATATGTGACTTATAATATGCGTATAAATTTTCATCTCAAACAAATAAGGCATTTAGACATTATCACACTTTGCAAAATTTGGGCACACAGACTATAATGACAAAGAATATTTCTTTGTGTCACTGTAAAAAAACTATGTACTAGATTCGCCAAAATCAAAATGTTTCGTGCTGTGGGGAACTGTAACATGTGTACCAATTTTCAGCTCATTTGAACAGAGCGTGTAGACGCTATTGTGTTCACTCACATCCTTTTCAAAATGGTAAACATGAATTCAGGAGACCTCAAAAGTGTATTAACACCAAAATCTCAAACTCGTATTTTTGATATGATTAAAATACTTTCCTCCTGATAGTTCTCTGAAACTCACATAAATACGTGAAAATTAGAAAACTAACTAATTCAAAAAACTAACTAGATAAACTATCAGCATTTTTAAGTAATCGCAGTTTATGTACAACATTTACGCATATGTTTCTATGTGTAAATAATTTAAAAATGACATCTTAGTATAACATAATTGTAACTTATGCATAACTAAGAAAACAATGTTAGTTGTCATTTGTCATTCAACTTGCAGATTCTAATTTCGACCCCTGTTTAGATGCTATCGCAGTTAAAAAAATTTTAGCTTATATAGACCATAATCATAAAGAATTATTCTTTGTTTCCCTGTAAAAATAACTATAAACTCTAGATTCACCAAAATTTATAGAGTTCGTGTGACGTGTATAAATTTTCATCTCAAATTAATAAGAAGTTTAGACACTATCACACTTTACAAAATTTGGGCGCATAAACCAAAATGATAAAGAATATTTTTTTGTGTCCCTATAAAAAAAAAAAAAAAAAAAAAAAAAACTATAAGTGCTAAATTCACCAAAATAAATAGGGTTTATGCTATGGGAACCTATAACATATGTACCAATTTTCAGCTCATTCAAACAAAGCCTTTACACACTATCGTGTTCACTCACATACATCATAAAAAAATATGATTTCAGGAGACCTCAAAAAGTGTAGATCACACCAATATCTCAAACTCGTTTTTTGGCATGATTACAATGCATTCCTCACTATAGCGTTTGGAAATTAAAAAAGTATTGAAATATGATCAAGAGAAATACCTTTCTCAGTCCATAATGTATTTGAATTATTTTGTGTGTCAGTGTATAGAAACCAATTTTTCTACAACTTTCAACAGGCAACATTTTACAATAAAGCTGAAAATTTAAATAACATAATATATGTGACTTATAATATGCGTATAAATTTTCATCTCAAACAAATAAGGCATTTAGACATTATCACACTTTGCAAAATTTGGGCACACAGACTATAATGACAAAGAATATTTCTTTGTGTCACTGTAAAAAAACTATGTACTAGATTCGCCAAAATCAAAATGTTTCGTGCTGTGGGGAACTGTAACATGTGTACCAATTTTCAGCTCATTTGAACAGAGCGTGTAGACGCTATTGTGTTCACTCACATCCTTTTCAAAATGGTAAACATGAATTCAGGAGACCTCAAAAGTGTATTAACACCAAAATCTCAAACTCGTATTTTTGATATGATTAAAATACTTTCCTCCTGATAGTTCTCTGAAAGTAACAAAGTTTTGAAATGTGATCAAGAGAAATATCTTTCTCAGTCCATAATGTATTTGAATTATTATTTCTGTCTAGGTGTAGAAACCAATTTTCCTACGACTTTCAACAGGCAACATTTTACAATAAAGTTGTAAAATTTAAATAACATATAAAATTTTTAAAAATTCTAATAAAACTTCAAGGCACATGAATAGCCTTTGTAGGGAGATTTCACTCTTCTATTTCCTACAAATAATTATAATTTTTTAGCCCCCACCAGTGGTTGATCCAGTGATTCTGTTCTTTGAGCTGGAAGACGAAAAGTACCAGATTTGATCACAGATCGTGCTTGTCGACCTAGTGATTCGGAGTTTTCTGCAATTTTTTTTTGCATGAATATGAGCTAGAATTTCTTAGAAAGGTCCCCACTGAGGCCACCTTTTCTTTGGCCCAGGTCCCTATGATAGACAGTCTTCCTTAATCCAAATACCATATCATACTTGTAATTTTTATCAGAGTATTTTCAAATGTAAACAAAACATAAGCATTTCAAAAATGAATTCAGAAATCTACGTTATCAATATCTTATGATAGAAATAATACTGTAAGCTGAACTGTTGTTCTTCTGGTATATAAAATATTTTTTGAAAAACAAAAGTATTCTTGAAAAGATTTCAAGATTAATACAATATTAATGATTATCAGAAAGCTATACAGACAAATTATTTATAGAGTTAAAGTCTTTTAGAATTGTTTTTTTTTTTTTTTTTTTTTTTTTTTTTGCATTTATGATTTTTTGAACCTCTATTTAATGACCACATATGTAACCGTCCAAAATTTAAAGCTACAGTTTGTAGTTTTTTTTAGAGAGGTTTTACTGTATTCTATTCCTAACCGATATGTTTTTGTGATAACTGTAATTTTTAACAAACTATTTTCACATTTACATAACAGATAAATACTTAAAAAAAGAACAACAATTTTATTTCTTTAATAACTGATGTTTTTGTTTGATAACTTTATAATAAAAACCTCTTGAATAATATAGCATAAAAATTTTTGTTACTTATAAATTAAAATTTTTGTTAAATTAATTTTACGTGAAAAGAAGATATTTCAATTTGTATTCTGTATTAAAAACACAGATATTAATATTTTAATCTTATTTAACAAATATAATAAGCAGAATAATTAATAGGAGGAGGTAAATAATTCCAACAAAATTTCTTCTCCTCATAACAACATGAGTTCAAAGAAAATAAAAGAATATTCAATATTGAAAAAGAATATTCAATATAATTTTTAATTAAAAATATGAAAACGAAAATCGAAATATTTACATCCAAGTACATGCGAGCCCATGCCTGAATCAAATAAATAAATAAATAAATAAAACTTTCTAGCTGCGACAACAGATGGCAGCAGCTCTGATACATGCGTCCCGAACAGTTCATTTTGGGACCGGATTTTACACTACGCCGTTATCGTACCTGAGGATTGTATTACCATGATTACTATGCAATAACTGGTGCTAAGAAGGCTTCTATGACGAAAATTTTGAAATAGTTTTAAATATTTTTGTATTTAAAATCAACCATTAAAAACTTGAAATTAAATCCAAATATACTAAATAAATAACATTTCTTGATATTTCCAAAGTGGTTTCATAATTTTTGCCAGTAAATATTTGTATAAAAATTACAGGTTATTAAACAGAAATATTTTACATTATCTGGTTTTTGCTTTTTAGCAAAATCCTTATCAACATATTTTAACAAAATACGATATCTTTTAGCAAGATGTTAAAAATTAATGGCAGTTGAAGACGTGGAATTTCTTCCCCTCAACGTAATGACCATCCGCTAATCGATGTGACCTTAATTAGCAAAGATATTAATTAAAACATTGATCTATATCTAATCGAAAAGCGATCTCATTCTATTTTTCACCCTTTAAGCTTGACCGAACGCATTCTGCAGAAGAGGGAAATCTTCACTCGTTTTTGTAAAGTGATTCCTCCTCAACCAATCAAAATATTTAAAATGTGTCTGTAGTATATGAAAGGTCGTTTATTCCTGATTCTAATGGTGTAATTAATTTCGAAAAATATGGATTTTTTATATTTCTAAAAAATGTTTCAAAATATGTCCAAAATTTCTCTTTTCATTTTTGAAGCACCCTGCACAGAAAAGTAACAATTATTTTTCTTAAAGCGAGGTATCTTTAGAAAGGCCATTTAGTGGTATTTCAAACCATATACATATATATATATATATATATATTAATACAAATTAACAATCCGTATTTTTTTAATTTAGGAAACATCGATTTTTGCACTAAACATTTTATAATTCAAAAAGTTTTCGAGATAAATCATTCCTTTTCATATAACAGATAGTACAAGAGAAAAAACCTGTAAATTTTGGAAACCTATTTAAAAATGTTTGCGAGTTATAAATTTTTTTCTGAATTGCACACATTGATTTTGTTAAACTCTCAGTTCGTGCTGTTTCTTCAAAACCTTTGTCTTTAAACTCCTATCATGCCTAAAATAATGCAAATACGAGAAATACATTTGCTTCAGTCAAAAGAACGTTTCTTGATGATTCAGATGATATAATTTTTTTTTTTTTTTTTGAAAAATACATTTAATATTTTTAAACATTAAAAAAAAAAAAAGCTCCAAAATTGCAGATTTTTGCAGTGAACTCTCGCTTATATTTTTTCAACTGCGACTATTCATTGGAATTCAAAGCTTGAGAAAGAGTTTCCATAGCAATGAATTGGTTACTATAGCAACTCACACTGAAAGCGATTTAAAAAGGAAATGTTTTTAATTCATAAAGAAGTCATGTGTTTTGAAGTGGAGAAATGAATTGCAATTTTCAAATTTTCACTATATTGCTCATTACCTGTTATAGTACTATAATATATATTTTTTTTTTCTTTAATATTCAATGAAGGTTAAAAATACTAAATTTTATTATTTGTAAATTAAATGTAATTTTTTTTTTTTTTTAATTTAAAAAATAAAAATTTCAGTTTAAAAATTGCTATTTTAGCTACATAATACATCTTTCGAAAGATATATTAAGTTTATTGCGGGCTTTTATACTGATATAATCCCTTCAATTTCTATGTAAAGTTTCTGAGAAAAACCAGGGAAAACACAGGACGTTTTTATTCTTTTATATTTTGCAGACTTTTGTATTCCGTTACATTGCTCACAATTCAAATAAAGATTTCTAATGGTATATGGCCTAGAATAAAGCAAGTTTCAGGAAAATCACAGAAAACTCAGACACAAATTTTTATGAAAATGTTACTTTTGTATCTCAGCTTTTATTAACATAATTTCGTAAGTAATATATCATTTTAAAATTTATTTGAATTGAAATTAAATAGTAGAAATCACAACTATCTGTCACCAGATGGTGCTTCTATATTTAAAAATTTCAATATCTCCAATAATAAATTTCAATATCAGTTCTAATTATGATTAAATCACTTATATCATTGGAAATATATTTTAAAATACTTTTATTGCATACTTTTTAACTTATAATAAGCTGTTCAGTTCCAAGTACCAAATAACCTAAATTAAATTTATACAATAGAGGGTGCTATTCACAATTAACACTAAAATTACAATATCTTTTGAAGTAAATGTCACATACTCATGATTCTCTCAACTTCCTTTTTAAAAATTTTTTCAACAGGTGGCACTGCTGGTTAATAAATTTATTTTAAAATAAGAAAATTTTTTTGAGTTTAAACAAGTTAATTTTAGCTCTAAAAATCTTTATTCCTATATTGTCCATTGATTTACAAATAATACATCAAACATTTCAAGCTTTAAGTTTCTACCAAAAGATGGCGCTATCATTTTTATAAACATTTTAAATTATGTTTTCTTTTGTATCTCAGCTACTAATTAAAATAATTTCATAAGCAATACATCATTTTTATGCTTCTTTGATTTGGAATTGAACAACTGATTATTACAGAAATTTCTGCCACCAAAAGACACTGTAATATTTTAAAATTTCAATATTTCCAATTCTAATTATGTTTAAATTACTTTTAATACGCAATTTGAAAGATATTTTAAAGTACTTTTATATTATCAAATAACCTATATTAATTAAATTATAAATAAAGGACGGATTTAACTTTAAAAACATTTTAAAAATACAGTATAGGATCCATTATCCGGAAACCCGTTATCCAGAATGCTCCGAAAACCAGAATACAAAATGCCAACTACCAAAATTTTTAATTATCGTAAAATTTAAAAATTAAAGTTATACAATAGCAGCAGTCAAAATTATAGTTTTAGAACCTACTTTCTTCAATGCTACTGTCATGTATCGAATGCTGTAAATCATGAAGACTAGCTTTTTCCTTTCAAGAAATTTATTTACTTCTTGATTTACACACACGAGACAATACAGTCACATTTAACACAAATAAACACGTAAACATTTAACATAATTTAAATTTGAACTGTAACTTTCCAGTCCCCCAAATAATACAAAATAAACAGCACTCAAGCCAGGCATCCGCTCTTCTTGGCGTTGCATCATTCACTTCTAAAACCAAACTAAACTTTTTTCAATTTGAAAGTCTTTCTCGTCTGCGCTAGACAGACAGCGCCCTCTAGTCAGTCTAAAAGTCATTACAGTTCTCCTCCCTTCAGGGGAGAAACTTTTCACTACTGTAGAGGGAAAAGTTTGGTTAAATAATACTTGATTAGGATAAGTCTATATTCAAATAAAATAAAGTCACAATGTTCAACATATTAGTTCATCTTCTAGATATCATAATTAGTTTAAAACAAGTAATAAGAAAAATACGAGCAAGCACCAATTCTATGCAGAAACAGTACCTGGTTATATTTAAATGCACCAGACTTATCCCTATTTTAGATTAAACACATTAACCTATTTTAAAACATACAAAAAACATATACCAAATAGAAAATTAAATATTATTACACACAATATACCAGAGACACTAAATAGATATGCAAAGTTATATATAGATAACGAAAACATATATTTGCGAATACTTATATACCATATATATAGCAACAATTAAACAAATACGATATATATAGCAATAATTAAACAAATACGATTTGTATATCACTAATTAAACAAATACATAAACACTTCTTTTTCTTTTTTTTTTAACTAAGGGATAAGACTTAATCTATCAGCATTCTGAGGTTGTAATTCTATACACTAAACCTCATAATTAAATAATACTGCATAGAGTTCCCAAAGTAAAAGTCTGGGATTTGGTCTTTTTTTTTTTCTTTCTTTTTCTCAGGAACATGAATAGCTTTGTACAATTACAACTAAATAAATCAGGATTTTGAGATTAATTCTTTAGTTTTTCAAATGCCGTTTGGCAAGAGCTATTCAAGTCAATGGATTTTAGAGTCTGATCCTTTAGTAAGTCTGACAAATAGATCGCATTTTCAGAAAACTCAGGAACGCATTTTCGATATTCAGCTAATTTCAAAAAGGCTGAGACGAAGAATCTTTTTTGTCTCGAACCTTCATTTCACTTGAAGTTCTCAATCTCTGGCCCACTAAATGTCCAGAAATTTTCACATGAGCTCCAGTAGGTTGACATTTAGAAGGTTTAATGTGCAACTTAGTAGTACTTATCTTGAAGGAAATGTCTTTTAGGTGTTTTACATGATTTTTCCTTGTTTTAGTGAAATTGACGACTTTCTCACTATATTGCACTGGACACTTTTCACTGTGTTTCAATAAATTTGCCATTAGTTGACTAAAATCTTTAGGTAGATTTTTCAAGGGACCCAAAGTAGTTGCAGAAAGCTTTTCTTTCAAATAATTTTGTTCCTTCAATTGCTTCTCATAAATTAAGCATTTTTCAGATAATTGCATAAGTTCTAATTTATTTTTTTGTAATTCAGCTGTCAATTGATCAAATTTAGCATTAGAAATTTTTTCTTTCTCTTCTAGAATATTAAACAGGTAATCTAATTTGGAATTAATTGTACTAATTTCATTTCTTTCTTCATTCAGCTTTTCATTTTTAAGACAAATTTCATTTTCTTTACCTTTCATTCTTAAGAGTTCTTCTTTCATTATGTTAATTTCATTCGACAGCTTAAGATTTTCAATTTTAGTATTTTTTAATTCTTGTTTGTAATTATTCTTTTCTACATTCAGAATTTCCAACTGATTTAGATAATTCTTCTTTTCACTTTGCGAATCAAGACAAAGAGCTTTTAACTGATTTTCAAACTTTTCTTTCTCTTGGATTTCTTTATTTATCTGCTTTTCATATTCTAAGCATTTTATATTTAGATAAGCCTCTATTCCTGCTTTTAGTTTTTCCATCACAAAATTAGAGTCTTCATTTTTCTGTTTAAGGTCTTTTAAGGCATTATTTAGTTCTGAATAATTTTTCGTAGTATGTTCCAACTCTTCAGTAAGTTTTTTATTTTCAAGAGACAGTTCTTGTTCTTTAATTTTCTTTTCTTCCATCTTCCCTACTTCCCTTTCAAACATATAATTTCGTTTAACAATCTGAAATTTTCAGTTTTGAGATGGTCAAAATTTATTTTCTCTTTAAGAGCAACTTTATTTTCTATTTTATTTTGATTTTCTTTGATATCCTGCAGTTCTTTAGCAAACACTTTTGGAGAAGTTTTATTGAGTTCTGGCCATGAAGATTCTGGCAGGATTTCTTCTACCTCTTCAGTTTTCTCTTCATTTTCTGCTTTGCTTTCAATCAACTTTTGGTTAAAATGAGCAAAATCTTTATTTTGAATATTTTTCTTCATTCTTAAGAATTTCTTAGGATTTCTTGTACTGAATTTAGCTTAGACACTTGTACATTTTCTTTTGATTTGCAATCTTTGAACACTGCAGCAGTTTTATTTCCTAACAAATACTTGTCACTATACAAGGAATTTTGTAGGACAGCCGCTTTAGTTTTTAAGTGTCCCATTTTACAATCCATTTCAACTTCTGCAAGTGGTAAACAGACAGGATACACTTCTAATGGATTTTTAATATACACTTTCTCATTTGTGTACATATGTGGTTTCACATACTTGCTGCTGATCAGATCACATGAAGCACCCGTGTCTCAAATTATCTTCATCTCAACACCATTCACTTTACCTATACTAGTATAAGGTGTCATTGATTCATCAGAACCTGCCTCAGTTATAATATGTGAGATAAATTCTTCATTTTTCTTTAATTTATCACACTGAGATCTGAGATGATTAGTAGAACCACATTCATAGCAACGAGTAATTTTTCTTTTATCAAACTCTTTATTTCTTTTCTGGGAATGTTTCGAGTTTGGCCTGAAATTTTGGCCTGACCTCTTTATTGTGGTCTTTTATTTTATTACTAGGAAAGCTTCCACTTTGGTTACGGAAGCCTGAAAAGTTCCTTTTGAGCATATCCCTCCTTTTGAAACCTTCTCTTATGCTTTCAAACTCATCTAATTTTTCAGCTAAGTCTAAAGGTGTTGTAAAGGTAAGCCAGCTTTCAATAAAATGTTCTCTCACATCAGTAGGCACTCGAAACTTTAACTGCTCAGTCACTATTAGATCTTTTAGCTGTTGAAAATTATCTATCTTTAATTCTGTAAGCCACTCCGTAAAATAACTAGAAAGCTCTTGGACATAATTTCTCCAAGATTTTTCGGACGATTTGTGGTGCTTATAAAAACATTGTTTCAATTTTTCACTATTTAATTTATATCTTCTCATAATGAGATTCTTCACAAAATCATAATTTGTAGCATCTGTTGGAGACTCTCTGGCCAACATATTGGAAAGTTCTGGCGGTAAAACTGCTAACAGATAGGCCACCCAATCCTTTTTTGGAACTCGTGCCATCTCCACTCTTCTTTCGAAATTTATTATATATAAACCCATTTCATCATGTTTTTCATCAAATCTTGGGGTAATTTGAGTTAACTGAATTCTTCGATCCGATTCAATTACTTTTTCTGGTTCTAATATTCTTTCAGGATTTTCTTTTGAAATTTCCAATTTCTTTAATTCAATTTCATATTGTAGAGTTTCTTGGGTCCTTCTTTCCTCTCTTTCTTCTTGTCTTATTCTCTCTTCTTCTTGTATTTTTTTTATCTTCAAGAAGCCTTTCCAATATTAATTTTACTTCTTCCTCATTATAGGACTTGCTAGATAAAATTAATTTCTTGATGTCAATAACTCTAAAATATGTCATCACGACAATATATATATTTCTTTCATAAAAAAAAAACCACGTGTACAGTACTTTTCTTCTTAAAGAACAGAAAATATTAAAATTTTCAATCACACAAATTTCTTTTATTAAATAAATCATATATTCAAAAAGAATACCCAAACAAAATTTTTAACCAAGTATGTTCTCATACCAAGTACTACTTGTTTCCTACATAATCATTATTTCAATTCAAAACAGAAATAAATTAATAATGCCGGTAATAACGCCGCACCAATTTTAACGCCGCATCGCTCGTTAATTTTTTTTTTTCATATACTCTATTATAACGCCGCACCCAAATTCCGATGCATGTAAATCATAAACATATTTAAATTTCCCGTTAAAATAAGCATCAATTTACACAAAAATAGATTAATCATTCTAAAATAATATTTATAATATAATGGATGAAATTTAAAAGCATAATACTTGTCAGAAATTTGTGAATATATAACTTTATTTACCATATTTTGACTCTTTTATTTTTACTGTTATAGAAAAAAGAAAATACTTATGATAATAAATTTTGCAGATTAATATTTTATTTATTACATGCTACTATCAGGAAACCCGCAAAAGTCTTCCGATTCAGAATCGCTATGAAAAAGTTTCAAAAGTTCTGGCGATACAGTACTCAGTTCTTCTGATTCAGAATCGGTATTTTCACAATCTGTATCGTCAGTACTTTCATCAGCTGTAATTGAAGCTTTCTGGAAACTTTTTTTATCATATTTTCTGGAATTTTATCCCATGCATTCAAAATCCAACTGCATACTAGAGAAAAGCTTGCTTATTTTCCCTCTTTTGGTGTACGAATGATTTTCCGAAGACATCCACGCTTCCCAGGATTTTCTTAAATGGCTTTTAAAAGCTCTATTAATCAAAATATCTAGCGGCTGGAGAACTTTGGTAAGACCGCCTGGTATCACAGCAATGTCTGTCTTCTCTTTGCGGAGACAGTTTTTGGATTCCTCAGATATATGGGATTTCATTGAATCCATAATAAGTAGGGCCTTCTTTTGAAATAGAAAATTTGGTCTTTTTCGCCAACACTTTTCGGCCCATTCCTGCATAACACTTTCATTCATCCAGCCTTTCTTATTGCAGGAAACAAAAATGCCATGTGGAAAATCTTCCTTTGGTAATGTTATCCGTTTGAAAATTATCATTGGAGGTAATTTTTTCCCTGATGCTAAACATGAGAGGACGCATGTAAAATTGTTCTTTTCATTACCCGTAGTAACTATCGGCACAGTTTTCACCCCGACATTTTCAATGGTTCTGGATGAAGGCATGTCGAATGAAATCGGCCCTTCGTCCATGTTTCCGATTTCTGTAGAATGAAAATTCGATTTTTTTATTAGCTCCTTAACAAATTTTAAAAAATCGTCTTTCTTTTTTTCCCAGTCATTAGGCAAACTCTGCCCTACAGTTGTCCTGGCTCTGATGACAAGATGATTTCTCCTACAAAATCTTGAATACCAGGAAGTACCACCTTTAAAATCTTGTAGACCTAATTCTTGGGCCATCTGTTTTGCTCTTATTCTAATCAGAACAGATGATATGGAGCGTCCAAGTCCTCTTTGCTCTGTAATCCAAGAGATAATTTTTTTTTCAAGTTCCTCCCAGTGTGCATGAGGACCTCGTCGTTGTGCACGTTTCATTTTCGGCATTTTGAGCTATATTGCTTCTTGTTTTTTCCACTCCCTGATTCTCTTTTCATCCACGTTCAGCTCACGTGCTGCAGCTCTGTTGCCCATTTTTTTTTGCAAGTTGAACAGCACTCAGTTTAAATTTTGCAGTATAACTGCGCCGTTTAGAAGAAACTTTATCCATAGTAGAAAAATTAAACTATTTAAACAAAATCTCAAAGATCTAAAACTAATGAAAAACAAGTTGTAACTGCGGTCCGTTTAAGAATATGAACAACGGCTATGTTTTCAGAGGCTTAGCCAAAGCGCACATTGAGATGCAGGCGTGCCGCGCAGGTCAACCAACATTTCTCCAGAAATAGCTCCATGCTCCAGAATAAACTGCGTAATGCAGGGTGCGCACATTATTGCTGCGCACGCTTTGTATTTCATCACGTTTCATGTTTGTTGACATTCGGAAAGAACGTTTCCTGTTCCGTAGTTTCTCATTTTATCATGGTTGTGAATATGGATTAAGGAATTAAGGTTCTGAATCAGATCCTGATATAGAAGTAGATATGTACTTATTATTTTAATGCCAAAATTAAACTCATTTAAGAACTAATGGAATGCAAATTAACAAAAAAGTTTATTAAAAATATACCTGTTTATAATTACATATTTAATTTGTAAATTAGATTTTTATATTTTTCTTTTAAATATCTTTTACAAAATTTTCACTTTCGGAGATAATAATATCAGTTATAGGCCGCACCGTGTTAAACGCCGCATTTAAAACTTTTTTTTTTTTAATTCACGTTTAACGCCGTGGCGTCATTACCGGGAAATACGGTAATTTATTTGCAAAACTATTTGATTCTTTTTGCACACATATTTCTCAGGAAACAAAATAATTAATATTTTTCTTCAAACCAAAAAAAACAATAGTTTCGTTTCTAAACCGAAACTCTTTTGCATTATCAAAAAAAAAGTAAGTTCCACAAAATTAGATTTAAGTAACATAAATTACCATAGTAATTAATATTAATAAAAAAAATGAACATCTAATCATTAAACATTTCATTTGAAACCAAAACTACCATTTTACTTCAAATCGAAACTAAAATATTTTGTTCCAAACAGAACAAATGCACATTAATACTCTATGCACATTAATACTTTATGAATCATTCAACATTTTTATTCTTCTTAATCCGATAATAAATACATTCTTTTTTTATTTCTCAAAGCTCTAAAAAAGAATATTTATTCTTTATTTAACTTCAAATACAGAACAGATACTTTATTTCAACCTGTTCTCAAAATTTGTCATTCCTTTTAAAACTGAAATTCTTTGCAAAATGTACTTACTCTACAGTAAGTTTTTTTTTTTTTTTTATTAGGAATATACCATTAAACAAAAGAAAAAAACATATGTATTCATTTATTTGTCGCTGATTCATCAACTTTTATTTATTTTATTTTTCGAAAATACATCGACAAAAAAAAATGAAAGATTTTCTTCTTTTTTTATTTCTTTTAAACAACGGATGAATCAGTTTAATATATATATTTTCTCTACAAATAATAATTTCAAATAATCTTTTTATCAAATAGGGTTAAGCGATGCTATATATATTTCACAATTAAATACATAATGTGAATTAAACTACCCTTTTTTAAAAAAAAAAATATTTTCTCACGTCCTGATGTCAACGATAAACCCATAAAAGACATCAACTTCGTATAAAAAAAACACATATAGTTTATTTACAGGATCTATGTACAAAACATGGAATAGTATAACACAGCATCGGCTATTCTTTTACAGATGCAATTCACCAGACTGTGATGAAAATAACTCTCAACACATGTATAATTATCCGTTTTTATAACGGTAGAATAACTCTAAAAAGATTTATACTCATAAAAATCCTCGTATTTCAATTCTTACTCTGAATTTTAATTACTCTTGAAACGAAAGAAACTCTCAGCTACCGTTTTCCTCACACATAAAAGAATAAAAAACAAAACCACTCCTGTTGCCATTTTCTCACAACAAAAAAAGGAACAAGAACGGAACATAAACTCTTTCTATTCTAAAAACATCAAAAAAACTGGTTGCCAAAAATGATCTTTTAGTAATTTTGAAGAGACCATGGAGTTCAGATAGTCTCGTTCAATCTATTTAATTTTATGGGAGAAAAAGGAAGCATTTCTGAACATCCTCCCACCTAAGTTAACCTAGAACTCCAAAAGTTAACTTACAAAACTAGGGGAAAAAAATTAGAAATACACATAGAAATTACATTTTTGCCTGAGAAATTTGGGTAACTAAATACTTTACAACAAATGAAGAAAAATTTATGAGTAAATAATAAGAATCATATATACATATTTACAACTAAAATGATAGTGCTAATATTAAAGTCATAAGTCAAGTCTCTGTGGTGACTTAATTACACGTCCCGTTCTAGTAACAACTGGTATGCGGCCGGCAGATTCACTGTCAAGTGCACTGTTCTTAACTCCCACCTTGGGGATTACCTCTGCTGGAGTAACAAAGGAGTCAGTATCTGGAACTTCTAACGGGTATATCCGTTGAGTAGCTCTAAAAAGGTCTCCATGTTGTGTCTTTACTTTAACTCGACAAACGATACTATCAGAACCTGGAAACACTTCAACTATTTGACCAAGAGGCCACGACTGTCTTTTCTTTTCATCGTCTATAACAAGAACTAATTCTCCCACCTTTTAGGTAAAAAATTGTTGATTTCTCTGTTTCGTACAAAGTGCTCCTAAATATTCTTGACGGAATCTTGATTGAAAAGCTTCACAAATAGTCTGAATGTAACTCAATCTTCATCGTAAGTGATTTGGGTCTGAAGAAGTTTTAATATCTGGCAAGGTGCTACTTTTTATCTCTCTCAGAAAATCTGCAGGAGTGAGAACACTGAGACTCGGGTCTGAAGTTACTGCAGTCAAAGGTCTATCATTCAAGATAGCTTCACAATTGCATAGAGCTGTTGTCATCTCTTCGTGGTTTAAACTTGCTCTTCCTAAGATCTTCTTCAATATAGCCTTCATCATGCCTATTAACCTTTCCCACCATCCTCCCCACCAAGGAGCTCCAGGTGGAAAGAATTTCCAAATAATTCTGTTCTCTCTTAATTGTAGAGACACTCCTTTGAAATCGACACATTTAAGAATATTAGCTGCTCCTGTGAAGTTGCTTCCATTGTCACTGTAAACTACTGAAGGCTTTCCCCTGCAAGCAATGAAACAATGAAAGGCCAAAAGGAAAGTATCTGTCGAGAGAGAGGTCACCAACTCGAGGTGAACTGCACGGTATACTGCACATGTAAATAAGCAAATCCAGACCTTAGAATTATCTCACAGGTAGACAGGGCCAGCAAATTCTAAACCCGTTATTTGAAACACACAGGCATCTTGCACCCGATCTGCAGGTGGTGGTGCAGTTGGAGGCTTAATATTTTTGGCTGCAAACCTTTTGCAAATCACACATGACCTTATCACTGATCTCACTGTTCTCCTGCCACAAAGGATCCAAAATCTCTCTCTTAAGGAATTCAGTGTATATGACACACCAGCATGTCCTCTTTTACTGTGTTCCTCTAATATAAGACTTCTCGCAATTGGATGTTCTCCTGGCAAAACCGCAGGCATTCTGAACTCTGCTATATCATCTCTTTTGAACACCGCTGTTTTTAATCGAAGTATTCCCTCATCAACAAATGTATCTAAAGTCTTCAGTCTCTTCTCACTCTTATCTGTGAAGGACTCTCTTTGGATAAGATGCACAATGGTTTTTTCTGCTTCTTCTATCTCATGAACAGTAAGGTCACCTAGCTTCTTTTCGGAATTGAAACAGTTGTAATAGAATCTCCTTATCCAAGCTACGATTCGGATAGTTTTCTTATAGTCATTAGTACGATAATGTAGCAGTGAGCCTACTTCAACAGTTAACATAGAAGGAACAATTTTCTTTTTTCTCTCATTGTTTATTTCCTCTTCTCGAACAATGTCTTCAGCATTGGGCCACAAATCAGACGGAGAGTACAACCATGCAGGCCCCTCCCACCATTTCGACGAAGACAACTGTAGAGCAGTGCAACCTCTACTAGGAAGGTCTGCTGGATTCACGGAACCAGGGACATACCTCCAAGCCTCTTTTGGAGTCAAACTCAGTATCTCAGTTACTCTATTTTGAACAAAAACTCCCCACGAATCTTCTCTTCTTATCCACGCAAATACAGTGATGGAATCAGTCCAGTAATATACATCTCTTACAAGAAGATCTTCTAGTATGTTTGAAGAAAGGCGAGCAGCAATAGCAGCCCCGAGAAGTTCCAGACGAGCAATACTAGTCTCCTTATTTCCACAAGGTGCAACTCTGGCTTTAGCTTGAACAAGTTGTATGTGCACACAATTTTCTCTTTCAACTCTCAAAAAGACACACGTTGCATAGGCAGATCGACTTGCATCACAAAACACATGTAAAGATTTCTTCTCATCTTTAATGTCAAATCTAATCCACCTTGGGATTTCAATTGTTGACAAAACTGGCACATCCTTCAACCATTTTTGGAACTCTCTCTCAGTTTCTAAATCTACTTTCTGATCCCAAGTCATATTAGTCTTCCACAAGCATTGTAACAAAATTTTTTGGAAGGAGAGAAGCTGGACAGGTGATACCTAAAGGATCAAAGATTTTGTGAGCTGATGATAAAATGGTTCTTTTTGTTACTTCCTCACTACACACCTCTTGAAAACTTTCAGTGTTTATTCGTAGAGTGTCAGCTTTTCTATTCCATATTAAACCCAATACGCTAGAACCAGTTGTACTTTCGGCGTTAGGATCGGTGAATTCCCATCCTCGTAGATCGAATTTTCTTTCTGCCATAACTTCAGTAGCTACTTCAATGAACTGTTCACGTTCTGCTTCATTCTTCAGGCTGTTAACACAATTGTCTACATAGAAGCTAGTCAAGAGTTTTTGAACGACATCTTTTGGGTATGAGGACTCACCAACCTCTATTTTCTCTGAAACAGTTCTTAGCAGATATTGAATCGTAGAACTTAGCAGAAAGGAACTGCACGATACACCAAAAACAACTCTACACTGCCTATACTTTTTAATTTGCGCATCACTGGTGATCCATAGAAACCTTCAGTAATTTCTGTCAGCCGGCTGAAGGCTTATTTGGAGGAATGCTTTTCGAATGTCTGCGGTGACACCTATCTTCTCTTTGCGGAAACGCATTAGAATACTCGGAATCAGCTCTATGAGGTTTGGCCCTTTTTCTAAACAATCATTAAGACTCGGTTATCCTTTTACTTTTGCAGAAGCATCAAATACTGGTCTGATCTTAGTGGTGTTCTTCTCTTTGACTACTGCTCGATGAGGTAAGTAAAGTACTGGTTCTTTACACTCATTCTCTGCCTCTTCTATAATTTCGCAATCTAGCCACTCATTGAAAACTTCTTCATAAGCTTCACACAGAGACTCCGATTTAAGTTGCTTTATTGTACTATTCAACCTTTTTAATGCTAGCTCATAATAGTCTGGAAGTGGGGGATGAATTTCCAACCATGGCAAATGTACTTGAAAACGATTATCTTTAATTTCAATAGTACTTAAGAAATGGTCTGTGGCAGCCTTTTGTAACTCAGCTTTGGTCTTTTTCACCGAAGGATCAGTTATTCCAAGTGTATCCAAAGTCCTCAAATCACTAATGGATGCGTCTTTGTTCATCATTGAAATCAAAGTTGAACAGTCACTGGAAGATAGACTTGATGTGCAACCTATAACTGTCCATCCTAACTTTGTCTCAATTGCAGAGAGGCCACTGGAGAGAAGCTTATAATTACCCGTCATCAACTTTCCCATAACATCAGCTCCGATCAGAATTTCAATAGGAGCTTGATGATCATCTTCAACCTGAACACTGAAGTCTGAAAGTTCTTTAACACAAAGCTCAGGAGTTGTAGGAGGTTTCGTTTCACATATGACTGGTTGACCTAGCACGTTAAAATTGCACTTGTAATCCCCATTAACACTTGTTAAGAATAACTTAAATATGTCATGTTTACACATACCGGTACTCTTACCGCCAAAAAGAGAATGCTGAAGATATTTTGAATCTTCTACTTCATATTTCATCTCTCTAGCTGTATCTGTGAGTAAATAAGAAGGTTGCAATGCAGAGTCAAAAATGGCTCTGGCTTTGCGCCTCTTTCCATTGCCTCTGACCATCACCAATAGGGTTTACAACACTACACGTGGAGACTTTGATACACTAGCAAGTGCTTGATCACTTTGAGCATCTTTCTCTATCTCTCTTTTTGGTTCGCTTGCATTTGACTGTTTCATACTTCGGCATAACAAAATATGATGTTTTTTGCTGCAACATAAGCATCCTGCTTTTAAAGAGCACTGGCGAATATAATGCCCTGGTTGTAAACATAAAAAACAACAACGAGATTTTTCAACTAAATTTTCTCTTTCTTTCATAGGCATTTTCCTAGCTTTAAAACAATCCTCAGAACTATGGAAATTGGAACAAAATAAACACTGCTTTTGACCTCTGGTAGAAGTAAAAAGATCAGCTGCACTTGAAACCTGCATATTATTCCCAAACTTGAGTCTATTACTTGTAAATTTCTTGTTGACATGGAACTTGTCCTCTCCTCTTACACATACTTTAGATTTTGCAAACTGGAAATTTTGTGAAGCTAGACTTATTCTTTCTTCACATGAAACTTCATCTTGTAGAAATTCTAAGAGGGAATCCAAATCATTTTTCTGTATTGATATTAAATTTTGTCCATCTTCTAATGCAGATTCATGCGACCTACGCTTCGTAGATCTGTAACGTTCCCATGCTCTTAATGTTTCTTCTGGTAGTGACGACTCTACTAACAGAAACAGCATAGAAGCATACTTATCTCTGGTAACTCCCAGAATTTCAAGAGAACGTAATTTCGGTTCTAACAGGTCATAAAGCTCTCTCTGTGTTTTGTTTTTGCAGTACCAAAGCCAACAAATCTCTCACATAAACTTGAATTAGCAATTCTTTGTTGCCGAAATGTTTTTTCAATTGTTTTATTGCTTTTGCATAGCTAACACCACCAGGTGGAAAACTCTTAATTCTTCTGCAACGCTACCTTTTTCCATTGCTTGACACAAATACGAAAACTTATCATCAAGGTCTAAATTAGGATCTCTATCAATCTTCTGAAATTGTTCCCAAAAGCATAACCAATTTCTAATGTCCCCATTATATGTAGGTAGTTGAATTTTTGGGTAACGCAATAATGTATATTGTGGTAGAACTTCAGAACTCTGAGCAGCATTATTATTTACTGAGAGTGTTAAATTATTTAGTTTTTGCCCTAACATACGCCAACGATCAAGATAATCCTCAGACTCATCAATTTCTGACTCAAGCAATTTTTCATCCTTACCTTCAGTACAAAGTTGTAGAGCAATTTTTCCATCACACTCTATCATTAATTTAGCTTTTTCTTCAATTAATTTTAACTTTGCTATTTTATTTACATTATCTAATGTATCTTCTACCCTTTCAAATTCATTACAAGCTTTTGTAAATATTCTCCGATGCTGCGTTCTAATTTTCTTTAAGGCTTCCATATTATAATTCAAAATATTTTTTTTTTACTTAATCTTCAATTTATTTAAATTCGTGAATAATATATTCAATTACATACATTAAAAAACAATAGCTTTTGTTATTAGATTAATCAAAAAAATCTTCACATAAATTAAGAAACAAATATCATCTGCTTAATGCTATTAAATCAATTCTCTTTCATAGAATGTCCCTCGTTTAAAATAATTCTATCTCAAAAATATAGAAATAGTTTACTTGCAGCCGAGCCCTGTCGCGGACGCCAGATGTCAACGATAAACCCATAAAAGACATCAACTTTGTATAAAAAAACAAATAGTTTATTTACAGGATCTATGTACAAAACTTGGAATAGTATAACACAGCATCGGCTATTCTTTTACAGATGCAATTCACCAGACTGTGATGAAAATAACTCTCAACACATATATAATTATCCGTTTTTATAACGGTAGAATAACTCTAAAAAGATTTATACTCATAAAAATCCTCGTATTTCAATTCTTACTCTGAATTTTAATTACTTTTGAAACGAAAGAAACTCTCAGCTATCGTTTTCCTCCCACATAAAAGAATAAAAAACAAAACCACTCCTGTTGCCATTTTCTCACAACAAAAAAAGGAACAAGAACGGAACATAAACTCTCTATTCTAAAAACATGAAAAAAACTGGTTGCCAAAAATGATCTTTTAGTAATTTTGAAGAGACAATGGAGTTCAGATAGTCTCGTTCAATCTATTTAATTTTATGGGAGAAAAAGGAAGCATTTCCGAACACTAATACAAAGACTGAGGTATATTATTTTTAAATGATAAGGCACTGTTTCATACAGAAAATGGTACTTACCCCTTTAGTAGCGTGGATTCTTGATCCGCTAGCTGCCACCATCTTCTTAGACTGTCATGTATCGAACGCTGTAAATCATGAAGACTAGCTTTTTCCTTTCGAGAAATTTATTTACTGCTCGATTTACACACACGAGACAATACAGTCACATTTAACACAAATAAACACGTAAACATTTAACATAATTTAAATTTGAACTGTAACTTTCCAGTCCACCAAATAATACAAAATAAACGGCACTCAAGCCAGGCATCCGCTCTTCTTGGCGTTGCATCATTCACTTCTAAAACCAAACTAAACTTTTTTCAATTCGAAAGTCTTTCTCGTCTGCGCTGGACAGACAGCGCCCTCTAGTCAGTCTAAAAGTCATTACACTACAGCATTATTCTGGAGAAATATGGTGAGCACAAAATTGTTCAAATAATTGCTGAAAATTTTGCAAATTTAGGTTAGAAAATGAATTTTTATGGTATTTTTTAATACATAAACATTAATAACAGATAACTTTTTAAAGTGCCCAATAGCAGATGAATTTTATCCTTGAACTCTGGTCGCATGCATGTAGTCCCAATTGTTTAAAAAAATTTTAATATTTTTTATTAATTTCCATTATTTTTAGAATTTATTTCATAAAATATTTAGCATCATGTACTAAAAAGTGTTTGAAACATTTATGAATAATTAGTATCAAAGACACACTATAAGCAAAAAAATATCATAGAAATGTTTGCAAAATCCAAATCAAAGGATTTTACTCTCAGGTCCAAAATTAAATTTTATATATATTTATTTTCATTTATTATTACTATTATTATTTATAGTTTAAAATTCTAATTAAGAATGTTTTTTATTTTGTGGAAATAATTTAATAAATGAACAAATATATAGGTAAGTGTTTATACATATTGCTCATGTTTATCACTGCTATTTATGAAATTATTTTGCACCATCTTTATACATATAATAAAATGTTTCGAATTACGGAAAAACCCCTTATCCAGAATATCCCAGGTCCCAAGCTTTCTGGATAATGGATCCCATATACCTTAAAATCCTTTAAAAAAGCAGCATTACGATATATTTCGACGCACCATTCGCAGTCGTCATCAGGTGTTTGCGAATTTCTGCTTCACTGACATCACTGTCACTGGATTCTTCATCTTTTTCAGTGTTGATGTAATTCTTTTGTTTCTTCTTATTAATCAGCTGTTACCACTCTTTAGGTATTAAGCTGTTCTATCTTTCGTTAATAGCGGAGTTAGATGTCAGAATTTCAAGTGCTTCATGTTTTAAGGCGTAGTTGTGGGAGTTATAATTAGGGATGAAACGGATATCCGGTAACTATCCGGTATCCGGCTGAGTTTTAAATATCTGATGGGGTACCGGATATCAGCAGTCCGAATACGGATATCCGGTAATTCCAAGCTGGATATCCAACGGATATCCAGAGGAGAAAATTCAAGCTTAAATTCGCTTCAGATGAAAATTTTGCGACTTTTTTTTTTTTTTTTTTCTTGGTTAAGGGGGAAAAAAAATATTGCAAAAGTTGAATTTGGCCACTTTAGCAAACAAATTTAGCAAAAAGTATCTTCAGGTTTAAGAGATATAGAAAGCCTATTTTAACTTTGTGCAGAGTTAACTAGGATTTTCCAGAGTGATCTATAACATTCCCCCTAATCTTCCCCATAACAATAAAAAGAGCTGTTCACTGTTGTTCCTGAACAAATAATATTCATCCTCTGCAGTGCATATAACTGTTTTCATGACTTTTGTTTAATAAGTTGAATGTTTAGTAATATTGTCTTGGAAGTAAAAGTCGTTAGATTGTTTCGAGAATGAGTCAATGTGCATTTATTGACTAGAACCTGCCTGTTTATTTACAATCCACTTTTTCCTACACAAGAAAGTTGTTTTTGTGACCATATATTTATAGTAGCAGAGCCTCTGGCATAATTGTCTGTGCCATTACCTATTCAATTAAACGTGTCATCTACCTATTCGATTTGGATTTAAAAAAAAAAAAAAAAAAGCACTGCAATTTATATAAATTTGCACTTTTAATGGAATATCTTGCTAAAACACCTGAATTTAGAATTTCCCATTGCTGCATAGATATAGATATAGTCCCGAAAATTAAAATTACTTCAAATAGAAGTAATATTTAAATCTTCAGGAAGTCTACTTTCATTTTCAGATTGTTAAGAATAAATAAATATATATATATATATATATATATATATATATATATATATATATATATATATATATATATATATATATATATATATATATAAGCTCAATTATTTAAAGTTTATGATTTTGTACATTAGAAAAACTGAACTTACTTTTAATTAAAGAATTTTAATAAATAATCTAAATTTTTTTTCTTATCTGTACAGAATATAAAAATATAAAATAAGTAAAAAGCATTTAAAGAAACAAAAATATAAATTGTTTTGAATCATTACTTTCTTCTATATTCAATAGAAGAAAGCATTTTATTCATAAAAATTTTTTTCAACTTCCCGTTTTTGGTGGATTTACGCATTTTGAGTGAACCAAAATTTTGAATTTGACCGTTTTTAGAAAACATCTGTCTGACAAAAGTTTTGTGTAGCAGCTCTAGTTCAACAGTTAATGCACAGAATTTCATATAAATTTATACATAGTTGCAACATTAACAAACAAACAAAAAAAGTGCCCATGGACTTTTGGTGCAAATTAATCAATAGGTGGTGCTGCTATACTGTGATTTCTCCCATTTAAAGGAGGACTATATCTCTTCTACTGTGTATAATTAGAAAAAGACCAAGTATGTCACAGGGCTATTATGAAATATGTTTATTTAATTTCTGTGCATATCGGCCAATAGACGATGCTGTTATGCTGCAATTTTCCCGTGAATGGAGAAATTATCTTGGATTTATTTGTGTATAATTACACAAAATTTGATATGTGAGAGGGCCATTTTTATGAAACATCATGTTGATTCAATTTTGGTGCATATTGGTCGATACGTGACTATACTATGCTGCAATTTACCCTGTGAATAGGAAGGCTAGATCTCAACATCTATAACATTTAACTGTACTTAACTTGATATGCATGATAAATAATAAGAGAACGAAAGCTGGCTTAGTTTGGGTGTATATTGACCAACAGATGTCACAGCTGTTCCTCACCTTGTATGATTCTCCACTTGGATATCTCACAATCTTTTGATTAAAATTGCACTAAACTCCATATCTAAAATCTTTATTGTGCAAAGCTATTATTAAGTTTCTTCTGTGCATTTTAAACAGCGTGTAGCTTTGTTATGTAGAGTGATATAAAAGAAAGTTTTGTAATGGCCATAATATACTAAGCCATTGAAGCTTTTAGATTTTTTTTTTTTTTTTTTTTTTTTTTTTTTGCTTTTTTCTTTTATGTTTTCTTATAAATGTATCAAACGAAAATATTGGATAATTTTTTACATTTGGTATTCGCTAGATTTTCACATTTTAAGACGTCCAGAACCTGATTTGATCAATTTTTAAAAAATTGTGTGTTTGTGTGTGAGACAAAAATTCCGTTCAACTGATGTCGGCTTTATTTAGGTGGATATCAGCCGACAAGTGGATCTGCTATCAGGATTTTTCACAAGCCTATATCTCAGCATCTATTGATTAAAATTGTACCAAACTCCATATGTAAAATATTTATTGTGTGAAGCTATGGTTAAACTTTTGCACAATTTAAACAGTAAGTAGTGTGTGATGGCCACAATATATACATTTTCTTATGAAAATAACCAACCCTTCAACTATGATTATATTAGTAAAATATTTTGTTTCATTTTTCTTTAATACATATACATATCAAGCACACATTTTTTAGTAATGTAAAAAATGTGTAAATGAAAAGTTTTTGTTTTATAATTCTGAACAAAACCTATATTTTTGTGACAAATTGCAAGTGTAGGAATGAGTATGTTAGACTTAAGTTTTATTCTTCATCGCAATATTGCACAAATAAATAGAATGCTAAATAAACAAATGTTCAAGTAAATTATATTTAAAACGTGTTTAAAAAAATAGTATATGAAATATGTTTATATTTTATTGTTTAAAAATAAATAAAAAGAATAGAAATATACAACACAACAAAAAACAAAACTAATGCTGGATATCCGTATCCGGCAGGCAAAAAAGCTCCGGATATCCGATATCCGGCAAAATCACTATCCGTTTCATCCCTAGTTATAATGTGCAATTTTAGTAGTGGTTATGGTATTAAGATTTATAGGGTTATTGATATGAGTACAGGATAACGCAGGAGGTTCTGTTATACTTTAAGTTATTAATGTTCTATTTCACAGTCTCTTATTTTTCTTTTAGTCATACCGATATAGCAAGTTTTAGTATATTTTTCCAAAATTGAAGTTGATTTTGTAGATTCCAGAGGTTTCTTTGGGGTCTATTAAGTCTTTTTCATTGTGTATGCGTTGAAATATATTTTTGTTTGGTTTTATGGGAATGTTTATGCTATGGTAGGAGCCATCATATTTAATTTTATTTGCTATACCATTGCAGAATGGAATGGAGGGAATACATTTAGATTATAATACTAAATACTAAAGCTTACTATATCGATATGACTAAAAGAAAAATAAGAGATCGCGAAATAGAACATATTAATGACTTAAAATATAACAGAACCTCCACCGCGTTATCCTGTACTCATATCAATAACCCTATAATTCCTAATACCATCATAACCACTACTAAAATTGCGCATTATAACTCCCACAACTATACCGTAAAATGTGAAGCACTTGAAATTCTGACATCTAACTCCACTATTAATGAAAGAGAGCACAACACAATACCTAAAGAGTGGCAACAGCTGATTAATAAGAAGAAACAAAAGAATGACGTCAACACCGAAAAAAAAGCTGAAGAATCCAGGCCCCGTTCACAATCTCAGTTTTGCTGGCTTTCAACCCCCCAAATTCTCCCTATTTGAACCGGTTCCTCAAAAGAGGGATTGATTACTAGTGTTAGAAACAACCCCAGTGAGGACTGGGGTTAATCCTTCTAAAACCCATTTTTTACCCACAATTCCTTTTGGATGTAACTGTGTGCTGTGCCATATTGGATTTACCTCTGTTCACTTTCACTTATTTGCTTTTAAGTTTTTTTTCTTGTTGTTGTTTATTTACTTGAAAGATGTCTAGCAAAATTATGTGTAACACTTGTTGCTCTCAAGAAGAGATAAAAGCTTTGCTGAATTTAAGTTCACTAGGTTTATTTCTACAAAATAACCTTAATAACAAAAATAAATGAAATTTGAATGCTTTTTTTTTTTTTTTTTTTTTAATCATTCAACTGGCTAATTTCAGTTTAAGATTATCCATTTAAATGCTGCATAAAAATTATATTTTATTTTTTCTTAATAACCGGCATAGCTAAGAGAAGTAATGAATACAATAGAAAATATAAATAAATAAATTACAATTATTTGTCAAGTAAAATTTTATTAGCATGGTTTTAGTTGTTTTTAAATTTATTGTTCTTTAAAAAATATATAATTACCTAAAGAACTATAATGAATAAAAAATGGGAGCAACTCCCTGATGAATAAATTGGTGTTTTCAATGTACTTTTAAAGATGCTGATTTAGAAGTCGCATAATAGTATTTCTAGTGCATAAATAAAGATCCTTTTTCCTATTTATTACAGTTAAATGAAAATATTACTTCAAATATAATAAAATAAAATATTTTTGCTTGTGCTTTCATTCGTAAATTTATACACTACCTTTCCTTAAATGGCCGGACACTTACGATTTCAGACGCTTTGCCAAATATCTAGAAAAATTCTTGACGAATTGTCCTAAAACAATCAGAGTGTAAAGAATATGCTAATTTCATATATTTCAGCAAAAAAGTTTCCCAAAAAGCAACAAGGGGAGTGGTAAAAAATTAAAGAAAAAACAAAATGTTTGGGATTATCCTGTAAAAATATACAATCTGTTTGTAGTATGTGATTATGATATTGCCTGCTGGGTGATTTACTCCAAATATAATCAGCACCAGTTCATATGAAAATTTAAAGTTTTTCGGAATTCTGCTCATTATTTAATGAGATACAGTGCCCAAAAAATTTTTATAAACCATGCACGACACACACACAGGCATGCACTTTTAAAAATGGTCAAATTGTTCTTATGATATTTCAAAATGTGTAAATTCATCAAAAACCAGAAGTAAAAAATTTTCACGATTTTAATATTTTCTTCTTGCGAATAGAAGAAAATAATAAAAATAATTGATTTTATCATCTTCAGAATTTCAAATATAAAGCAATCTAAACTCTTGCCAATTTATTTTATATTTGCAATAATCTTAAAAATTTCTTATAAATTTTATTTCTTTTTCAATTTTAAAAAAGAAAATTATTCCTGTCTGTTATGTAATTTTGCAGAATGGAAAACTAAAAAAAGGAGGACTATTTAACGCTAAGATTCTTTATTTTACTTCATTGCAGATAATTTTTTTTTTTTTTTTTTTTAACAACAACACAGTAAACAAAAACATATCTCAACGTTTTTCAAAGAAAAAATCATGATTGTGGTAATTATTTTACTAAATAATTTACCTTTTTTTTTTTTTTACATCTATAACTAACGACAATAGAATTTAAGCAAATGTTTTGGTTTTTGAGTTAAAGGGAGCTTACTTCACTCTTTCCTCATTGAAAACTGGTTGTCGCCGTCTCCATCCTTACTCTGAGATAGATAGCTGTAAACTGACAAAACAGAAAGGGGGATTAAAAGAAGCATCATTAAAATGCAGGTTGATTTTAAGCAAGGTTGTAAACTGAGCCCCAGTGACAGTGATGGTCAGTGAAGCAGCAATTCCCAAACACCTGATGACAACCACGAATGACTCGTTGAAATGTATTGTAATGCTGCGTTTTTAAAGGATTTTAAGGTATTTTTTAAATGTTTTTAAACCTATATTAAATTTATCCAATACAGGGTGCTATTCGCAATTAACATTGAAACTACAAAATCTTTTTAAGTAAATGTTACATGCTCATGAATTTATTAATTACAGTGATTCATTTAAAAATAGTGACCAACTAGCGGGTGAAGCTCACTAGTTAGTATACATGTCTTATATTATTAAAATCTGTGCGCATCTGTCTGTATGTCTGTGAGAAATGCCTTGTGCCAGAAATGCCTCGAAACCGGTGTCGACAGACACAGAATTTCTTCATCTCAACATCTAAATAATTCGCTAAGCGATGCGACCCTAATTAGCAGAGATATTAATTAAAACATCGACCTATGTCTAATCAAAAATGTGTCAAAAAGCTAGCTGATCCGATTTTTCATCCTCCACCGCATTCCTCAAAAAAAAAAAAGCAGAGAGAAAATTTTGCAGGTTTTTGTAAAGCGATCCCTGCTCAACAGTTCGAGATATTGAAAATATGCCTGTACCACGAGAAAGAGCATTTATTACCGATTATTATGGTACAATTTTTTTTGAAAAATATGGATTTTTTATATTTTTAAAAAAGTTTTAAAAAGGGTCCAAAATTTCTCTTTTTCTCGATCATCTTTTTTAAATCGCCCTGTACGAAAGAGTAATTGTCCCATTTCTTAACAACCAGTATATTTTAAAAGGTCATTTAATCCTCTTTCGAACCATATAAACATTTTACCAAAATACGGATTAGCAATCCATATTTTTAGATTTTATGAAACATCGATTTTTTCACAAAACATTTTATAACTCAAAATCTTTTAGAGATAAATCATTTCTTCTTTTTTTTTTTTTTTTGTATATAGACTTCGATTAGATGAATCAGATCTCAAAAGATTGAGACATTATTTTAAAAACTGAATCAGTTATAATTTTTTTAATTTTCTGCTTAACGCCATAGACTTTAATGAAATTCTCAATGCAAGCATTCCGTGTTTGCAGATCGTTGGGTTACCACGGCAACTCCCATTGACAGAGATAGAAGAATAAAATGTTTTTACTTCCTGTGGTACTGATTGAGGTCACGTGTTTTTTGACTGTAATTAAAAATTGCAAATTTCAAAATTCTTTAATTTTCCTTTGTTGCACACAAACCTTACTATACAGAGTGCACATCACAAGACAAAGCTGCAGTTCAAATTTCATTGATTTCAGAGAATAAACAAAAAAATTTACTTTTATTTCATTTAAAATATACCTTATATAGGCTTTTCAATTTTGGCTAATCAATTTCGATCACAATCGTGATCATCTTCAGAGCCACTTGTTACGTCTTCGTCCTTCGTTTTATGGTTTCGCGGTTTGTTGTCAGAGTTCCTTCGCTTCACTTCGGATTCTTGTAAGAGGTGTTGCCATGCAGCTGGGATAATGGAATGTTCTCTATTGTTTACTGTGTTGGGGTTAGTGATAATTTCAAGGGCCTCCCGTTTTAGAGCGTAGTTATGGTTATTGTAGGGAGCTATTTTTTGGATGTTAATAGAGTTAATGTTTATTGGGTTGTTATTATGGGTAGTGGAGAAAGCGGTAGAGGTTTTTCCTAGTTTAAGGTCTGCACGGTGTTCTTTTTCACGATCGGCTATTTTTCGTTTAGTCATCCCGATGTAGCAGGCTTTTTTACTATTGATATGTTCGAAGTTGATTTTATAAATTCCGGAGGTGTGGTTTTGTGGAATGGGGTCTTTTTCGTTCCGGATGTGTTGAAAGATATTTTTGTCAGGTTTTATTGGAATGTTTACGTTATTATTTTTGGCTTCATTTTTTATTTTAATGCTGGCGCCGTTACAAAAAGGGATTGCGGTGGTAAAATTAGGTTTAGGTTTCTGGGCATTATTGATTTTGTTAAGAGATTTTAGGCGTTTTTTGTATAATTTATTTATAAGATTTTTAGAGTAGTTAGCTTTTGCGGCGATTTTTTTTATATTGTTAAGTTCTTTATTTAGTAATTGTTTGTTAGAGCAGATTAGAATAGCGCGGTTGATATAAGATTGAATGGCGGATAATTTGTAAGTGATGGGGGTTTTACAATTTTTGTTTATAATTTCAGTGTTAGTAGTGGGTTTTCTGTAAACGGTAGTGTCGATGGTGTTATTAGGATTTTTTATGATTTTTATATCCAGAAAATTTAGAGTATTGTTTGTTTCTTTTTCAATTGTGAATTTAATGTTATTATCTAAGGAATTAAGGTTTGTTAGAAAGTTATCTGGGTTTTCAGTGTCGGGAATGATGGCAAAGATGTCGTCCACATATCTAGTCCAAAGTTTACAATTTTTGATTATATGGTTGGCTGAATTTTCAATAAGGCGGAGTTTCAATTCGGCAATGATACCTGAGATAGGGCTCCCCATAGGGACGCCTTGATTTTGATGGTAAGTATTATTATTAAAGTTAAAATATGATTCATTAAGGAGGAGGTTATTTGCTCTAATTAAAGTTTCACTGGTTTTATTGTCTCCAAATGTGTTGGTTAATTTAGTATTAATAATTGCTGTGATTTCAGAAATATTGATGGAGGGGTAGAGATCTTTTACATCAAAACTAACGAGTTTATCGGTATAATTTATATTTGTATTACGGAGTTTATCTAGGAACATTTCATTTGAGTTTATTGAGTAGTTAGAGGGAGGGAGAAGGGCTATGTAAATGCTTTTCATGTATTTTTCGAGATGGTAGGTTGGGCCTTCAGCTTTATTTACTATAGGGCGCATTTATTTACTGCCAGCTGCATGGCAACACCTCTTACAAGAATCCGAAGTGAAGCGAAGGAACTCTGACAACAAACCCCTTCAAGATTTAACGACGTTCTCTTAATTTGTATGTATGCTCATAATTTTTAACCCTTTTAAAATGTTTTTAAATTTTACATTTTAACGTTTTTAACTATTTACCATTCCTTTTAGAACTTTTTATGTATGTTACAATTATACTTGTGATATTTTTTCTTTTATTTCCCTATCGTTTGAATGTTATATTTACAACTTAAACTCTTATAAACTTTAAAATATTCTATCTTTTGGTCATCACTGACCTCCCAAGCTTCACTTTCATAACTCTTTTTCAGCAATTTGCTCATTCTATTTAGCTTCACGGTTCTTCTAGGCCTCCCGATTTTTCTTATAATGTCCCTTTCTACCCTATACAATAGCCTAAAAAATAACTCTAAAAAACTTACACGCGAAATTAACCATAAAACCTTTCTAGAAGACTGCTTGCACTTCAAAACTATTCCTAAATTTATAAAAACAAATTCAAACTTCATAAATAAACATTATAAACACCTTGCCAAACAATTTGAAATTTCAATTTTAAAGAAAATTATTAAACAAAAATCCGTTCTCATCTTCAAATTAAAAATAGAAAACAGTAAACTCAAACACGATCTAAAATTGAAAACTAAACCTGAAGACTTCAACCACCTAACCAACAAAATTAACCATTTCACAGAAATCGAACAAAGTATTATACAAAAGCGGCACCAGAAAAAATTGCATAACTTAATCATAAAAGAAAACCCTAACCTTATAAAAACCCATACCCCTACAACTCACCCATATAATAATCTTTCTACATTTGAACTAAACTCACATCAAGACTCCCTATTAAAATTAGGCGCTAAATATATCCTAAATGACAAACCAAACTTAAAAGACACAATAGCTCACATAGAAACCGCCATTGACTACATTCCAGCTTTCAAACAACAAACAATCCGGAACACCGCTATAAAATCCATCTCTAAAGTAAATAAAACCTATAATGACTCCGAAGACATCAAATGTCTTAAAAACTTAAAAAACAATCGTGATTTAACTTTTCTTATGTCAGACAAAACAAATCTTATTACCATTATGAACCGAACCCATTATAATGAAATGATGCAAGAAACCATTGAAAAACTAAAAGCTACAAAAACCCACCCCTCACCTCTTAATAAACTCATAAGTAAAACAAAAGATCTTATAAAAACTGGCCAATGGCCCAACAATAACAAACCAACATTCAATAACCATGCCTCCACAATACCACGTCTCTTTGCTAAATATAAAGATCACAAAAACCCCCCCTCTCTCCGCCCTATAGTAAATAAAGCTGAAGGCCCAACCTACCATCTCGAAAAATACATGAAAAGCATTTACATAGCCCTTCTCCCTCCCTCTAACTACTCAATAAACTCAAATGAAATGTTCCTAGATAAACTCCGTAATACAAATATAAATTATACCGATAAACTCGTTAGTTTTGATGTAAAAGATCTCTACCCCTCCATCAATATTTCTGAAATCACAGCAATTATTAATACTAAATTAACCAACACATTTGGAGACAATAAAACCAGTGAAACTTTAATTAGAGCAAATAACCTCCTCCTTAATGAATCATATTTTAACTTTAATAATAATACTTACCATCAAAATCAAGGCGTCCCTATGGGGAGCCCTATCTCAGGTATCATTGCCGAATTGAAACTCCGCCTTATTGAAAATTCAGCCAACCATATAATCAAAAATTGTAAACTTTGGACTAGATATGTGGACGACATCTTTGCCATCATTCCCGACACTGAAAACCCAGATAACTTTCTAACAAACCTTAATTCCTTAGATAATAACATTAAATTCACAATTGAAAAAGAAACAAACAATACTCTAAATTTTCTGGATATAAAAATCATAAAAAATCCTAATAACACCATCGACACTACCGTTTACAGAAAACCCACTACTAACACTGAAATTATAAACAAAAATTGTAAAACCCCCATCACTTACAAATTATCCGCCATTCAATCTTATATCAACCGCGCTATTCTAATCTGCTCTAACAAACAATTACTAAATAAAGAACTTAACAATATCAAAAAAATCGCCGCAAAAGCTAACTACTCTAAAAATCTTATAAATAAATTATACAAAAAACGCCTAAAATCTCTTAACAAAATCAATAATGCCCAGAAACCTAAACCTAATTTTACCACCGCAATCCCTTTTTGTAACGGCGCCAGCATTAAAATAAAAAATGAAGCCAAAAATAATAACGTAAACATTCCAATAAAACCTGACAAAAATATCTTTCAACACATCCGGAACGAAAAAGACCCCATTCCACAAAACCACACCTCCGGAATTTATAAAATCAACTTCGAACATATCAATAGTAAAAAAGCCTGCTACATCGGGATGACTAAACGAAAAATAGCCGATCGTGAAAAAGAACACCGTGCAGACCTTAAACTAGGAAAAACCTCTACCGCTTTCTCCACTACCCATAATAACAACCCAATAAACATTAACTCTATTAACATCCAAAAAATAGCTCCCTACAATAACCATAACTACGCTCTAAAACGGGAGGCCCTTGAAATTATCACTAACCCCAACACAGTAAACAATAGAGAACATTCCATTATCCCAGCTGCATGGCAACACCTCTTACAAGAATCCGAAGTGAAGCGAAGGAACTCTGACAACAAACCGCGAAACCATAAAACGAAGGACGAAGACGTAACAAGTGGCTCTGAAGATGATCACGATTGTGATCGAAATTGATTAGCCAAAATTGAAAAGCCTATATAAGGTATATTTTAAATGAAATAAAATTAGTTTGCTTTTCATTAAATTTATATGAAAAAAAATTTACATTTTAATTTTATTCTAATACGCATATTTCACATTCTAATTATGATTAAATTCTTTTTAATACATCATTCGAAAGACATTTTGAAGTACTTTTATATTATCGAAAGTGGGATTTGCAATTCCAACTGATTTAGGGGAGACTGGGGTTAGTTGTGCCAGGGAGCTTCCTGAATGAGCCGGTAAGTTGCAGAACCTGTCATGTCATGTGAGTGAACAGGTTGATTATTGTGATGTGCTGTGTATGTTTGGAAGTATACCCTTGCGTTGTTTTTGAGATAAAATTATTTATCGTGTTTTCTATTACAAAAGTAAATTTTGTGCTCTACGTTAGAATCATCATTGCCACGAGGGATCATGAGATATGTTAATTTCCATAACATTTTATGAATATGTATATTTTGAGCTGTTATTCTATGTATTTCATTTGTTAAGGATAACAACTTTTCGGGAACTAATGAATAAAGTTTAAAACGGCGTAACACAAGGCTAGTTGTGACAAAGTGTAAGAGGCATGTTGTGACAGTGTTTCTACTTGCCATGGCATGATTTTTTGATGCAGGTTTTTATATTTAGGAAAAATTATGTAAAATTACAAAAGGCTAACTGAAAGAGCTAAAGCTACTTTAGAAGATTATGAGAGGGCTGCAATAAAAGTAAATTCTGGAAGGTGCGGTTTAAGGAAAACCCAAGAATAGGGATGGGACGAATATTCAGCGACTATTCGGTATTCGGCCAATATGCCGAATATTCGGCAAGGCCGAATAGTGATAGATGATAGCATCAATGTCTTCATATTAAATAAAAACATCTGAAATTACTTATTTTCTTTAAGAAAGTATTTAAAACTTACCCTTTCTACAGTTTATTATATTTATTTGACCTTTTCATATTTAGTTTCACCTCGCTTTCATCTCGCAAACATCGTTATTCTGTTTACTATATCGGCGTTGCCATTTCCAGTCTGCATAATCTTTTCTATTTATGCAGTTGCCACTCCTTGGAAATTGTTGTTTTAAACTATATTTTGGTTTTCACCACTGGATGTCGTGGCGCAGCAGTCAATGTCGTTATGTAGATTAACTGGTGTTAGGTAGTATATAAGGCCATGATGTTTGGAGATACTTCAGTTTCAGCTTAGAGCTTCAGCTCAGTCGAGTAGCAGCTCAGCAGCCGTTCTAGATAATGGATATATCGTAAGCTGCTTGTTTCCTTATATGCTGAACTCAAAAAAATAAAATCTTTTAAGTAAATCGATTGCCAAAATATTTTGTTAAGTTTGTGTTTCATGATGTTGGTAATTATTTATAAATGTTAAGTTTGAACTCTTTTGATCTGCAAGTTTCTTTAGAAATTTAAATGGATAGTCTTCGTGAGGACTGTTATAATGCCAAATCTTTTTGAACTTTGTTATTTTCCCTGATCATTATGAAATCATTGGTCATGCGGCGACCATAAATTGAGTTTAATCTTCTACTAAAATGTTAAGCTTAATCTAGATCCTTCTGCATGTTCTATTCATTGGTCATGCGGCGACCATGAAGTTTTGGGATCGATTTCTTGACTTTGTTTTTTCTTTAATAAAATTTAATGGTGCTCGCTTCGCTGGTCATTGGGCGACCGCAATATCATCTGTCTTCAATTGTTTCATTTTAAGGTTTTCTTCAATGTGCACTCTACAATATGTTATGCGGCATTTGATAGATCATTCTTCATTTAATGGTTAATAACGCCTATGCCAATTTGATGTGATATTTCGTCATCTGTCTTTCCTCATTGGTCATGTGGCGACCATGTAAAAGGACTAAATCGTTATGCCAAAAACTTTTTCGTCATGTATCAACTACCAGCGTAAATATGTTACTTGAAGGTAATATAGTTTTTTGAATTGTTATTGAAGATAGATTTGTTAAATGATTGAATTTATAAATTGTTATATATATATATATTAAATCGTTATCTAGTTTGAATTTATTGTTATAACTGTTTTTGAATTTGTTATATTTTTATGAATAAATCTTTTTGTAATTGCTGAGTCTAACACTTTTACATACTAGTCAAGTTGGTTCAATTAAATCCTTTAAACTTAAATAATTTTACTGCAGCATTAATCTGCTTAATATTAATTTATTTAAGATTGACCTTAAAGTGTCTCAATTTGGGTTATGGGTGCAGTTTAAAAAAGAGTTTTTTTTTTACTAGTTTTTTTTTGTTGTCTAAGTAAATTTAATTTATAATTTGTGGTATATTTAATTGTTTAATCATGGCTTATAATATAGTTCCTCAAATACCTAAACTTAATGCTAATAACTATTCTGGTTGGAAATGTGATATTAAATTCCTTTTAATGGAAAAAAATACTTTCGATATCGTAACTGGTAGCAAAGAGCAACCCGTAAAGAGTGATACGGTTACTGTTGAAGCTATAAAAGATTTTAAGAGGAGGCAGAATGCTGCCATGTCTTTAATTTATTTAAACATTGAACCACAATTTCATAGTTTAATAGCGAATGTACTGATCCCTCTAAAGCTTGGGAAATCCTTTAAGTCAATTTCCAACCAGATATCAAAAGTCACCATATGAAATTATATTCTGAATTAATGTCCTGTCTTTTAGACCCTGGCGAATCTATAGGAATTTATGCGGCTAAAATTTCAAAAATAGCAGACCAATTAAAATCTATAGGTAAACCTATAAATGATGAGTATATGTGTTTTCAAATTTTACATTTTTTACCTGATAAGTTTGACCAAATCGTCCAGCAAATCCTTAGATGGCCTGATAAAGATTTCGAGTTTAAAAAGATTGTAACAGAACTTTGTTCTGAGGAGACAACTTAGAAATCTTGATAAAAATAGGGTGGACTGTAATATTGAAGCCCAAAGTGCTAAATTTAAAAGAAGGCTTGTTTTCACTTGCTGGCGATGTGGGAAGAAAGATCATGTTAGTAAAGATTGTCGGGTAAAATTAAGTAATGATAAAGCTGCTAGGGAAAATACAATTAAAGGTAATATTGTTAAAAGAAGTGACGCTGCTCAACAGTTAAAACTCCCCCCCCCCCCTGTAAAAGTAAAGGTTTTAAAGCTTAGAATTATATTGCTGAAGCTAATTTAAGTGGTTTTAATAGAGAGGGGAGATGGGCTTTCGATACCGCTGCCTCTCACCACTTTTGTAAAGATAAGTCTTCTTTTTGTAATTTCACCGAAATTTCTTGTGACGAGTTGCACGTGGCTGTTGACGGAGTTACTTTCCCCATTACTGGTAAAGGGGAAGTTGAGTTGGATTTTAATGGTGTTATCATAAAGCTTTGGAATGTTTTATTTTCTCCAAACTTAAGGAAAAGCCTTTTAAGTGGTTCTAGATTCGACCAGGGCGGGGCTAAATTTACTGGTTGGTAAGGCTGGTAAACTAAACGTGGTCGATAAATATGGCAAGTTTCTTTTTTCTGCTAAGCTCCATGACAGGATTTATTAAACCTTTCCAAAAACCATAAGAAATAATCACAGTGTTAAAATGAATGGGGGGCAGAATTCTAAAGCTAATGTTGATCTAAATTCTAATGCTGAAATTTCAGCTTCACCTATAATAAGAACTGCCAATATTAAATACATAGACACATGGCAAGTACGTTTTGATCACATTAGTCCAGACTTAATTTATAATATTATTCGTAATTCTGCAGTTAAAGGATTACCTCATTTAAAATCTGTTGATTTTTTTTTGCGATCCGTGTCATTTGAGTAAACAAAATCGTGTCTCTTTTAAGCCTCTTGGTCCTTCCTCATCTAAAAAGCCGTTAGATAGAATCTTTCTTGATACTTGGGGTCCCGTTAAAATTACTGGAAAGAAAGGTGAACAATTTTTCTTATCTATTATAGATGATTTTTCAGGTAAAACTTCAGTTTATCCTCTCCAGGAAAAATCTATGTGCTTTGAAGTCTTTAAAAGACATGTACTAAGAGCAGAGAGATTTTAAGGAACCAAGTTGAAAGCATTGAGGACAGATAATGGCAGAGAATTTGATAATGAACTTTTTGGGGCTTTTTGTAGAGAAAATGGGGTAAAACATGAGTTGACTAATGCCTATACACCAGAGGAAAATGGGGTATGCGAAAGATTTAACCAGGCGATAATGAATTGTGTTCGGGTAGTGCACAAATCTAGTGGCTTGTCTGATGATTTCTGGCCTGAAGCATGTATGCACTTTACTTATACATGGAACAGGATTTGTCATGGTAAAAATTCTAAAACGCCTCTAGAACTCTATTCTGGTAATAAACCTTCAGTGAGACATTTAAGGCCATTTGGCACTTTAGCTTATGTCGGTGTTCCTAAGGTCAGGCGCAAGAACAAGTTAGATGCTAAATCCAAACGTGGTGTCCTTGTTGGATATGCCTTACATATCTGTGGATACAGGATCTGGTTGGAGGAAGATAAGAAGATTATAGAGACTATAAACGTTTCTTTTGTCAAGAGCAGTGATGTGTCCTGCAGTGGAGCGGTGATGGGCGACTCTTCTTTTGAGTTGGTGCTTGTCCGAGAGGAGCAGCCACGGCCCGTTGATCAGTATCATATTGATCCGGAGCCTGGACCTTCTGATGTCATGCCCAGCAAGACTGAAGATGTCGATCCAACCGTCCTCCCTGTCACTCCTGCTTCTCCTCAAACTTAATCTCCCAGCTGGAGGACTAATCCGATTTGGTACAGAAAGGTTGTGCCCAGACCTAAAGGAAAGAAGATTGATGTCTATTACTACCCTGACGGAGAAGGCAAGAGGTCATGTCAACGAACCCCAAAGGACGTTGAAAAATTTTGTAATGGAAATGGCTTAGTTTTTAATCCTGATAAGTTTGATTTTTCTAAATTTAATAGTTTTTCTGGTATTGTTAATCCTAGCATTATACCTTCCGCATCCAGCACTACTAGTTGACTAGATGTGGTGGTCCCGTGAACGTATAAGCAGGCTCAAAAATCTAAACAGTTTGATAAGTGGCATGAGGCTATGCTGGAAGAATTGGATTGTATGACTACCAGAGGTGTTTGGCATCTTGTGAAACTTTCTGTGAATAAATCTGTGTTAGGAAACCGCTGCGTCTACACAGTCAAGCGTGACGAGTCTGGTACCATAGTTAGGTATAGGGCTAGGTTAGTCGCGCAAGGTTTCAACCAGATCCAGGGAGAATCATATGATGAAACATTCTCACCTGTCATAAACTTTTCAGTGGTAAGATTTTTCTTTTCTTTGCTGGTCTCATACTGCGAGTGGTTTAACGTGCAATGCGGTATAAAGTGTGCTTATTTATACGCACCTTTAAAAGAAGAAATTTGCATGAAACAACCGACTGGCTTTGCTGAAAAAGGCAAGGAAGATTGGGTTTGTAAATTAGACAGAGCATTGTACAGACTGCATCAATCTGGTAGATTAGGGTTTTATGAGTTAAATAAAGTATTGCTGGAACTTGGTTTTAATAAATTTGAAAATTGTAATTGTGCGTATTCATATCTTGATTTTTCTGTTTTGTTGGTTTATGTAGATGATATCATTATTTTTTCTAGGACTGAATCACAGGCAAATAACATTTTAGATTTTTTACAGTCTAAATTTGACTTGAAAATTTTGGGTACTACTCATAAACTTTTAGGTGTGGAATTTGAGTACACGGATACTGGGGTTTTGATCCATCAGTCTCAATATATTGCCGAAGTTAATGAGAGGTTTCAAAACCATCGGATACCTGTCTCTTCCTTACCTATAGTTAAAGGTGTATAATTTTCTAAAAGTGATTGTCCAGTTGTTCAGTCTGATATGGAAGAAGCATCTCATTTGCCTTATAGAAATCTTTTAGGTTGCATCTCATAAAGCAAGTTTGAAATGAATATTGACATTCATGTTATGGATGAAGAAAGATTGGGAATCTGGAGTTTTTGTAGAACATTTGGGGTTTCTTTTTAAAACGAACAATATTCGCAACTTTTTTAAAAACGGAAGATTTTATCATCCGTCCGGAAGACCGGAAGATATGCTAAAAAACCGAAAGTCTTCCGGGAAAACCGGAAAAGTTGGCAAGTATGCATGCATATGCTATCAGCAAGATATCTCTTTATGCAAATAATAACCAAAAGTAAACTCTTTCCAGCGAATAGCTAACACATCAGTAGCTTATTTAAAAAAAAAAAAGTTTCTAGTACTCCCCATTTATGAGAAAAATGGCTGACAAGATGGCCAAAAGCGAAACTGCATGTTTTTGCCCTATGGTTTAGAGGTCAAGACTTAAAATTTTTAGAAGTGGCCAGTGGCCACTGGACATGATGAACTCAGTGGCCACTCATGAGTCGTCGTCGTTATACATGAGATTCATACACATACGAATATACCTATATATATATATATGATATATATGTGTGTGTGCGTAAAAGCATAAAAACACAAATGATACGGTCGTAATATTAAATTAAGAAATAGTGCTCTTTATTGTATTATTTTAATAATAAAAATATATATGTGTATGTATTTCTACAAATTAAAAAATAAATAAATAGGTATTATTTGAAAATAAATATTTTTTTTTAAACTTAGGTACTTCTATAGTTTAAATTTTTCAATATCTGAAATGAAAAGAGGTAAGAGGAAGACAAAATAGATTGAGAAATCGAATTTTTGAAAAGTGATTTAGTTTTTGAGGAAAAGGTATGACCTCATTTGAACTTCATGCTTATGATTTTATTCTTGTTAATGTTTTAAGAGTGAGTTATATAAGTATGTAGTTATAACAGCATGTAATCCAGCTTTTTTAAAATGCTATTAATAACTATAGAACTTAGAAAGAAGACTTTAAAATTCAAAGTTTTAGTAATGAAGGAAAACATATAGACTTTCATAGATAAATATTAATTTTGCTATGGAAAACAGCTGGCTATAATGATGATATGATCTAACAATGTGATTTCTCATACACAATTTGTGTTTTACAAGAATATTTATTTTATGTCCCATTGCATAAGAAATAGAAAAATTTGATTCATTTAATAAATTTCACCTAGTCTGGCACTTCCATCTGCAAATGGGAAATAATTATGATTAGAATTAGAGGAAAACGAAATTATTTTGAGTCTGAAGACGGGGTGGGGAGGCAAAGAATATGTACAAGCTTATTATCAGAGGTTTAATTTTATTAACTGGTATTTGATTGCTAAAATTAGAAATTTGCTGAAAATTTTCTGTAAACATGATTGGTTGGTGGATTGCTTAGACATTATTAGTATCACTTTGAATAAATTGACTACCTAAACAGTTATATATATATAGCTTTTATCTCCATTAAACATTTTCAAGATTATTTCATTAACACAAAAAAATTATTTAATATAACTGCAGCTACTTTTATATCCACATAAAAACTTATAAAAATGTCATACCATCAGAAAAACTAATTTTTCAAACATATATAGAATAAAATTTTTATGTATGTAATTATGCATTAATCATACATTAATATATATATAGTATTTAATTATCAGTTTTAAACATGTATGAAATCAACTTAGCATTAATTTTTTTTAAATTGATTTAGAAAAAATTTTCTTTCCTAAAAAAACTATTTTTTCATTCCCCCCCCCCCCCCCCCCGTTTACACATTTGGTATAGATATGATATGTAACTATATAATTTAATTGAGAAAAACTAAATAGATTCATCAAGTTAAGTCTAAAAATAATTACATATGTGAGGAATAGTGAGCACTGCTATCGCTTTACTGTTTCTAGAATCGATCAGTTATCACTATATAGTAAAGGGCAAAACTGGGAAAATTCATTAGTGGCCAGTGGCCGGTACTGTCAGTTTCATTAGTAGCCACTTTTTTAAGTTAGTGGCCACTTTTCACATGATAAGACTATTTCTTTCAGACTGCAAAAAGCATTGTTACCATTTTGCGGTATAATTACCACAAGAAAAATATGAAAATAAGAAATACATATAATAATAAAATTAACACAGGGACACTGAAATTGTAATTTGTAATTACGCTCTTTTTAAAAATCCTAAATTGCACATCCTAAATTAAAATCTGCTTAGGGCTGTAATAATAACAGCAAAAGTTTTTATCTTTCAGACAATTCAGTAGTACTTTCTTTTTTTTCAATTTATTTAAATGAAATAAGCTGTTATCATTCACAGTTCACATTGATATTTTCTAGTAAATGAATCAGCTGATTCATCATCATCACAACTTTTGCATGGTCATGTGTAAATACATTTAGCAGTTTTATTATTTTTTCTTATTTTTAAAGACACACTTTTTAAAATGATTTTATTTCAATAGAGTTAAAATATTTCCTCTTAAAAAGTATAGATATGGAAACTTAGCTGCTTCATTAAAAATAATTTACTTAGCTGCCAAATTTGTAGATTTAAAAATAGGGAAATTTCTGCTTTAAAATGGGAAGGAAAAAGGAAGATTTCTACTCAAAAGAAAGCAAATACAATTTTTTTTGAAAAATACACATTTAAGCCAAATCAAATTTTGATACACACATTTGTCAAATATCTTAAATGGGTTAAATATACATTAAATACTATGGAGATAATAATGGAAAAAGATTGTGCTTTGCAGGACATTTGATCATTAACTGCTAGTTGAAATGGAGCGCACATGTGTGTGTGTGTGGCAGGGGGGGGGGGGGATACATCTATATACTTCTTTATAGGTTCTAGAATCTAATCAAGAAAGTTTAAAATGAATATTTACATTTATGTTATGGATGGAGAGAGATTGTAAATCACAAGGTTTCAGTGGAGCATGTAATTGCCAATCATTGGAGGGGGGAGAGGGGGGGGGAATTACAAGAATTATGAGTAAGAGATATTAAACAATTCTACTTCTTTACAGATTCTAGAATCTAATAAAGTAAGTTTAAAATAGATATTTATATTTTTGCAGCAAATGGAGAGTGATTAGAGATTATAAAGCTTTCTATAAGCTGTGTGATCACAGATCGTTAGGGGGAGGGAAGGGGGGGGGTCCAAAAATTATATGAGTGAGATATATTAAACAATTCTACTTTTTTATAGGTTGTAGGATATAATAAAGCAAGTTTAAAATGAACATTGACATTTATGCCATGGATGGAAAAAGATTGAAAATCACAAGGCTTCGATTGCCTATCGTCGCTCTATTTTTAGAATCTTTTAATGATCACAAAAAGTGGCGACTTTAGTGGCGATCGATGTATAATTTTTAATCGCCATCTTTTTTTATTTAGTCGCCATGTGGCCGGTGGCGACCGTTAATTTTGCCCTTTACTATATAGAAATGGGGAAAGGGGGGGGGGGGGTAAAAAAGTAATTACATGAATAAGAAATATTAAATTCTCAATTCTACTTCTAAATTCTATTAAAGCAAGTTTAAAATGAATATTGCCATTTACATTACGGATGAAGAAAGACTGAGAAACAACTGCAGAACATTTGATCGGCGATCGCTAGTTGGAAATAAGAAAAGGGGGAGAGAGAGGCAAAAAATAATTACACAAATCAGAAATATTCAACAATTCTATTTCTTTCTAGGTTCTAGAATCGCATAAAGCAAGTTTTAAGTAAATATTGACATTTATGTTGTGGATAGAGAAAGATTGGAAATCGGATTCTTTTTTTTAAACGAACGATATCCGTGATTTTTTAAAAAACGAAGAAATATTTTCGCGAATTCGCGGAAAAATTGCCGATCATAGCAATTTTTTTAAATCGCCATTTTTTCAAATTAAGTCACCACGTGGCGAGTGGCGACCGTGAATCTTGACCTCTACTATGGTTTGTCTTTAAGCTTAAATATTTCCAAGAAGGAGTGAGAAACCCCAAGTAATTTATTATGTAGTAATTTATGGTGAACACCTGTACTCTACCAGAAAGTGAGTAAACCTTTAGTTTTATTTTCTTTTTTTAGGAATTGATGTCTCAATTTTGGCAAAATTGGAAAAATCAAATTTTTGTGGTTGCAACTTTTAAGAGTACTGTACCTTAACGATTTTCATTATAAACATTGTAGTATTTTTTTTTCTGAATACCTGGAATTATTAGGGGGGAAATGTGGTTTACGGTCCTTCTTGGCGAGTTTTTCCGAACTCGCCAAGTTGGCGCGGCTTTCATAGTCGTCCTTTCCAAAAGGGCCAATTTACATGCTTTAAAGCAATTATCTAAACATAAACCGTAAAAAAAAACCTTTTAAGAACTTGAATAAAAGAAAATACAAATCAAATTTTTAAAATTTGTACAATTTTCATACACAAAAACTAACAAATATTAAACATTACAAAAACACCATAATTAACCCAACAGACCTAAAAAATAAATATATAAATAAAAACCAAGATTTTTTTTTTACTTACCCATTTCAAAATTTTATAATCCTCGAACATATATATTCCTTGAAAAAACGAAGCTTTAATCCTCGCTACAAATTTCGAAGAGACCATGTAGACTTACGAAATTTCACCATTTAAAAGACAACTCCAAACATATTTTTAGTTTATATTCTACATAAACACACAATTCTATAAAACTAATATATCTTAATTTTTCACAAAACAATTCACCACTGCAATATACAAGCCTGTTTTTCAAATGAAGTTACCCTACTGTTGCCAAAATTGAAAAAGAAAAACCAAACAAAATATGTCAGGAAGAAAAGTGTCTGAACACCAGCAAAAATTCCTATGCAAAAAAGTACACTTCATACAGTTTTGTTAAATAAATCCTTGTTGAATCATGTTCTTACACTGACTAAGAACAGGATTCAACAAGGATTTATTTCACAAAACTGTATGAAGTGTACTTTTTTTTACATAGGAATTTTTTCTAGTGTTCGGACACTTTTGTTGCTGAGTGTAGTATAAGCAGAGTGGATTTAACATCCCACTACTACAGCGTTATGGGCGACAATCTCGGAGATACGCAAGTAAGGTTGCAATTAACATCGCACTAGCACTGCGCTTTGGCGACAATCTTGGAGAGACGCAAGTAAGGTTGCATTTAATATCGCACTAGCACTGCGATTCGGCGACAATCTCGGAGATACGCAAGTAAAGTTGCAATTAACATCACACTAGCACTGCGCGGCAACAATCTCGGAGAAACGCAAATAAGGTTGCATTTAACATTGCACTAGCACAGCACTTTGGCAACTTTATGCAGCAATTAGTAACATGCACGTGTGTACGCTCCGCGTACATGAAAACAAAAACAAAAAATCACTGGATACAGTGGACAGCAAAAGTATCAGAGCACTGGCAAAAATTCCTACGTAAAAAAAGTACACTTAATAGAGTTTTGTTAAATAAATCCTTATCGAATCCTGTTCTTAGTCATTCATCGAATCCTGTTCTTAGGATTCATTTAACAAAACAATATTAAGTGTACATTTTTTACGTAGGAATTTTTGCTAGTGCTCGGATACTTTTGCTGCCGACTGTACCCCACCTGCATACTGCATGAATCTTTAAAATGCATGAAATTTCAAAACTTTTTAAAAACACGAAGCATATTTCATACTTAATTAAATAAATACCTTTATTTTGCTTCGTTAGTTATGTCATAAAGCTTTTTCGCCGGACTGCGTCCACTACAAGCAGGAGGCGCCGAGGACCCTCCGGCGAAAAAGCTTTATGACATGAGTAACGATGCTAAATAAAGGTATTTAATTAATTAAGCATGAAATTTCATTTTGCAGCGACCAGTAATATGCATGTCTGTATACTCTGCATACATGAAAACCAGGGTTGGCAAGTTTCTTCCAAGGAGGAAAAAACCGCGGAAAAAAACATGGAAAAAACTGGCTGGAAGAAATGGAAGAAACTGTTTTTCTTTAAAAATTATCATATAGTAATAAGTTGCAGCTTTGTAAGATACAATGGATGCATTTTTTATATAAATAACTTAAAGCAAACTTTATTTTGCCTATAAAAATCTAATTATTAATTATATATACTAAATTAGTAATTACATGAGATTTTTAGCCAAGATCAGATCGCTCTCAAAAATACTCAAAATCCATTAAAGAAATCAATTTCAATTTAATCAGAATTTAAACAATTTTGTTTCTTTAACTGGTAGTAAATAGTAAGGATCACTTGCTTACTTTCTAATAAAAAAGCTTTTAATTAACATTCAGTTAATTAAGGGAACGAGTATGCAATAATTAATTGTATCACAAAATGTCATCAAAAAACTCATTTTCTTTATTGCCATAGATACAGTATAACAAATGAAAATTTTTTTAGTAGTTCAATAAAGCAATCTGTTTCTCAACTTAGAATAGATGAATAGAAATTATCTTTTTTTTTTTTTAATCCTGGAGAACTTGCAGAGGAGTTTAAAAGTATTTGGACTTATTGATACAATCCATTGGTTACCAGCTTAGAGGCCATACAAAGATTTTTTTTTTTTTTTCTTTTACGTGAATAAATATTTTGTCTGAATTCCATAAATATTATCACTTGTACTACTTGAACATATAATATATAATAATATGAGATAGTATACATGCAAAAAATTCTAAAAATATCAGTCTTTAAAAGTTAGCATTGAAATATGAATGCTTGTACATATAAAAATAGCTAATCTTTAATTAATTGCATTTTTTTTTTTTTTCTCCACATACAAAATTACACATTTTTATACTTAAAAAACTTGTAGGGATTTCTTTTTTTCAGAAATGGTAGAAATTGTTAAAAAATACCCTACCGATAAAGTAGTAAGAACACATCATCACCTGTATATATTTAAAGTTATTTTTCTAAAAATAATATTTTTAATATTAATTGAATTATAGTTTTGATTTGACACTATATTATGCTTTGAGTTAATATACAGTTAATGTGTTTCAATTTTGAACATCTGTTTTATCTTTTTGTTGGTTTTTTCCATTTCTTCCGTTTTTTTCCACTTTCTTCCACTGTCCTGGAAGAAACTGGTTTCTTCCGGAAGAAACCCAACCCTGAATTGAAAACCAAAAAAGAACATCACTGCCCTAAAAGGACACCTTCTCCAAATGATGTCCTCAGGATGTCTTATGGATAAAAGGACATCCTGTGGACATCTTCAGGATGTATTGCGGACAAGTATGTTGTTAAGAATGGATACCTTACCCGCATTCTGCATGAATCTTTAAAATGCATGAAATTTTGTTTTTTCAGCAACCAGTAATATGCACGTCTGTACGCTCCGCGTACATGAACACCAAAAAGAAAAAAAATCACTGCCCTAAAAGCACACCTTCTCCAAATGATGTCCTCAGGATGTCTTATGGATGAAAGGATGTCCTGTGGACATCTTCAGGATGTATTATGGACAAGCGTGTATTGTTAGGGTGGATACCTCACCAACATTCTGCATGAAATTTCATTTTTCAGCGACCAGTAATATGCATGTCTGTACGCTCCGCATGCATGAAAACTAAAAAAAAAAAAATCACTGGATACCTCACCCGCATTCTGCATCAATCTTTAAATCATACGAAATTTTGTTTCGCATCAATCAGTTATGCGTACATAAAAACCAAAAAAATATCTCTACATACGTCTCACACAAACTCCATGAATCTTTAAAACGTTGTTTGGCAACAATAACATACACGAAAATCATACATCTTCAAAACATCATGGTGAGGTTACCACATTTCAAACATCGATCGTTCAGTGGTGCATAACACTGTGGTTACCACAGTTGGCATCTTTATCCGCAATCAGAAACAAGTTGCCAAGCAGTACCGTAAAGCACATTTCACCCATAACTAGTTTCCATAGATACCTAACACTTTCATATTACATGAGCACAATTTTTAAGAAAAAAAAATTAAATAACATCATGGAACAGATGCTGCATAATCCACCGCTTGGCGCCATTTTTCGCCAAATGTCGGTATGGATCGGTATTCTTGCCGTAGACGCGAAAGTAATTGTAATCATCAGAAGTCTTTTCGGTATGGATTGTGGTTGTCGATGTATTTTTTTATCATCCGTGATTTCCAGAGTTTTTTTTTAAACCACTTCATAAATTTAAAGATAAAATAAGGGTTAAAAAATGCAACTGTAATACAAAATATGCGATTTTACTCTTTTTTTTTTTGTTTAAATTTTATGATATCTATGCAAATATTAGTTTTAGATATATATATTTCATGGGAAAAAAAAAAAAAAAAAACCTGTAAGTTCGCGTATTTTGTATTACAATTGCATTTTTAAACCATTATTTTTGGATCCTGAAACAGGATGCCAAACAAACAAAATTGAAAGCACGTGGCAGCATGTGAAAGCTTCCTTGCCGAGTTACAATCGGCAAGCTGACTTTGAATTTTATTTGGCAGTATACATGTTTAGGCAGATTTGCCATATTAAGAAGGTAAGTTATTTCAATAAATTCTTAGAAATTGTCAGGGAAATTAATTGGGAAAATTATAAAATCACAGTTAATGTTAAAGAGTGATTTTCGTTTTTATTTTTAGGCCGCCATTTGATTTCAATTTTGTTCTTTTAGAAAAAAAAAAAAATTTAAATGAAAAATGTAAAAAAAAAAGTTTAAAATTGAAAATTGTAAAAAAAAAGTTTAAAATTAAAAATGTATAAAAAACTATATATTTGTACAAAATTTCATTGCATTATGTGATTAATTTATAGTAAATGGTGAAGAGAAAGCCATAGAAAATGGCGAAATATTTTGGAGGAAAAATGAAAAATTTTTGATATGATGTAATTATATATTTGTACAAAATTTCATTTGCATTATGTGATTAATTTATAGTAAATTGTGAAGAGAAAGCCACAGAAAAAGGTGAAAAATTTTGGAGGAAAAAGAAAAAATTTTGGATATGATGATACAGTTATTTGCATATATTGATTCCTAAAGTGCATGTAACAAGCTATCTGATCCTTAATTTAAAAAAAAAAAAAAAAAAAAAAAAAAATTACCTTAAATTTTTGCTTAAAATTCATATTAATTTTCATTGACGCGATATATATTTTTTTTTTATTTGACATTCCTTATTATTTTTTTTATTTTAACGTTTTAAACTGACATGTTAAGATATTAACAGTTTTTATAACAGGGTTGGGGGGGTGGACTAAAATAAATTTCATAATTTTGTTAGGTTTTTGCTTGTAAATTTTTTATTTAATTCTTATTAAATCTTTATTATATTGTGTACAGATTTTTTTTTTTTATTATTATTAAAATTCCTCCTTTTTTTTTTTTTTAATTAATATCGTTTTTCAAAATCGATGTATTTTTTATCTTCCATGATTTCCGGAGTTTTTTTTTTTAACCACTTCATAAATTTAAAGAAAAAATAAGGGTTAAAAAATGCAACTGTAATATAAAATATGCAATTTTACTCTTTGTTTTTTTTTTTAAAGAATTTCATGATGTCTAATGGGAAAAGAAAAAAAAAACCTCTAAGTTTGTGTATTTTGTATGGCGGTGGATTATACAGCATCTGTTCCCGGTAACCCTATTGGCCAAAACACAGGGGTTGCCACAAATGAAAACGCGCCACATTTGGCAAAAAATCGCCTCCGCTTGGCAGTGAAAAACGAACTTGGCGACAGTTGATTATATAGCATCTGCGCCATTTTCATTCTCAAAAAGCAATATTTAAACTTAAAAAAAAAAAAAAAGCCTCATAAGCTAAAAGGTGACATGTTCAAGGAGTGAAATTAAGGGGGAAAAAACTGAAATTGGAGAAAACTTTATTTTTTAATGAGATTCCTTATAATACGAAGCAATACAAATCCCATTAGATTGCATGGGAAGGAAGAAAGAGAGAATATGACTATCAATCCATCATAAAGGAATTATTGAAGTCAACTTGTACACATTCCTATTACAAAATTCACCTCTAAAAATTTTAAAAGAAAAACAAAATTTAATTTTTAGCTTAAGACGAGCGACTTTATAAATGGTATCCATGGGAAGTCATAGTTTCTGTTACGATCTTTCAACACGTAAAGCATTAAAACAAGAATTTTAATATAACAATAGTGCATATATTTTACATAATATTGCTTTCAAAAGTTCGAAAGCATTTTCAATAGATGACATCCATCATTTTTATTTTAAAAATGGACGTTTACTTTTTTGCCTATACTATATAATATGATACATTCACCGACAGTAACATTTATATGAAAAAAAAATCAAATTAAAAAAAAAAAAGAAATTCTTACTTGAAAAGCAGACAAATTTTCAAAGGTAATAAAATTAGCTTTTACAATTATTGTCAATATTAAAGATTGAAATGACGAAAATAATCAACTTTCTCTTTCAAATACTATAAACCACCCGCGCTATAAACAAAACATTAACAAAACAACAGATAAACAAATTTTAATTGGTTGATCATTTTAACTGTGATCACAAACTACCTTTGACTGTGATTTTCATATAACAGGTTGCCTTTGAGCGCGTTCAGTGAACTTTTCGACACAGGATCATTACAACCACGGAGTAATATTAATAGAAGTTGGAGGTCCAATGGCAATGGGAGAAAGCTACGAAACTGTGATCTAAATTTTTGGTAAATATTGAGGGCGCCACTTGTCATTCCTCCCTACCTCGGCGCGGATATACTGTTGTTTTCAATAGAATTTTGCTGGAGTACATTTAAATTTTTTTTATTTTAAGCAATTTAATTTCTTTGTAAGTTCTTAAAACTGCATAATTCACATGTTTCACATAAATGTTTCATTCCTAGTTGTAAAACAGGCTATGATAGTGATAAGAAAAACAAAAAAAAAAGCCCTAGGAGAAAAATAAAGTCCGAGTTCGTGTTTTCTGCACCTAAAGTAAGTTTATTTTTTTTCTTTACAAATTTTCATCCATTCTCCTTCCTCCCAATTATCTGTTTTAGCTAGCTTCGGTTCATAAGAATCGTCATTTTTTAAAAGCTTTCTTTCAAAGTAAAATTAGTACAAAATGGCTCTTAAAAAAAACATGTTGGTTAGAATACTCTATTTAATGAAATTTGCTTTCAATCGAAATTTTTTCATCTTGATATTATTTTTAAAAAAATAATTAAAACGAGACATTTCCCCATTGAATAACATTGCGGAAGCTGGAGAGAAGGAAGGCTTGCACGCTGGCGCCATCTGTAAACATTAGAAAACAACATCACAAAATTTCAGCGTTACCTTCTTCTCCTGTCTTTTTTCTCCGTGATTACAACCATTTCCGAAAAGAAGGCTAGGCCACAGTTATTATACAGATAGGACACTCCCGTATAATCTTCGGTAACCAAAATTTGACTGCAACGACCCTATTGTCAACGGCTGTAAGTTTCTCGAGCTCTCCAGCTTGCGCAATCACTCATCTTATCAACATCCAACCAACTAACCATTGTATCTATGTTTACATTTGGCAACTTTGTTATTGTTTACGAAATTGATTGTCGAAAGCAGTTTATTTTAAGAAGCAAGTACTATATATTAAGCAAATAAATTTCGAAAATATATATAAAACAGAAATATTTTTTTTCATTTTAAAGCATTTTATATTATTTAAACCAAGCAGTGATTTATTCCATACTGTTATTTTAGCATTACAGTTTGTTAGGTTGAGTTCACGATACACAGCCTGGGCTTGGGTTTGGGTACGCACATCTCCCGAAAATGACGTCATAACTTTAACTTGGGTAATCGTTTTCGTGAACGCTTTTACCCACTCCCCATTTCCCCATTGTTGTTGTTGACGCTAGCAAATCAACCAGACAATAACAAACATGGCGTATTTCGTCGATGTTTTCTGTATATTTTAAGATTCCAAAAAGAAGAGTCACAAACAATAAATAGTATCTTCCAAGAATAAGATATTGTATTAAAATTATAAAAGAAATGGAGGATTAAACAAATTCAGGAGATATTTCACGCTAAATCGTGAAACAGAAGCTGTTGTTGGAAGCATGGTATGTTTTTTAAATCGTATTTTTAGACGAATTCTTTTCAAGTGACCAATTCCAAAAAAAGAAAACTATTCTTCCAATTGAACTGGAAGGACTTGTTTTTTAATGCATTTTCTAATTCAAGGAGGGGAAAAAAAAAATCAAATTTTGATGTGTAAATTGTTTATTCTTAATATCTTAAGAATAGACAAGGATAATTTAGTTATTTTTAACGAATTTTAAAAGTATTTATCAGTTTGGTTTTGGTCAGTTTGTACATGTTTTCATATCCATATATTATATATGTATTTTTAGAATTCCATTAAACATATACGAGGGTTGTAAATTAAACAGTGGCAACTTAACCTTGAAACTCGCAGAAGGGCGGGCATGCGCAAATAGGATATGGGAGCAGTGAGGTGGCGCTGTTGTCGATGCGTAGAGTGCAAAAAACTGTCGATCTGCTAAGAAGGGTAGTTGTTGTATGGCGTTAAAGTGAGGAGTTTCGTTTCCATCGCTCTAAAGCATGTTTTCAAAAGGTGATCAGTGGTCGTGGCTTAAAATCGAAGTTGCCGGTAGCAAAAATGTAACAGAATGCTATCGAGGATTAATGGAAGCCTGTGGCACAAATGCTTTACCGTATAGGACAGTAGCACGATGGGTTCAAGCATTTCGTTCGGGTCGGAACGAGACTGCGGATTTGCAACAACAAACATGCTTTAGAGCGATGAAAACGAAACTCCTCACTTTAACGCCACACAACAACTACCCTTCTTAGCAGATCAACTGTTTTTTGCCCTCTACACATCGACAACAGCGTCACCTCACCGCTCCCATATCCTATTTGCGCATGCCCGCCTTTCTGCGAGTTTCAAGGTTAGGTTGCCACTATTTAATTTACAACCCTCGTATGTTTCAGTTTTCAGAGAAATCGTAAGATGATTTCTGTTAAAACTAATATGTAGCATAAATTAAATTAGTTTGTATAGAAAGACTCACAAGCCAGACCACCTTTATTAAAATATCTCTAATTCTAATTATGATGCAGGCTTTCGAATTCCGATACTCCACTCACATTTCGTTTAAGGATATTTAACACTATTTAGCCCGCAGTTGAAAGTTTCAGAGAAAAATCAGACACAAATTTTTTTTATAACAATGCTTATATTACCTTTGTATCTCAGCTTCTAATTAAGATAATTTCATAGGTAATATATTTTAAAAGTCATTTAAATTGAAAGTGAAGAGTAATATATTTCAAATATTTGTCGCCAGCGGACGGTTTGATATTTTAAAATTCAGTATCTCCAATTCTGATTATGAGTGAATTACTTACAGGGAGAAGATTGGGAGACCGTAGGCCCAACCAGGTTGCGGATTTGCCACAATCACAATTTTCAAAGGTCCTTTACATGGTGAGCGAGCAGGCTGTTTCAAATCATGAAACGTAAAGTGGCACCTTAGTTGCCACAGAGCGGAAATTTGCTACAGTTAAAATTTTCAAAGCTATTTGCAGTATGAGCAAGGAAGCTGTTGTAAGTTCTAAAATGGAGATAAGGCACCTTCAAGCGGGACATTGCTAAAGTCAGAAATTTGAAAGATCATAACACGATGAGCGAACAGGCTGTTTCAGATATTGAAAAGGGGAGAGGGTGCCACAGGCGCTACCGAGCAGGAATTTACTGAGATTAAATTTTTTAATAAAGCTATTTTCACTATATATCAATAAGCTTTTGTAGGACCTGAAATGGGGAAAAGGTGCCACTGAGCGGGAGTCGGAAAGTCGGATGATTTTTCAAGGATCGTGAACCAGCTGGTTGCCGTAGGCGGCTAGTTCATAATAAGATAATTACAAAAAAAATTAAACATTAATTATACATTAAAATCAAAATTTCTAAAGTCTTATTATGATTAAGTTATAAAGAAATTTTTTTTAATTAAATAATTGTTCTTTAAATATTCTAAAATTCTGTTTATCTGCCCTTTACAACAAAAAACTGGATTTTAATACATAATTATTTAGTGTTGCTTTATTAAATTTTTCATAGTCAATAAATTCTCATAAAATATTTTTAATTATTGCCCCTCTACGTTACTTAACAGTGTTGCACAACAGTTTTCAGACATTTTTTTTATATTCCTCGAGTCTCACAATTTTCTTTATATTAACAAACAACTTTTTACTTTCTTCTCTATTCAATAGAAGAAAGTATTGGATTCGTCAACTTCGGATTTTTGATGGATTTACATGTTTTGAGAGGTGTAGAACATGATTTGACCCTTTTTAGAAAATGTCTGTCTGTGTGTGTGACAGAATTTTGTGGTGACTGTATCTCAGGTACTACTGCACAGAATTTCATACAAATTGGTATGCAGTTACACATTGACATAAATTAGTGGCTATCAACTTTCGGTAAAAATTGGAAAAAAAAATTGTGTGGAAATCGTCTGCATTATCATGGAAGATAATTTTTTTAAATAATAATTTTAATAAATTATTTTTATTGATTGAATTTGTATATGAAAATATAGAAGAAAGTCATGTGGTGGCCACAACATACTAGTTTTTCTTGCTTTTGTATAGATAATTTTTTATTATGTTTTAATAAGATAATTATAATTTTTTTCCATGGGAGATTTTTTTTCCTACGGAGCAGTTTGAGAACCTCCAATATTTCTGAAAATTCTTTGTTGATGTTCTATTAATGTACATAATATTTTTTTTATATTTATATGTTTATTATAAGTTAGATAAAAGTGGAATTTTAAATAAGGACTTTGAAAAAAACACTTGGGTTTTTTCAGGTGGGTTTGATTGGGTCGGATAAAATCAAGCCAACCCTGCCTTCTTTCTACTAAAGTGAAATGACTTTCTTTATCGAGAGGTTACCATACAATTAAGCATAAATACATTAGCACAACACACTATACATCAGGCCTATGATTATGGCAACCATTCACTTGTATCTCCCAAATATGACTGTTTACTAGTTGGCAAATTGTATCATATAGTCAGTAACTAAACACATCCCAAAGTAAAATTGCTATGCTAGGAAACAAATTTGACAGTTAGTGATTTAGTCTATAACAACCTTGTGTAAAATATTACTCAATGCTGCAAAGCGTTAAAATTACCTTCAAAAAATGACATGTGATATGTCGATTTATTTTAAAATATAAAGAGATACCATTTACAATCATTGCAGTATTGAATAATAACAAGCACATTGAATACAGTTTCACTTAACACAAATAAATTTAATGAAATATGTTCAGGAAAAATAAAATTGCTGACATCAAATGACTTATCAGCATTTCTTTGTATTTGACTTAAATGTTTTTAAAATATTTAAAAATCATTACGTCTCGTAGTAAAATTATATTTTAATCACATTAAAAACTGAGACAGATAATATACACTAAAAATATACATTTTAAAATATTAAAAACACAAAAACATAAATTTAAACGTTTCGAGCCTATTACAGGCTCCTCATCAGTAAAAAACATCAAGTGCAAATGAAGAGATGAACAACAGACTTTATGTGAGTACAACGTATTCATCAGGAACTGCGCATGCCTCATTAAGTGGAGAAAAAATGTTGATTTGTGTACCAGCCCTCCAGGAAAATTCTTGAGTGATAATTTAAACAATTAGAATATCTAAAATAATCGTATCTAATTGTTTAAATTATCACTCAAGAATTTTCCTGGAGGGCTGGTACACAAATCAACATTTTTCTCCACTTAATGAGGCATGCGCAGTTCCTGATGAATACGTTGTACTCTAAGGTGACCATACGTCCTCGAAATTCGAGGTCTGTCCTCGAATTTTGACCTTTTTTATATTTTGTCCCCAAAAATTCTTTGACTATTTGGGGACACGAAATGTCCCCAAATTTAAATATTTGTATGTATTTCTTTCAAAATCGCGGTCCATTCCATGGAGGATCAAAATTGTGATGGCATGTCTCCGGACCACCTCTAGGGGTGAGTCCCAGACCGTCGCCGATTGCCCATTGCACAGTACTAGTGAGACGTAAAACCCTTCCATTCCAATCAAATCAAAATCGCAATCTAATTCACAAGTAATTGGATAATCTTGGAAATCAACGAAACTTTGAAATAATGACCCTCATACTTCATGAGCAGAGAAAGAATCATGCACTACTAATCAGTATGTAAATTCTAGCTTTCCCGATTTATGTTAAGTGAAAAATAAAATTTGTTTAATGAAATTTTGACAAAAATGGCAGTTATAGAACCACCACAAATTCCATTGATACATTGGTAGGAGAGAAAAAGAAATGATTTTCCTGTAGTTATATATTCGGGAATAATTTCTGCATGTCTGTGAGTGGGGATTCTGAAGATTAAAATGAAATGCTGTTATTTTGTGTTCTCTCCTATCATCATAGTAAAGTGTAAATGGGTTCTACTTTTGATTATATTAATAATGCAGGGATAGTTTAATTTGCATAAACATACCTTAGGCTCAGAAATTTTCATAGAAAAAAGCGTTCAAAGCATTTTGTAATGTACAGTCGGTAACAAAAGTCTCCGAACACAAGCAAAAATTCCTATATAAAAGAAGTACACTTAATACAGTTTTGTTAAACAAATCCTTGTCGAATCCTGTTCTTAGTCAGTCTAAAATCTGGATTCGAGAAAGATTCATTTAACGAAACAGTATTAAGTGTACTTTTTTTACATAGGAATTTTTTCTAGTGTTCGGAGACTTTTGTTACCGACTGTATAAATCAGAGTTCTTTTTTATTAATAATGCATATAGGTATTTGTCTGTTATGTCCTCGAAAAAGTCCCCAAATACAGTTTTCAATGTCCTCGAAATTTACTTCGATTTGGGGACAAACGGTAATTTGTCCTCAAATCAGTGTTTGAAAATATGGTCACCTTATTGTACTCACATAAAGTCTGTTGTTCATCTCTTCATTTGCACTTGATGTTTTTTACTGATGAGGAGCCTGTAATAGGCTCGAAACGTTTAAATTTATGTTTTTGTGTTTTTAATATTATAAAATGTATATTTTTAATATATATTATCTGTCTCAGTTTTTAATGTGATTAAAATATGACTTAAATGTATATTAATACTTTTTATCAAAATATAGTGAAAATTGTAAACATTTATAAGTATGTTTCAACTTTACAAAATCTTTTAGATTCGTACAAACAATGGAATAGAAGAAAACTAAAACTGCTAAGGTTGCGGGATAAACCATGATTAAAATCAAATGAATTTAATAGCATAAAAAATGAAAAAATATTTATGCAATCAATCTAAACCATTTGTAATAGAGTCAGCGGGTGAAACTATTTGATATGCAAAACCCTCCTAAAACTGCTACATGAATGTAGAATGAAAGGCAATGGCAGACTTAATGATATCATATGGCTATTATTAATAGTACAAGTAGTACTTATCATAAGTGATATTTAGAGGATTCTTAATACATTACAAGATAAATAAAATATCCGAAATGAGAAATCTCTAAAATAAAACAACAATTCAACGTGAAGTTCAAGGATAGCAATTTTTCCAAAAACCCTGAATACAGGGGTAGCCCCTGAAAAGTTTCATACCTGTATCATCAAAATAATTTGTGAAAATGTATAAAAAGAAACATAAATATTAATCTGAAATAATAACTCAAACTGCTCATCATTATTTAATGCACAATTCATATAAATGAAATCTAGATTATAAAAATATTTTCTTTTAAAACAAATTATTAAATACAGATTAATTGCTGTAAAAGTGTATATTATGAAAATATTCCTATATTTAAAATTTTATGAAATAAATTGTTCTATGTCTGTCGAAATTCACATGTGTTGCTGAAATTTTCAAGGGATAAAATTGGTAAGAAAAAATAACTTAATATAAGTGAGGTATAACATTCTAATACAACGAATAAAAATCGTAATTCTCATCAGATATTACGATGTTGACAAACAACATGCATTTTACCCATCACGTGACCACTTTCCCCACAAAATTTTTCTGGGTTAAGTGTGCAAAGCCCGGGCTACCCATTCACCAGCTGTGAACGCCTTGGGCACGCATGGGTAACCCGCAAATGATTACGTGATGCCGTCTGTGAACGGTGTGGGTTAACATGGGCAAGCCCGTGCTCGCCCAGGCTGTGTATCGTGAACTCAACCTTATATTAATTTGTACACTTGAACACGAATGTGTTTGGCAAAATTTATTTTCAAACATAGTAAAAATTAGTTTTATTTCTTAGAAAATAGCTGCGAATGTTATGATTTTTTGAATTTAAAAGTAGTAGAAAAAGTGAAGGAAGGAAAACTGCAGATACGTTTTCGTTTGGCAACTTTATTATTGTTTACAAACTTGATTGTTAAAAGCAATTTATTTTAAGAAGCAAGTGCTAAATATTAAGAAAATAAACTTTGAATATACATAAAACAAGAACATTTTTTCATTTAAAAGCATTTTGTATTATTTAAACCAAGCAACATTAAATATTTAATGATTTCATACTGCTATTTCAGAATTACAGTTTGTAATTTTAATTTGTACTTGAATATGAATATGTTTGACAAAGCATATTTTTAAACATTATAAAAATTAATTTTCATTTCTTAGAAGAATAGCTGTGAATGTTTTGAGGATAATTTTGTGAATTCAAAAACAATAGAAAGTGAAGAAAAAGAAAACTTCCCATACTAACCTGCTATTAACTACTCGCGAAATAGAAAAACAATTTTCGATCGAAGATGTTATTCGTGTAGACTTAACACTTGTAGTTCCCCTCTGTTGACACTAGTGGTGCTACAATATTTCCGGTTCGCGTTTTAGCTTCACTGTCCTATCTGTATGATAATCTGTGGGCTAGGCCACAGATTATTATACAGATAGCACACCACCGTATATTCTTCAGTAACCAAAATTTGACTGCAGTGACCCTATGTCAACGGCTGTAAGTTTCTCGAGTTCTCCGGCTCACAGATTATCATACAGATAGGACAGTGAAGCTAAAACGCGAACCGGAAATATAGTAGCACCACTAGTGCCAACAGAGGGGAAATACATGTGTTAAGTCTTCATGAATAGCATCTTTGTTCGAAAATTGTGTTTCTATTTCGCGAGTAGTTAGTAGCAGGTTAGTATGGGAAGTTTTCTTTTTCTTAACTTTCTATTGTTTTTGAAGTCACAAAATTATCCTCAAAACATCCACAGCTATTCTTCTAAGAAATAAAAATTAATTTTTATAATGTTTAAAATGTTTTGTGAAACACATTCATATTCAAGTACAAATTAAAATTACAAACTGTAATTCTGAAATAGTAGTATGAAATCATAAAATATTTAACGTTGCTTGTTTTAAATAATACTGTTACAAAATTGTAAATAATTGTGTTTATTTTTGTATAAATTCTTTCAAAGAGGCTTAGTAAGTTGATAAAGTGCTAATTTTGTGCATTTCTAGTCGTTTTAGCGTTGAAATAGCCTTATTTTCCCTTAAAAACGCATTAAAAAGCCCCAATAATGCAGGTAATGGATTTGGCGACTTTTTCCCACCTTGGCGATTTTTTTGGCGACCTTGGCGAGAAAATCCTTATAAGGGATATACCAAATATGGAAGCTCTAATCCCATTGGCTGATGAGATATGGAGATTTCTGGAACGTTCCACACTTTTCTACATGGGTATATAAGCCTGTTTTCTTCGCCAAGGCCAGTCAGTTCAGTTCAGTCTAAGATCAGCTTCTGTCAATGTTGCATTGCTTGAGCCTCTTTGGAAGAGACTTGCTTTAAGTGTTATTGCTATACAGTTTGTGCTGTGGATTTGCTATTGACAGCTGTTGTTTAAGCAGTGTTTACTGGTTTAATTGAAGCTGATACTTGGTTTATAGACCTGTATTTTTCTTGAACTTTCTGTGAATAAATTACTGAATTTTTGTAAGTTTTGCCTTTCATTCTCGGACAACTCACGAACGCGAATTTGGAAAATGCCGACTCCTCAGAACCTTGGCGAGAAAATTCTTGGCGCACAACATATTTTAAGGGAAAAATATGAAAATGTGGAAACTAATCATTGATTGAATCAAACCTGTCAGAATGAATCAAGAATCAATGAATCATCGATTCACATCCACCGTACTTGCATTTGTATCATAGTATAAAAATAAAACATTTTGTAATAAAAATAAAAATAATATTCTTCACATTTAATTGAATGAAAAGCGATTATTTTACAGAAGACATTTTTTTTTTCTTTTATGTTTAAAATGTGCTAAATAAAATTACAAATTTATTACAGATAACTTTTTTTACCAATATGTAAACGTATCATAATAAATTTCTCCACTAATTTATTAACTTTATCATTCAATATTTTTCATTATTCAATATAAATTGTTTTTATTCAAATAAATTAATTTATACTTTTACATATTTCTTCTGAAGTATTCTTTCTTTCTGTCTCAATTTCGTTAAGGGGAAAAAAAATTGTAATCCTTGGTAAAGTAATGATGTACTTAAGTAATTACAAACATAAGTAATTAAGTAAAATGTTTGTTAGGTAATGTTAATTTTGATTAATGCAGTTTTTTTTTTCTTTGCCTAACTCTGAAATTAAGTATAGCATGAACAGTTTTATTTATTAAGCTCGATTAATTTTTAAAATAGCAACACATTGATTTTCTTCTATTTACTTATTTAGATTAATAAATAAATAAGGCTCACTTTCTAAAAATTGAACTAATTCAAATGTTTGTGCAGGTATAGATTGATTACATTGATAATATGATTAATTGCATGTATTATAATCTCTTCCTTTGAATGAAATTTCTAATTATTTTTATGTAAATGATTTTTAACTCAATTTATTTCAGTAATAATCTTGCTTTAGTAAAAATGAACTATTGTCAAACATTTAAAAGTATTTATATAATCTTAATATATATATATATATATATATATATATATATATATATATATAACTTTTCATTTTTAAAATTTCATGCAAACAATTCTCCATTCAGAGGCCTTTTTTGTAGCCTTTTATATTGTTACAACTTGAATGGGGACAAAAAAAAAAAAAAAAAAAAAAAAAATATATATATATATATATTTGAAAATTAAATTTTTATTATTGAGAAATTTTTAGTTATGTTGATGCAGTAGACTGTGCCAACTAGTCATATAATTTAGGATACTTTGATATAGTTAATATACAAGTGATTAAATAGTATCACAGCCATTTTCTCAGCACATATGGTGTTGTCATTACAAAAATTGGCACTAGAAGTTGGCATTACTCACTAGTTGCTCATCATTTTATGTGCATATTATTTCCCCCCTGATAATCGTATGATAATGATGAAATGAATATTTTTAATGAAAATGTTACAAAATAAAAGAAATATAAAAATATATTTAATTTAGAAATATGTGTTATTCATTAAAAGCTTAATCATAATTCACTGTAAGAAAAACATTGATATCTGTGATAATTTAGATGGATTCCTCAAAATATCTTCTAAAGGCTACATTTTGCTATCTGAAAACATGAAATTAAAAAGTAAAATTTACAGTAATTAAGGATATCCACTTAATTTTCGAAGTATACCTGATATACTCTAATAAAAATGTTGATATAAGTATTTGAGATGTATCCACCAAAATAACTTATTCTAACAATAAATAATCTATATATATAAAAGAGTAAACTCACTGATTACTGACTCAACACAGTCGTGGCGATTCTATGGGAGATACAGGTGCAAATTTTGGTGAGCACGTCGGTTTTAGGACCTTGATGACCACTGGGACGGGATTTTGCAAAATCAGACAGCAAAAACATTTTTATAAACATAACTCTGCTCCAAATTGCTTCACGGTGAAAAAATTTCAGAGGGAGAGACTAGACTTGAGTACAAAAAAAAAAAAATTCTGCAATTTTGGAATTCCAGATTTTTAAGGGGGCAAAAATGATTTTTGGAGGCAAATTTAGAAAATACACATTTTTTAATTAAGCCTCGCTTTCCCAACATCAAGGCGTTACTGCAGAAAAATCGCTTTCAGGTGCCGCTTGGCATGTTTGGCGAAAATCACCAGCACAGCACCTTTTTGTACAATTTAGAAGTTGCAACATTCCACTGGTTATGTTTGCTATCTCTGGCGAATTAGCGCACTTCTTGAATGAGGCGGGCTTAACTAAATTTCACTTGAAAATGGGGTCAAAGTGATCTCATCCTGGGAAAGCGAGGGTTAAACTCTACCAATAATAGCACAAAGATATAGAAAACCACTAAGAGTCAACTTGAGGATATTTCCAAAAATCATTATTGGTTTTCTGCAATTTTCGATTTTGGGGAGGAGTTACGAGGGGGCAAATTCAAGTCCCCTTTTAGCACTAAATTTGTCCTGGGAAATATATAAAATCACAAATTTTAGTGTGTGGCTTATTTATGTGTGCCTGACACCTATTGTAACGGGATTTTGCGAAAGTTCCCAATTGGGGGGGGGGAGGGGGCAATAAACCTGTTTCCAAGCATAACTTTGCTTCAAATTATCTCAGCAAGATTAATTTTATGTGTCGGTTGTTTATTCCTTCCCAACACGCACTGTAAAGGGATTTTTACGTAATTTCTTCCTCCCTCCTTTGCAGGTGGATAGGGAGGCAAAAATATGTTTATAAGAGTAACTCCGCTCCAAATTATCTCAGGGTAGTGATTTTTCTAACATGTCGATTGATTTTGCGTTCTCAAGACATATACTACAAAGAGATTTTGTAAAATTCCACATTATCCCCCTTGGGGTTGGAGAGGAGAAAACATATTTCCAAGTGCAAATCTGCTCGGAACTATCTTAGGTGATTTTTTATGTGCGGGCTGGTTATGAGTTTCCAACACACACTATGAAGGTATTTTGTGAAATTTCCCCTTTCCTCCCTTTAAGGGTGTTGAGTAGGGGGCAAAAGCACCTTTTAAAGTGTAACTGCTCCAAATTACATAGATACCAAGTTTACTGTTTTTGGCGGGGACTTCAGACTGGAAAAATTTTATAGCTGATTTTAGTAATACTAATCGTCGAAAATATATATAACATATTCCATTTAAAAATACCAATGTGAATTTTGATTTAAAAGATTAAAAACAGCAGCTATGAAATTATCTCATGAAAGTGATTTTTTGATATGTCGATTGGTTATGTGTATTCAACACACACAAACTACAAAGAGATTATTTGAAATTCCGTGCCATCTCCCCTCTTGAGGGTTGGGGGGGGGAGATTAAAAAACATGTTTGCATTCGTAACTCTGTTCCAAATAATCTTAGAATGGCAATTTTTGATGTGTGGACTGCTTATGCATATTCCACACACACTACAAAGTGATTTTGTGAAATTCCACACTACCGCCCCTTAGGGGTGGGGGTAAACTCTGCAGTAACTCTTCATGCGTAACTCTGCAGTAAATTATCTTAAGAAGGAGATTTTCGATGTGTGGGTCAGTTATATATATCGAACTCATAATATAAAATTATTTAGCAAAATTCCCTCCTCCTCCTTCCATTTAAGAGCGGGGAGGGGGTAAAAACACGTTTCAAAATATAGTGCTGCTTCATATAATCTCAGGATCCTGATTTTTAATGTGTTGGTTAGGTATGTGTATGTAACATGTACTATACAAAGGGATTTTGTGAAGTGTGGCAAGTGAAAAAACCTTTACCGAATGTAGCGAGAACTTTAACTTAGATTTTGACTGATTTCAATGATTTTTTAAAATTATTAATGGTATAGCGTTTTGAAAATTCATTTCAATATAATGACCAGCGAAGCAGGCAAAGCCTGCTAGTACATTATAAAAGAGCATCAAAGAACTGGCGTTTAAAAGTAATAATTACAAAACTTTGAATAAACACCATAAAAGCAAGAACTTCCAACAGTTGTTTCGGGTCAAAAGAAAACCTAGCCCTTCGTCAAGTGAATAAAGTAGGCACGAGTGCTGTAACAAAGCGGCAACACAGTGCAACCTGCAACAGTGTGTTGTCGCTTCTTTTACAGCACTCGTGTGTACTTTTTTTTGCCTGATGAAGGGTTATTTTTTTTTAACCTGAAACAATTGTTGCGAGTGTTTGCTTCTATGGTGTTTATTCAAAGTTTTGTACTTAGTAATAAATAATACATTTTCCTATTAAAAAATTTTTTTTAAAGAGTAAAATTTACTGTAATTCACTTAATTTTCAAAGTATACCTGATCATTTTTTTTTTCCATAGATTTGGTAAAATAGAAATTTTGGCCAATGACAGTCCTTCGTATGTTGTCATTCTTTCTATCAAGGCACCCTAGTATAACTTACTTGTCAATATTGCAGCCATATTTATTTTAATAATTTAAACTTGAAAAAGAAAATCTTTATTAAATGACGAATTAATTGCCTTAACGATGTTACACGTACATACATTTTAATAAATTATAGCTATATTTTAATACAGTTGTACATATTTTTTATTAATACTTCCTTAATATGGAAGCCTATTTCTAAGATTAATAAAACAAATATTTAAAATTGAGCTATTTCACTATGCATAGAAATCTGTATAGTAGCGATCACTTCCATGCATGTGAACTCACTTTAAAACCATTAAAACCAAAAGAGAAAATAAACATCACTGGATACAACTTACACATTTTGCATGAAAATCTGTATAGCAGTGGTCACGGTACCATACATGTATGCTTGCTTAGCTAGCATTAAAAAAAAAAAAAAAAGAATCTGACGTGGACACCACGACTTCCTTATACATCTATTGGAATATACATATGGTTATGGAAACATTGATATTTTTGTGTGAGTTAATTGATTTGTAAATAAGCAGGCAGGTTCTAGTCCATGAACATTCCTGAAAACAAGCAAAAAAAAAAAAAGCTACTCCAACCACAACAGTCCTAATGATAAGATTATATATACCACCAATTGTAAATTTTTCAGGAATTTTCTATGGCTTATTACAGAAAATACCATTGGCAAACACTCAGCTTAGACAGTACAAAAATAAAAAAAACTGGTGTACAGTGAATATTTAAATTAAAAAAACTTTTTCATACACCATAAAATTATGAAAGCATTACCAGTTTCGAAAAGACATGGCCTTTCTTCTTCAGGTACAAAAACCACCAATCTTGCTTTTTTCTCCAAGGTAATAGCAAGTGCTTTGCACCTGAAGAAGAAAGACCATGTCCTTTTGAAACTGGTAGTGGTTTTATTAATTTTATGGTATGTGAACATGTTTTTAAGTTTAAATATTAAACAAAGCTTAGTGTTCAATGAAAATCATTTCAGTATAAATTGCCCACTTTTATTCTTGTAGGCAAAAATTAGCAGTGAGAAATGATACATTTTACAAAAACAAATAATTCTGTTAAAATTGAGAAAAGGTTTACAAATTCTGGCTCTCCTGAAGCAATATTTGTCACCAAATTCGATTACTAATCTCGTCAGGCTGCCAAGTTTGTAGCCGACGCAAATGTTGATCTTGGCATCAATTTTAGCGATTTGCTGAAAATTTTTGTAAAGAATAAAACCTTACATTACAGCTTTATGGAAGTCTGAATAGCTGCTTTTGTGAGGGGGTTTCCTCCTTCATCAGCTTACTTCCTCGCGGTCCATGCCATCGGTAGTGAATGTTTTCTTCTGTCTCTTGCTTTCTCTTTAATTAGATCGTGTCACTGTCGGTAAGCACAAATGCTGATATCAAAGCGGCAGCGTGTGTTGCCACTTTGCTTGCAGCACTCGTGCTTCCTTTGTTCGCCTGATGAGGGGTCATGTATTCTTTCGATCCAAAACAATTATTGTGAATTTATAGCATTTTATGGTGTTTATTCAAAGTTGGGTACTTATTACTTTAAAACGCCAGTTCTTTCTTATTTTCTCTTCTGTTTCATGATATTTGTGAAATATGCTAGCAGACCCATAGCTGCAGCCACAAATATTTCACTTTTTAAACATTTTAGGATGCTATGCTCTTTTTTCTTTCTCTCTTGGCGGTAATAATAAACTTATACTTAAATTGTAATTTTTAAATTTACTAGATGAGGCTAAGCCTTCAAAAACAATTTGTTAAAAATGAAGTATAACTTTAAAATTTTCATGAAATTTGTAAAATTTTGGGTGTGTGGTGATTAAATCTCCAAGTCTCTCATGATTAAGATCTCAGCAGAAGAATTAAAAATTATTTTGCATGGAGCATTTTTAAAAATTTTATCTTATTAAATTTATATGTAATATGTAAAATTCTGAGTCAGGGAGTGTAAGCGAAAAGTTGCCAATTAATGAAAAATGTGTTTTTTCTTTGGACTAACGTTGAATTGTTGCTAATTGATCAAACTATGTTCGATTTGAATGAAACAATTGAATATTACCATAAAAATTAAGTAATAGCAAAATAAATAACACCATAAAATTAAAAAGCGTACAAAAGTTCAAATGGCGAACAATTCAAAAGAATGCAAGAAAATTAAATGATAAATGTTTATCTATTTTAAGAAAAGATTTATTTACTGCATGTCATGATGAACTTTCTTTCTTCAATAAGCTTTTCCTCCCTTTTCTTCCATCTGACATCAGTGTTAATGAAATGAGCTAGCAAGCCCACATTTACAGGCACGAAAACAATTTTGTGCACTATAGATATGTTCCAGCTGGCATAGGATGCAAAGACTTCACAAATGGAGAACTTTCTCAGGAAAACTGCTCTTTCTTTTCTTCTTCAGTCTTTTTTAAACAGTAACTATATAAATACATATTTTAATATTTAAGGATAATGTGCAATTTTTTGGAACTATAGAACTTTGGAATTACACTGAAATTGTTTAGTTCAAATTCGTCAGATAAAGCTATAGGGTAGGTGCTCCAGTGATTGGCATGCTCCACTAATTGACATCTATCCCGAAATAATTAATAAATAAGAAAAATAATAAAATCATATTTTACGTATAAGAATTTTAACATTTTTTGTCAAACACTGGAGTATAGGGTGCTAATAAATGATAAAATGAATAACTAGCAGTGTCAAACAATGAAACATAGGGGTCCAATTACTGATAAAATGAAAAACTGGCAGTGTCAATTACTGGAACATTGAGTGGGTGTCAAATAAAAATTCATAAAAAAAATAATTGTTATAAAATGTATATATTTTAACATATATGTGGTTCTGAATGTCTTTCATGCCATATGTGCTAACTTAAGATTTCTGAAAATATTTTCTGATGACTAGAACATTAAAAACATTAGAGACTGCTCTAAAAGTGTCAATCACTGGTGCACTTACCCTATCTACAAATAAAAAAATAATAATAATAATAAATAAATAAATAAAATAAATGAACTATAACAAAATTTTTATAAACAAACACCATAAAATTAAAAAACATACAAAAGTTCGAATGGCAAACAACTGAAAAGGATACAAGAAAATCAAATGTCAAATTTCAATGCTGATCTATTTTCAGATTTATTTACAGCATGTCACAAGGAACTGCGTCTTCAATAAGCTTACCCTCCACTTTCTTCTTCTATCTGATGTCGATATTAATAAAAATCGCTAGCAAGCCCACGTCTACAGGCACAAAATCAATTTTGTGCACTGAAGCTATGGTCCAGCTGGCATAGGATAAACTTCATAACTAGAGAACTTTCCAAGAAACACTGGTCCTTCATTTCTCTTCGATCTTCTTTAAACTGTGATTATTTATAATTGTGAGCTTTTCAACTGTTTTTTTTTTTTTTTTTTTTTTAATTGTACTTTATACATTTTTTACATTTATTTATTTTTTTTTAAATGTATTTCGATGCAATTTCATTTTCTGCCATTTTGAGTATGGCATTCTTTGATAAACTTTCCTTTCCTAAAGGTTTGTAAATTCCAAGGATAATAGCAAAATTGTGCCAAATTATTGATTTATTAAAAACACGCTAAGTCATACGATAAACTGTATTATTATTCACAATTAACAAAAGTTAATTCTTGTTTTTATAAATTCAAATTAACTTCACTCAGAATGTATGTGTACTACTTAATCAGCAGTCTACATAATGCAATCTATTCTATGTAAATATATCTCACTATAATATTCAAAATGTAGTGTGTAATAAATATATTCATCGATATTATCATTATAAAAATGATTGAACTAATAATTACATGTTATCATCAGTTCGACCAATTTCATTTGAAACGGTGATATTTAACAAAATAAACATCTAACTAATATACTAATTAAAAGGAGAATGATCACAATTATATCATAATTTTAAGTCAAATTTGTTTTCAAATGTCTAAACAAATTACCTGTTATAAGATGAGTCATCAGGATATAATATCAGATACTAATATTTCAATATGTTATAGCAATAATGTACAAAATATTATCTTTTAATTAAAAAAAATAAAAGAAATGTTAATTCTAGGCACTTATACAACTTACAGACATTAAACTAATAATTATAAAACCATTGAATGTTGTGAACATACCTTGCAATAAGTTCTTCACACACACACAAAATAAACATTTGGATTCCAGCATTATTAATTACTAATTCACTTAAATGCATATGTGAAATAATAACTCATACATAGGCAAAATATAAAATAAATATACGTCAATCTCTTTGCAAGTTTATCTAGACATAATATAAACAGGACAATTTGTTTACATGTAGGATGTTTCCAATTAGCTATGAACGTTTAGAAACTTATTTAGAAAATAAAAACAGATATTCAATTACAAAATGAATGTTTTAAATCATACTTCAAAGTATCTAATTCAGGAGACAAAAGCACCTAAAATTTATTTAAAATTATTGAACTAATTTCTATTGTTATTGCTAATACGAATTCTGACGTCCGCTTGTCATCAGACATGCGAGCAACCCTACCGTCTATCATCATGACTCGCGCTCGCCAAAGCCCGATTATGTTTTTTCGCCAAGGTTCTGAGGAGTCGGCATTTTCCAAATTCGCCTCACGAACCCCCAAGAACGCAACATTTCTGGTATCAGAAGTGGGATTGTCTGTGAATGGTGATAACTCGAGCTATGGAGCAAGAGATAAAAAAAACTTCTAGAAAGCTTAGCTACCCAGATGAATGAAATGAAAGAAGGACAAAGAGAAATGATAAAAGGACAAAAAGAGATGAGAGATAGATTAACTGAAGAAATGAAAGCAGTACAGGAGAAAATGGAAACATCGCAAAGAGAATTGAAAGATAGCTTGACTGAAGAGATGAATGAAATGAAAGCCGGACAGGAAAAGATGGAAACCGGATTGATAGAGAAAATAGAAACAGGACAAAAGGAAATGAAAGCAGTTCAGGAAAAGATGGAAGCCAGTTTGACCGAAGAAATTAAATTTAATCAAGATGAGATGAAGAGAGAGCTTTCAACGGTGAAAGATTCAATCGAGGGTAAATTAACGGTGATGGAAAATAGAATGGATGGAATAGAAGAGAAAGTTATAAAGATAGAAGAAAATTTTGAAGAGAAAGTTATAAAGATAGAAGAAAATGTCATGAAGGTTGAAGAGAGTGTTACGAGGATAGAACGGAGTGTCGAGGAGAAAGTTAAAGAAAACTTTGATCGGGAACTGAAAGGAAGGTTTTCAGAGATAGAAGATAAACTGAAGAGAATAGAAGAAGATCTGAAGAGAAAAGTTGAAGAAAAGTTAGAATCCATGCCCCAGGAAACTGAAAAGAAAGAGAGAAGAATCCAGAATCAGGAATTTATTAAGCTATCCACCTACGACGGCAGTTCCTCCTGGCATGTATATAAGACGCAGTTTTCCATCGTAGCTGAAGCTAACGGCTGGGACTCTGCTGCAAAGACGGCTCATCTGGTAGGGTCGTTGCGGGGCGACGCCGCAGATATTCTGGTGACCCTTTCGAAGGAACAGCGACATGACTTCGAAGCTTTAACCAGAGCACTAGAGCTACGTTTTGGAGCGAAATGGTCCAAAGAATATAGTCGACTCCAGCTAAGGTCCCGTCATCAGAGACCAGGGGAAAGCTTACAAGAACTGGCATCAAACATCCAGAGGCTTTCACATTTGGCTTTCTCAGACTGTCATCCTGACACACGTAATGATCTGGCTCTAGAATATTTCATGGATGCTGTCGGAGATCCAGAAATTCAAAAAGCCCTCAGACTCTCCGGCGTGAAAGATGTGGAGTCAGCCTTAGTGTATGCCCTAAAGATCGAGGCAGCCCAACAAGCCTCCTGTAAATATCGCTAAAACAGCACAGAAGACAAAGTGAACGGCTCTCAAGATGATCTTAATGAGATTCAGAAAATGATTGCAGAGATTAATAGAAGACTACGCATTCTTGAGAGTAAGAAAGAAGGAAAGACTACAACAAATGCTGGGGCTGTGGAAAAGACGGGCATATCAAACGAAGATGCCCAGTAGGACCACCTACAGAAGCAACCAAGAATGTCTCTGAAGTATGCCACCCAGAAGGAGCTCTTCGGGAAAATCCAGATGCCTTCTGGCGGAAGCCTCCATCTGAAGATCATAAATACAGCTGTAAAGCCGAGGATAAACACCAAAGAATAAAGCCAGTTGCTCGCCAAGTTACTGTCGCAACACCATCAGAACAAGATCCCGATCCATGGAGTGATGAAGAACTTAGACAAGCCCAGTTGGAAGATCCTGACATAAAGCCAATATTACAGCTGAAGGAGACGACCAGCAACAGACCTACCTGGCAGGACATTTCCAGATATAGTCAAATTACGAAAAGTTATTGGGCACTCTGGGACTCTCTTCATATCAGAAACGGTGTATTATACAGAAAGTGGGAATCTGATGATGGGAAAAGCTTCCGATGGCAGATAGTTTTGCCAAGATCAAGAATTCCAGATGTTTTAGAACAACTGCATAGTAGCTCTACCGGAGGCCATTTTGGGGTAATAAAGACTCTGCAGAAAGTTCGGGAACGCTTCTACTGAAGCAAGGCAAGGGAGGACGTGGATAAATGGTGTAAATCCTGTGATGCTTGTGCGGCACGTAAAGGCCCGCAGAAACGAAGTCGAGGAAGACTGCAGCGGTATAACGTGGGAGCACCATTTGAACGGATTGCACTCGACATCTTGGGTCCTTTGCCACGGACCTCCAGTGGAAATAAATACATCCTCGTCGTGATGGACTATTTCACCAAGTGGCCTGAGGCATATCCGATTCCCGATCAAGAAGCATGCACAGTCGCAGAGGTCCTAGTGCAGCAATGGGTGTCAAGGTACGGCACGCCCCTACAACTTCATACCGACCAAGGTAGGAACTTTACCTCTGCTGTTTTCAAAGGACTGTGTCAACTACTCAGCATAGACAAAACCCGGACAACACCCTTACATCCCCAGTCGGACGGCATGGTCGAGAGGTTCAATCGTATCATCCTGAATAACCTCTCTCTTCTAGTATCAAGGAACCAGCAAGACTGGGACTTGAAGTTGCCATTGTTCCTGCTGGCTTATCGAAGTGCTGTCCATGAAACCACCGGCTATACTCCAGCCCAGATGCTCTTTTGACGTGAACTTCGTCTCCCTTGTGATCTCCTGTTTGGTTGTCCACCCGATGCGCCTTCATCGCCCGAAGAGTACACCCAAGATCTCCAGGCACGATTTGAGGACGTACACAACTTTGCTCGGGAGCGGATTCACATTGCAACAGAGAAAATGAAGACAAGGTACGATCTAAAGGCTACGCAACATAAGTTCCAGGAAGGAGACAAGGTCTGGTTGTGGAATCCTGTTCGACGCAAAGGACTCTCCCCCAAGTTACAGTGCAACGGGGACGAACCGTACACAGTCTTAAAAAGGCTGAATGATGTAGTGGTGCGGATCACTAAAACACCTTCATCAAAACCGAAGGTGGTGCACTATAACAGGCTAGCCAAGTACCACAATTAACGGTAATATTAAAATTTAAAATATAAATACTGGTAAAATTTGCGCATGCGCACTGTAAATATTTGTATATAAATATTTGTACATATTTGTGAATTTTGTAAATATTTCTCACTTGATTTATATTTCTATTTTGTCGTTATACGCAGCTCAGTTTTTGTATTTTAGATTGTGTAAATTTGTTTAGTTTCGCCTCTTGACCAAGGGTTGCACTGCCCGGGACGTGCAGTCCTTGGGAGGGGGGCAGTGTTACAAAATTGTAAATAATTGTGTTTATTTTTGTATAAATTCTTTCAAAGAGGCTTAGTAAGTTTATAAAGGCTAATTTTGTGCATTTCTAGTCGTTTTAGCGTTGAAATAGCCTTATTTTCCCTTAAAAACGCATTAAAAAGCCCCAATAATACAGGTAATGGATTTGGCGCCAAATTTGGCGACTTTTTCCCACTTTGGCGATTTTTTTGGCGACCTTGGCGAGAAAATCCTTATAAGGGATATACCAAATATGGAAGCTCTAATCCCATTGGCTGATGAGATATGGAGATTTCTGGAACGTTCCACACTTTTCTACAGGAGTATATAAGCCTGTTTTCTTCGCCAAGGCCAGTCAATTCAGTTCAGTCTAAGATCAGCTTCTGTCAATGTTGCATTGCTTGAGCCTCTTTGGAAGAGACTTGCTTTAAGTGTTATTGCTGTACAGTTTGTACTGTGGATTTGCTATTGACAGCTGTTGTTTAAGCAGTGTTTACTGGTTTAATTGAAGCTGATACTTGGTTTATAGACCTGTATTTTTCTTGAACTTTCTGTGAATAAATTACTGAATTTTTGTAAGTTTTGCCTTTCATTCTCGGACAACTCACGAACCCCCAAGTACGCAACAAAATGCTTTAAAATGAAAAAAATGTTTTTAGTTTATATATATTTTCAGAGTTTATTTTCTTACTATTTAGCACTTGCTTCTTAAAATAAATTGCTTTTGAAGTTTGTAAACAATAATAAAGTTGCCAAACGAAGCATATGTGCAGTTTTCTTTCCTTCACTTTTTCTATTACTTATAAATTCACAAAATTATAACATTAACAGCTAATTTCTAAGAAATAAAAGTAATTTTTATTATGTTTGAAAATAAATTTGGCCAAACACATTCGTGTTCAAGTGTACAAATTAATATATCAAACCAGGGGTGTTTGTGTTCAGGACTCCTGATTTCAGGGTTTTTACTCTAACAATCTGTCTTTTCATATTTCCTAAAAAGTTACTTTTTGTTTTCATTGTTTCTTCATTTCTTATCCAGGTGATATGCGAATGAAATGTAAAAGAATTGTGGCCTAAATAGTTTGAATATTATTTGATATTTTGGGTTTTTTCTAATTTGAGGGTATAATTTTCAGGGTTTTTACCTTTGAGTCATAATCACCCCTGTACAAACTGTAATGCTGAAATAGCAGTACGGTATGAAATCTTAAATATTTAACATTGCTTGGTTTAAATAATACAAAATGCTTTAAAATGAAAAAAATATTTCTGGTTTACGTATATTTTCGAAATTTATTTGCTTAATATTTAGTACTTGCTTCTTAAAATAAATTGCTTTCGACAATCAAAACGTAAACATCAATACAATGATTAGTTGGTTGGGTGTTGAGTTTAACGTTGCACTAATATTACGATATGAACATAGATACAATAAAAATAAGACGAGCGATTGCGTAAGCTGGAGAGCTCGAGATACTTACAGCCGTTGACAATAGGGTCGTTGCAGTCAAATTTTGGTTACCGAAGAATATACGGGAGTGTCCTATCTGTATAATAATCTGTGGGGCAGTGAAGCTAAAACGCGAACCGGAAATATAGTAGCACCACTAGTGTCAACAGAGGGGAACTACATGTGTTAAGTCTACATGAATAGTATCTTTGATCGAAAATTGTTTTGACACTTGAAAACGAATGTGTTTGGCAATTTTTATTTTCAAACATAATAAAAATTAGTTTCATTTCTTAGAAAATAGCTGTGAATGTTATGATTTTGTGAATTTAAAAAAGTAGTAGAAAAAGTGAAGGAAAGAAAACTGCACGTATTCGTTTGGCAACTTTATTATTGTTTACAAACTTGATTGTCAAAAGCAATTTATTTTAAGAAGCAAGTGCTAAATATTAAGAAAATAAACTTTGAAAATATACATAAAATAAAAACATTTTTTCATTTTAAAGCATTTTGTATTATTTAAACCAAGCAACGTTAAATATTTAATGATTTCATACTGCTATTTCAGAATTACAGTTTGTAATTTTAATTTGTACTTGAATATGAATATGTTCGACAAAGCATATTTTTAAACATTATAAAAAATAATTTTTATTTCTTAGAAGAATAGCTGTGAATGTTTTGAGGATAATTTTGTGAATTCAAAAACAATAGAAAGCGAAGAAAATGAAAACTTCCCATACTAACTACTCGCGAAATAGAAAAACAATTTTCGACCAAAGATGCTATTCATGTAGACTTAACACATGTAGTTCCACTCCGTTGACACTAGTGGTGCTACTATATTTCCAGTTCGCGTTTTAGCTTCACTGTCCTATCTGTATGATAATCTGTGGGCTAGGCTACGTCACAGATTATCATACAGATAGGACAGTGAAGCTAAAACACGAACCGGAAATATAGTACCACCACTAGTGTCAACAGAGGGGAAATACATGTGTTAAGTCTACATGAATAGCATCTTTGTTCGAAAATTGTGTTTCTATTTCGCGAGTAGTTAGTATGGGAAGTTTTCTTTTTCTTCATTTTCTATTGTTTTTGAATTCAGAAAATTATCCTCAAAACATTCAAAGCTATTCTTCTAAGAAATAAAAATTAATTTTTATAATGTTTAAAAATATGCTTTGTCAAACATATTCATATTCAAGTACAAATCAAAATTACAAACTGTAATTCTAAATAGCAGCATGAAGTCATTAAATGTATAACTTTGCTTGGTTTAAATAATACAAAATGCTCTAAAATGAAAAAATGTTTTTATTTTATGTATATTTTCAAAGTTTATTTTCTTACTATTTAGCCCTTGCTTCTTAAAATAAATTGCTTTTGACAATCAAGTTTGTAAACAATAATAAAGTTGCCAAATGAAAACGTATGTGCAGTTTTCTTTCCTTCACTTTTTCTGCCACTTTTAAATTCACAAAATCATAACATTCACAGCTATTTTCTAAGAAATAAAACTAATTTTTATTATGTTTGAAAATAAATTTTGCCAAACACGTTCGTGTTCAAGTGTACAAATTAATATAACAAACTGTAATGCTGAAATAGCAGTATGGTATGAAATCTTAAATATTTAACATTACTTGGTTTAAATAATACAAAATGCTTCAAAATGAAAAAAAAAAATATTTCTGGTTTATGTATATTTTCGAAATTTATTTGCTTAATATTTAGTTAATTGGTTGGTTGGTTGGTTGGTTGGTTGGGTTTTACGTCGCCCTAGTGCTGCGCACATGGGCAATTGGCGACGGTCTGGGACACATCCCTAGAGATGGTCCGGAGACATGCCATCTCAATTTTGATCCTCCACGGAAGGGATGGCTCTCCCGCTTCGGTGACCCCCAGAGGTATAATTTTTGATTGGAACATGGAGGACATTGCGGCCACGACAGATTTTACGTGCACCAGCCACCATTAGTGTACACGACGGTCTTTAGCCGGCTTGAGTACCGAACCCGCGCTTAATATTTAGTACTTGCTTCTTAAAATAAATTGCTTTCGACAATCAAATTCGTAAACAATAACAAAGTTGCCAACATCAATACAATGGTTAGTTGGTTGGATGTTGGGTTTAACGTTTCACAATTACGATATGAACATAGATACAATAAAAATAAGACGAGCGATTGTGTAAGCTAGAGAGCTCGAGAAACTTACAGCCGTTGACAATAGGGTCGTTGCAGTTAAATTTTGGTTACCGAAGAATATACGGGAGTGTCCTATCTGTATAATAATATCTGGGCTACGTAGACGCGATACTCCGATGTGTAGCGATTTCGTCGCACTTGGCACCATTTCGGAAAATCGAGTAATGATACTAAATGGCAAACTGCACTACGATAAACTAATGCAAACATCTCTGCTAACGATCGCTACCGTCTACCGCTTGTTGCTTGACATTGAGTAGTGTTTTTAAAAGATTTTCTTTAATAATTAGTGAAATAACTGTAAGTTTGGGTATAATCTTAATCAGACGAACTTATTTTAATTATGATTATTATCTAATAATCTTCCTAAAATATTTTGTTAACATTTTAGAAAAACTTAAAAAATATAAGTTTATTAAAAAGAAAAAAAATGGTGTTGATTTCTTAAATAGTAACAATCTAATATTATTACTAATATAATTGAAATGTGTTGAATAGTAATCCGTTGTAGCTGGTGTAGTGGCGTAGCGAGGGGGGGGGGGACAAGGGGGGTTATCACGCCCGGTTGCCGCTCGCAGAGGGGCACCAAATGGTCTCCAAGTTTTCCCATAAAATTTCAGTTTTATTTTGATCGATTTCTGGGAAATATACTTTAAATTAATATGTAATATAATTAAATGCTTCCTTTCTTGATTTGTCCGATAAAATGTGTTATTAACAATGTTTGCACACAGCTCGAATCATTAAAAGGAAGCACGACAAGAAAAAAATAGTTTTACAAAGATATATATTCCTAAATGGATTCCTTTTTTTAAACAAAATAATCTAATTTGTTGGGGAAAACTACTGCTCGTAAAACTCGTCAATCAATCAAGAAAGATCTCTGAAAATGACGGTAAGAGAAATGGGTTGGCAAAAACATTCCGCTTTGGGGGTCGACTTCCTCAAAAAGTTTCAGGTTTCAGATAACACTTGTACCTTTAATTGGGAGACTACAAATGAGTATCCATAAGAGCTATTTCTGACCGGACACTATTAAATTAGTGATATATATTTTTGAGATTCTACATGGGTGGCCTTAAAAAAAATGCAAGCAAAACTTTTTCAAGTATAAAATAGAATCTACGAGCGAAATAAAAATAAAACAGTAATTTTGAGATACAATATTTTTAAAAAATCGCGGTGCTGAATTTACACTAATGATTTATTTTTTAATGCAATATAAGAGACGCTAATAAAAAAAAATATATAAATAAATAAATAAATAAAATAAAATAAAATAAATAAATAAATAAAAATAAAATTTTACAATAGTTTAAATAAGAGAATCGCTATTTTGACTTTATAAATAAAAACTTTAAAAATTTTTTGGGTCACGTGAAAGGCATTTTTACAATAAAGGCAGTTTTCAAAAATTGGCCGAACTCAACAAAGAATGCAAGAAGATAAATGGAGCTTTATTTACAGCTATAAATAGGTAAGAAATATTTCTTTATTGATAAAATTAATATTAGGTATATGATTTATAGATCTATAACGACGTAAATGTCATTAGATGAAAGACGAAAGTACAAACACAAACCCATTTGTAACTTTGACATTAATGATAATAACAATAAAAATAGTATAAAAATTAAAAATTCTGTCAAAGACAGAATTTAGTTTAATACGGAAGAGTATTAATTTCATTCTGTAAAATTTTTATTTTTATTTTTTATCTTATATTTTTACCATAAAACTGGGGCACGTACTTTTCAAAATGACTGAAATGAATTAAAATGAAGTGTTTGCACCTAAATTTCATACTTTAGTTCATTTAAAAAATCTAATCGTCGGGTCGAAAAGCTGTTTGCACCCCTGGATTCACAAAAATCGCCATTTTCATTTGGTGCCGAATTTGTAACGATAGGACTGATATATTTCCAATTTATTTCCCCCTTTTTTGGTGTTACATAAATATGGTCTACAAAAACATGCGACGACGTTTTTATCCAGATTGAAATTAAGAGACCTCCGTCCTAAAAAGTATACTTAATATTTGTGTGCAACTTGGATTTTATTTTTAGCGATAAAATATATATATATATAAAGCCATAAGATTTTTTTTTTAAAGGAAAAAATGCTTGAATCATAGAACTAGCTTAATAAACGAACCCCCCCCCCCTTTTTTTTTTTAACATTTTCCAACAAGTTTGAAGTGTTAATGACTTCAATTTGTCTGTCTGTTTGCCCACACTCTAAATCCCGTAAATAATTGTTGAATTTCTTGAAACTGATATATGTTATTCAAGTTAACTATTGGATGTTCCCTACAGAAAATGGAGTGAATACCTCTACTGGTTTGGGTACAGGGATACCCGAAAGTATTCCAAAGCATTGTGTTCTATTAGAAGTATTTCTACAAACCATATTTTAATAATTTTACTTTGCACAAAGCTTAATGAAATTGAAATCTGTTATTCATATACACAAAGAATGCTTTCTATAGAATATAGTATGATAAGAATTGGATTTACAGGGCCACACAAAATTATCCAATTGCATTAAAAACTATTAATAAAAATTTGCTGGAATTGCATTTTCGTTTACATTAAGCGTTTTTAACATTTTCTAACAATTATTAAGTGTGAATATGATTTCAATTTTTGCATCTGTCTGTCGGTTCGTCTGCCCGCATTCGAACTCCCATAAATATTTATGGATTATCTTGAAACTGATATATATTATTTGAATTCACTATCGAATGTACCCTATTGAAAATGGAGTGAATACCTCAACTGGTTTGTGTACAGGGACACTCGAAAGTATTTCAAAGCATTGTGTTCCTTGAGAGGTATTTCCATAAAACCTATTTTAATACCTTTACTGTACACAAAAATTAATGAAATTGAAATATATTATTCAAGTTCACTATCGGATGTTTCCTGTGTAAAATTGAGTAAATACTATCACTAATTTGTGTACAAGGACACTCGAAAGTATTCCAAAGCATTACATTCTATGAGAGGTATTTCTACTTCTACAAAACAAATTTTAATAACATTACTTTGCATAAAGCTTAATGAAATTGAAATATGTTAGTCATATACACAAAAGACTGCTCTCTATAGAATATAGTATGATTAGTATTAGATTCACAGGGCCACACAAAAATATTCAGTTACATTAAGAGCTATTAATAAAATTTAACTGGAATTGCACTTTCGTTTACAGTAAACAATTTTAATACTTTCTATCAATTTTTAAGTGAGAATATGATTTCAATTTGTGCATCTGTCTGTCTGTTCGTCTGTCCATTTTTCTGTCTCATTGACCACGCTCTAACACCTGTAAATATTTATGGAATATCTTGAAACTGATATATGTTATTCAAGTTCTGTATCGGAAGTTCCCAATTGAAAATAGAGTGAATACCTCTACTGGTTTGTGTATAGGGACACCTGAAAGTATTCCAAAGCATTGTGTTCTATGAAAAGTATCTCTATAAATCATATTTTAATAACTTTACACAAATCTTAATGAAATTGAAATGTGTTATTCAAGTTCACTATCGAATGTTACTTATGTAAAATGGTGTAAACACTACAAATGATTTGTATACAGGGACACTTGAAAGTGTTCCAAGGCATTGCGTTCTATAAGAGCTATTTCTACAAACGAAATTTTAATAACTTTACTTTACACAAAGCTTAATGAAATTGAAATATATTATTGATAAACTCAAAAGAATGCTCTATATAGAATATAGTATGATTAGTATTAGTCTTACAGGGTCACATAAAAATATTCAATTACATTAAGAGCTGTTAATAAAAATTTCTTAGAACTGTATTTTCGTTTACGCTAAGCGTTTTTAACACTTTTTAAGTGTTAATAAGATTTTAATTTGTTTATCCTGTCTGTATCTTGACCTCAGCGTTCTTAAATATATATTAATGAAGTTCACTATGGAATATTCCCTATTGACATTAATAGGTCCTATACTACTAGTTTGTTTACAAAGACAACAGCAACAAAAAAAAAAAAAAAAAAAAAAAAAGCGAATGCATTGCGTTTTAGGACAGACATGTTTAAAAATCACATTTAAATAACTTTCTACTGTAACGATCATAAAGAAATTAACTTGTATCGTTAATATTCTAAAATAGTGTTTTGTATAGAAGAGGATATGATTAACCTTCAGATTTACAAGGCTACGCTACACTAAAATATTCAGATAGATTAAGGACTGTAATTATAATTTAACGGTTGGATTGTCTTTTGCGTTAATCCTTTTGGACATTTTCCAAGAATGTTTAAGAGTGGTTTTAAATTAAATTAGCCAATCTGTATACTTTTCAGTCCTTCTGTCTGTCTACTGTGTCATAATGTAGACAAAGAATACTGGAAGTTATACGATACAACAAGTACTTACAGCTGGAAAGTGTTAATAATCTATGCACAGTGCAGGATTTTTCATTCTTTTCTTTTTCCTTTTGTTAGCTCTTCAAATTTCGAATGTTATTCTGTAGAAGATAGTTTTATAGCAAATCGAGAATCTTTTAAAATCAAAACGAAAGGAAATTCCTTGCTTTTAAATATTTATTAAACCAAATCTAATAAAAATTAGCTAAATGCACAGGTATTTATTAAGTACAGTAAAATGCAAACTTCTTTATAATGCAAAAAAAAAAAAAAATTTAAATAATAAATTAATACATTTTCAAGCCGATAAAAGTGCCGTACATTTATCAGCATATATAGTTACGCTCATCAGTGCCTGACTCTGTCACACTTTAGGCTTAAGAGATAGGCTAAGATATTTCCTTGAACTCTGTGTGTGAATGCAAGTTGCCATCTAATTTTCATACTTTAGTTAATTTATAAAAAGAACTAATTGTCCGATCGATTACCTGTTTAATCCAACGGATTCAGAAATATCGCCCCTTTCATTTGGTAGCTTATTTGTAACGAATTTTTTATTAGATTTTTTAAAATTAATTAAAATATGAAAATAACAGCTTTAAAATAAACATTTAGATTTTTTTTCCAGCATAAAATAAAATATGCTTTTACGTGGAAAAAAAAAAAATATATATATATATATATATATATATATATATATATATATATCTTTATATATATATTTCTTTTGTGCGTGTGTATGTCACTGAACTCCTCCTAAACGGCTGGACCGAGCTTAATGAAATTTTTTGTGTGTCTTCAGGTGGATTCGAGAATGGTTTAGATTTACAATTCAGTTCAATCGGATAATTGGATCAAAAGATATTAAATAAAAACTCCATTTTAACTTTAAAATGATTAAAAAGAAAAATATATTTGATGCCAAAATAAACAAAATTCACGTTTATTTATTTTTTTCCGGAAATAAAATATTTTTAATTTCGCGTGATAAACAATAAAAATTAGAAAAAAAAATAATATACTATGAAAATATTCGCGTGTAAATAAATATTTTCATAGAGATACTTGGTATTAGCTTAAAATTTTTACTTAATTTAGTAGCACTTTTCTTTTCTACAGTAAAACAAAATTTTTCGTTTTAATTGATGCTTTATATGTAACTTATAAAGGTTCTTTTATGTTTTCACCTTAATTGTAAATAGTAATAATTTCGAATTTTTTAGAATTTTTTATTTTTATTTTGTATATTTCATAAAACAGTTTTCTTTTTTTTTTTTTTTTTGTATGGAACAGCTTTAGTTTGGAAAATTTTGAAATTTGGCACCGAAGTAGTACGTACGTTCCTCACCAAGATCGTCAGTTACGCAATTGAGATAGCCATGTTAATTCATCGCAAAAATGGCCAAAAATATTTAAAGTGGACAAAGGGGGGGGGGGGAGGTCTATACTAAAGCTGTGCCTTTGCATTTATCTTTATATATATATTTCTTTTGTGCGTGTGTATGTCACTGCACTCCTCCTAAACGGCTGGACCGAGTTTAATGAAATTTTTTGTGTGTCTTCAGGTGGATTCGAGAATGGTTTAGATTTACAATTCAGTCCAATTTAAATTGTTTATTTAATTTATTTATCACTTATAAATTGTTGTTGATTTTGGAACGTTTCACATTGGATCCGGCAGACTGCGCTACGATCGTAGTATCGAACATTCAATAATATGCAAGCGAAGTGATGACGTCACTGGCCGTCCGTAGATACAAGAAAAATATTTCCTATGCTAATCGCCCATTGGATTTTTTGTAAAAAATTGCTAAATATCGAGGAAAATTATTTACCGATTTTAATCCCCATATTTGGGTTTAGATATGTATTAGTTATCATGCGCATGCGTTAGATTGAGTTGTTTTTGCTGTAAAATTGATAAAATTTGAATTTTTAATCTCAAAACTCTGTCATCCTTGGCGGAAAAAAAATATCGCCATATCATCTGGCGAACATATTTAATTTCTTTCAAAAATAATGGTTATTTCAACAACTTATATTAAGAGAGTAATGAATTATATGAAACAATTTCGTACAATACATATTACGAAAATATACAACTGGCATGTATATTTTCGTATTACGTTTTTGATCGCCAAATACAAAAAACACCAAGGAAGACAGAGTTTTGAAATTTAAAATTAAAATTTTGTCAATTTGAGAGCAAAATAAACAATCTAACACATGCATACGATAAATAATACATATCTATACTCAAATACGGGGATTAAAATCGAGAAATAATTTTCCTCGATTTTTAATAATTTTTTATAAAAAATCCAATGGGAGATTAACATAGGAAATCTTTTTCTTGCATCCACTGACGGTCAGTGACGTCACACTTCGCTTGCGTATATTGTATTGCAATTCCAGTTTGTCCCGACAGTTGGTGCTGCGATCAAATCCAGGAAAATATTTTGTAACTTCGTGTTATTATTGTTATACAAAAAATTGTGTCCTAATTGAAATATTACATCAAGATGTAATTAGTGTTTGAAGAGTTTTGAAGTGTGCATAAAAAACTATACATTTTGCAAATTTGGTGCGGAATTGGAGTGAGTATTTTATATAATTTTCTATCAAATTTACACGCGCGTTGATTAACAACCACCCTAACCTACAAATTTATTTGCGTAGCTAATTTATTATATTATATTTATTTATTTTTTGTATGGAACACTTTTAGTATCGGATCCCTTTGGCAAAATTTGAAATTTGGCACCGAAGTAGCTCGGACGCTTCTCGCCAAGATCTTTAGTTCCACAATTTTGATAGCCATTTCAATTCATCGCAAAAATGGCTTAAAATATTTAAAGTCACCAAAGGGGTCCCATACTTTTGTGCGTGTGTATGTCACTGATATTTTATTTATTTATTTTTTGTATGGAAAATTTGGCACCGAGGTAGCTCGGATGCTTTTCGCCAAGATCTTTAGTTCCACAATTGAGATAACCATTTCAAGTCATCGCAAAAATGGCTTAAAATATTTAAAGTCACCAATGGGGTCCCATACTTTTGTGCGTGTGTATGTCACTGATATTTTATTTATTAATTTTTTGTATGGAACACATTTAGTATCGGATCCCTTTGGCAAAATTTGAAATTTGACACTGAAGTAGCTCGAACGCTTCTCGCCAAGATCTTTAGTTCCACAATTGAGATAGCCATTTCAATTCATCGCAAAAATGGCTTAAAATATTTAGTCACCAAACCGGTCCCATACTTTTGTGCGTGTGTATGTCACTGAACTCCTCTTAAACGACTGGACCGATTTTAATGAAATTTTTTGTGTGTCTTCAGGTGGATTCGAGAATGGTTTAGATTTACAATTCAGTCCAATTTAAATTGTTTATTTAATTGTTAATTATGTCTTTTACGTTATAATCGGAATTCACAGCGCTCCATACCTGTTTCACTTATATTCCACATCCTTACACACTTACAATAAGTTAGTTATTTTTTTCTAGCAAGATATTCTCTAGAAATAATTTATATGACAAAACAACGTTTGTCGGGTCCGCTAGTATATATATATATATATATATATATATATATATATATATATATATAATGTTAAATTTGCTAATGCATATGAAAAAAAAATGACGTCTATAAAATAATAATAATAATTTTAAATTCGGTTCGGTTTGATGAGCACATGAGATTTTTTGCTTGCCTCTATATCGCTTATATCTCGAATAATCCACCTCACAAGGGTTTACGAGTTTTTTATTACAACAAATACAAGAACATGCAAAAGGACAATGCATACAGCCATGCCTTCTGCGGGATTCGAACCCGGGCCCAACTGCGTAGAGGTCAGGGACGCTAACCACTACACCGTCTAGGCGGCTAAATTTTAAAGGAAACAAAGAGATAAATAAAGTGCGAAATTTTCTCACAGGCTTGCAAGCAAATGAATTATTTAAAGTGAGAAGTAAATAAAATGAAATGATAATTTTTCAACGGGTGCCTTAGTCACCCTACAACTAACTAGTTATTTATATTTTTTCGCTATCTGGTATTAAATGCATGTTTAGTTCACAATTTTGATACTCTGAGTTGCGTGGAAAAGAGAATCAAAAATTTATCCTATAAGGTAAAAAGTCATAGGGAATATTTGATTAATGGAAACTTATAAATAAAGTGTTCCCCTCCAGTGGCAGAAATATTCTGCTCTCAACGTTGATAGCATAGCTGTCAATATCCTAATTGATTTTCTGTAGTAGTGTTAGTACCTGCCTTTTTTCACACCTGGCGATATTGGAGTTATTTATTTATTTATTTATCTTATTTAACCATGATTACATTTAGAGAAAATTACTCTAAAAATAAACCATTGCGAAAAAAAAAGCGGCGGATGCTAATAGTACTATGGAGTATTTATCAGGATGTTGGCAGCTATGTGATTAACGGGATGTCCCGAGTTCAAACCCAAGTCGCACTTCTCGATCTAACCTGGCCATTCAGAATTTTTCGTGGTTTTCTCTGAAACTAGCTTGAATATGGATTTTTCTTATTTAATCTTAATTACATTTGGAGAGAATTACTCTAAAAATGAACCGGTGTGAAAAAAAGTGACGGATACTAATAGTACTATGAAATATCAATTAGGATGTTGGCAACTATGTGATAGACAGGAGGTTCCGGGTTCAAACCTAAGTCACGATAATAGACACACATACAGGCAACCGCTAAAGACCTGTTTTTAAAATTTGGAAGATTCAAATTGTGGAAATATCACAAAACCTCAATTTCCAAAATTTTATTTCTTAAAAATAATAAAGATAGACGATTCGTAGATTCGTCCGATTAATAGACGATTCTTCAAATAATTCTTTACCATATTTCGGTAAGGGAAAGTAAAAAGAAAAAACATTCCGTTCTTCTACAAATGCTAACTGAATTAAACTTAAAATTTTTAAAGCAAAATTCAATTTTTTTTTTTTTTTTTTTTTTTTTTTTTTGCGGGGGGGGCGCCGAAAAGTAATCGTGCCCCGGGCGCTAGTTATGCTTGCTACGCCACTGAGCTGGTGCTGGACTTTAAACAAAAACCTTGATAACAGGAGTTATGAATGATTTTAGATTCGGTTAAAAAGTGAGAATAATAGCAATAAAATAACTTTAAAATTTTCTTTATAAATGATTACCTTTCTACTACTCTTGATGTTTGAACTAGATAAACATTAATTTCTTTTTTCTTTAATTGAAAGAGTCGTCTTTTGTATATTAATATATCAGTTTAGTTTTCTATGTATTTGTAATTTTAACATCGACTCCCTACATAGAGAGACCTACATACATATTGCTATTACATCATTTAGAAATGAAAAAAAAAAAAAATTGTTGTCATTTGGATCCTTATCTTTTATGTTCTTAGGTATTTATTATTAAGTGATGCTGTTTATTTATATCGCAATTTGATATGCAGAAAAAATATAATTTATCTTTAATTAGGAACATATTATTCTAAAATATGCGCTATTTTATGCTGTAAGATTACAAAATTTATAATTACCCTTCTATGTTCCAGTTGCATGTTAAACCATAACCTATACATTTTGTAAAAGTGAAGGTTTATTTTATTTTAACCCTTAATTGGAGATAGGAGCCAAAATGATTCTACATTGTAATCTTTTTAATACTATCAATATTTCTGGTAATTTCATACATTGCATTTCCAAAATAAATTCCATTGGTGTTTCCAAAAGGCAAAAGAGAAAATTTACAATAAAGTCATTTTGACTCTGTCTCTAACCGTGTATGGAAATTCATGTTTCCAGTTACGAGTTAAATATAGTACTCTTTTAATCCGTGATAGTACTGTAGAATTTGTTTCGAAACAACTACATTCATTTCTCATGATAATAACAAATTTTTATATAAGACAATTCCTAAACATGCATGGAAAATTTTATTGTGTTAAAGAATAATATGTCAGTGTTTTTTAGCTTTTGAGTGAAAATTGTTTACAATATTTTTTTAGATTTATTTTATTATTATCATATTTTAATCTCGGTTCATGTTTTAAGTCATTGGTTTTTTCACAAAAATTTTTGTGAAAAGATTTTCATTCAGTCTGAGCTCTGTCAGTGATATATTTCTGCTTGAGTTTGTAAATTTAAAGAAAATTTTACAAATTATTACCTAACTTAATATGTTATACAAATGCTCTGCAGCTTATATTTAATTAAAGAAATTTTCAGTTTATTAGTTATCTGAAACTAAAGCCACACTGGGCTATCACTGGACGACTTGACTTTCTGTCGTCATTCGACGTCATGATGAAATTTAACCTATAGGAGTCTTAATTTACCCCATAAATAAAGGACTATAGCCAATCATAGCGCAGCTTTTCCCCACAAACAAAAGAAAACTCCGCCTCGTTCTAGTCGTCCTTTATGTTGCAGTCATTATCGTAAGGCACTTAAAGATTATCAAGTACTTTTCCATTTCGCCAGCACAGGTGATAAAATAGGTATAAACATAGGTGTATAGTTGGTGATAAAGACTAATAAAACGTATTAGTATTTCGAATGTAGGAGGTTTTTGGTTTACCTCATATATACATAAGAGTTTTATAAAAGAATAATTTAGAAGGTGACTTTATCACTTGCGCTGGTCAGATAAAAAAGTACCAATTATCATCATAGGTTTATTGTTGAAGTTTTATTTATAATTTAAAAGTTGTACATTTTTTTATTCAAACTTGTAATTTATTAGGTTTTATGACAAGAAATGGCTAGTTTGAACAAAATATTAATTTAGAGACGATGTTGATGAACAAATATTCATCTGATGAAATCAACATAAGATCCAAAAATTCCAGCTGGAATGATCATGATAACTGAATTTATTTCATTTCTATGATCATACTTGCTAGATGGATCATTTTCATGATTATGAAAAAGAAAGGAATTCTCAGAGATAGTAACAGAAGCATACCAGTTGTAAGTATGATATGTTAATTATTTTACTTATTGAAGTGAGTTTATATTTTCTTCTTCATTGATTTCATTAAATTGTTGCTTTAATTTTAAATTAATTAGTAATGTTATAATATCCATCTCCAAATTTTACTGAAACAACAAATCTTATATCTGCAATTTGCTAATTATTATAATGATTTAATAATACCATTTTGCACTTTTCCTTTTAATGTAAGCTTAGTTATAACTTTATATATGTTTATTAAAAATTGGTGATTTCTTTGGATTGCCTAGTTTTTCTGGTAACCCACCATTGCAGTTTACTAGCAACCCTTGTTTGTTTATAAACAAATGAAACACATGTTTGCTTGTATTATTTTGTATGAAACATTAAGGTAAAGACACCAGTGCTCGTCACTCTTAAGGACTTATTTTTAAAATGTTTGTTTTTTTCGCGTGGTATTCATGTATCAATATTATACTTTGGTTTATTCCATACACTGATTCTTCTAGTTGTTGTTAGACACTTTCAATTTTTCAATACATTACGCCAAATTAAAAAAATAATAAAAATTGAACCTATAAAAATGCACCAGTGCTCGTCACTTGAAAAATGAGTTTCACCAGTAGTCGTCAGGTGTTTGCACTAGTGGTCGTCATGTAAACAAAGCATAAAAATTTGCTAAATAATCTGATTTTAATTGTGCTTTTACAAAATTTCATGAAACAAAACATCTTAGAACCTAAATCCATTCTTAGTTTTTAAAAAACAAAATATTAAATGGTAAAATTCAAACTATTGAGCAAGGTTTTGCGAATAAAACAAGTAAATTCATATGCAAAATAATTTGAAAATTGTTTACTTTTAAAAAAAAGTCCTAAAAATTTTATTTGTTCTTAAAAATATCTTTACTTAACTTAAAGCAGAGGGTAAGTAGCAAGGGAGTTGCTAATAAACTTGTTTCTAAGCGTGTGTGTAGTAGTAGTGTAGTGTGTGTTGTGTAGTGGTGGTAGTGGTGTAACTTTGCTCCAAATTATCTCAGTAAGATTGATTTTTAACTCGCTTTTATTAGCTTCACCTGTATGTATGTTTGTATGTATGTTTGTAACCGCTCCAGGAGCAAACAAAAAATCCATATTGTAAAAAAAGACCTTCCCTACGTGAACGCTGTGGCTGTGAGGTAAAGCTCCGGGCTACGAACCTAAAGGTCAAACGTTCGAGCCCAGTCAGGGAAGATTTTTTAAAAATGGCTTTTGTTGAATTCTAAATTATTTATTTTATTAAAGATGTAAATATTATAGCGTGTCACTCACACGATTTTTTCTTACCCTGCATTTTAATACTATAAAGATAGATATTTTGTGCTTTTTAGTTCACATTTCAATAAAAGCGTGTTCTTTAATTTTTTAAAAGTATAATTTTATTATTATTTTTTTTTTAACTTATGGGAAAGTTATGCGCACCTAACACACGCTATAAAGGGATTTTGCGAAATCTTTCGTTTCTCCTCCTCCATAAAGTGTGGGGTGAATTCAAAAACATGTTTTGAAGAGTAAGCTCCAGATTATGTCAAGAAAGCAATTTTTTGATGCTTCGATTAGTAACGTGTACCCAACACACACTATAAAGAGATTTTACGCAATTCTTTCCTAGCACATGTTGGGGGAAGGGAGCAAAAACATATTTTCTTGCATGACTTCGCTCTAAATTATCTTACAAAGGTGATTTTTGATCTGTTAGTTGATCATATGTATCCAACACCTAGTTTTTCGAAAATATCTCGTCTTCCATACCCCCTTTTTACGTGTGGGGGCAAAAAAATACGATTTCAAGCTAAACTCTGCTCCAAATTATTTCAAGAAGTGGATTTTTTTATGTTTCGGTGGGTTATGGGTACGCAAGACGTATTATAAGGCGATTTTGCAAAATTACCTCCCCTTTTCACAGGCGGGCTGACCAAAAACACGTTTTCAACCTTAGCTCTGCTCCAAATTATCTCAGAAAGGCGATTTTTGATGTGTGTATTGGTTAAGTGTAAGCAATATGCTCTTTGATGCAATTCCGTGAAACTTTTAAATTTACTCTTGGGGAAGAGGGGGGGGGGGATAAAAAGCGGTTAAGACGATGCAAAAGGCAGGTGAAGCCAATCATATTGTGGGCCGGAAAGCTATTACAGAAGGCAGCGAGAGCTTTAACTGAGCAACTTAAAATACTTTCATAATTATTGACATAAAATGAAAACATTTTGACTTAATTATAACTTAATCTTATGATACTTAGCAAATATTTCTGGTATAAACACACACACACACACAAAAAAAATATTTGTATCTGTTTCAGTTTTACACTGCCATTATGGGTGATTTTGAGCCATCATAAAAAATATAAATATGATATTTTTATGTAAATAAGAGATATAAGAAAGATTAATTTTTTGAAAAAGGCTTATACATATTCCGAAATTTTAAAAATGCTGTTCCCATTATCTTTTTTTTTTTTTTTTAGTCTTTCAACTAATGTAACACTATATATGCTAGGCAAAGAACAATCCACTGCTACTGAATATATCACCTCTTTTACCCCTCCCCCTCCACACACACACAAAAGAAATGGCACTACATACTGTAATATGTTTAATAATTTAGTTTAATAATTTTGTGATCAGTTAACTGCAGTATATGAATATAACTCAACTTGTTATACCGAACACACTGTAACCGCAAGTCGTAAGCATTTTTACATGTGAGCTTGCTTGCACGTTTGCAGTAAGTATGCGACCGGCATTGAAGTCTTTTTAATAAATATTTCATCTTACTTTAATGAGAGTAATTTCTCAGTATTAATATGTATATTACTTCAAGTACATTATATTGGCGACGAGTAATCTGAACTCACTTGATTTGAACTTTCATTTGCATTGACGTGTTACGTTACCTACTATAATGAGTAAGCTAGGCCTAATTGGCACATTGCATTCATTTGATGTAGAACAAGATGATTTCAATTTATATATTGAACAACTTGAACATTTTTTTCTTGCTAACGATGTGGAAGACAAGAAGAAAGTATCGGTGTTCATCTCAGCAATTGGTTCAAATGCGTATAAACTTCTTCGAAATTTACTACTTCCAAAAGTGCCGAGCGAGTGCACATATGACGAGTTAAAAATCACACTTAAGCAACATTTTAAACCTGCACCAATCATCATTGCTGAACGTTTTCGCTTTCATCGACGAAATCAAACAGCTGGAGAGTCTGTTTCCAAGTATTTAGTGGAATTGAGACGGCTGGCTTCTACATGTGATTTTGGTGCATTCCTTGATGAAGCATTAAGGGATCGTTTTGTTTGTGGATTAAATAATGAAAATATTCAGAAAAGACTCCTGGCAAAGAAAGATCTGAAGCTATCAGATGCAGTGGAAACAGCGATGGCTATCGAAATCGCTGAAAATGATGCAGCTAATATGAAGACACTTACTCCTGTTGTCAACAAAATTCGACAGAGCTCCTCAACTGCTGCAAAGAAAAACTATCAACCTATTAAAATTTCGAAATGTTTCCGATGTGGAGCTGCTCATGATCCTGCTAAATGCAAGTATAAAAATGCAAAATGCCATGCTTGTGGAAAAGGTGGGCATATATCTCCAGTGTGCATGAGCAAAAACAAGGCGTCATTGCCAGTGTGCATGAGCAAAAACAAAGCCTCGTCAGCAAAAAAGGTGGAAATGGTTGAGTGTGACTCTGAAGCTTCTCTCTTTGCTGTGAAATCCATAAACCAAGTCTCAAGCAAGAAAAAGTATGTAATTTCTGTGATTGCAAATGGTAAACCATTGAACATGGAACTTGATACTGCAGCTGATGTCTCCATTGCATCAGAAGTATGGGTGAAGAATAATTTACCCAAAACTGAAATATTGTCTTCAACTACCAAATTAAAAGATTACAATGAAAAAGAAATCCCAGTAGTAGGTGAAATCCTTGCTGAAGTACAGTGTAACAACCAGTGTCATAACTTACCATTAATTATTGTTAAAGGTGATCGACCAGCCCTTTTTGGAAAAAATTGGTTATGTGTGTTCAAGCTAAATTGGAATGATATATTTTCAGTGTCCTCAAATTGTGTAGACAGTGTTGAAGCACTCAAGAGAAAGTATTGTGATGTTTTCAAGGTAAGTGATCAGCCAATTAAACATTTTAAAGCTGTCCTTAAAATGAAAGAAAATTGTCAACCTGTTTTCTGTAAAGCTAGGCCTGTACCATATGCTTTAAAAAAATCTGTTTCTGATGAAATTAAACGATTAGTAAATAATAACATATGGCAATTAGTTGAACATTCTAAATGGGCAACACCTGTTGTTGTTGTTCCGAAAAAGAACAATTCTGTCAGATTATGTGGTGATTTCAAAATAACTGTAAACAAGTCCCTTGACCCGAATCAATATCCTTTGCCCACACAGCAAGATCTCTTTGCTACCTTGAGAGGAGGAAAATATTTTAGTAAACTAGACCTCTCACAAGCATACCAACAAATTGAATTGGATGCTGATTCTCAAGAGTTATTAACTTTAAATACATTCATGGGTTTGGTTCGACCAAGCAGATTGATGTATGGTATATCAGCAGCTGCTGCAATCTTTCAGTCGATAATGGAACAAATTTTACAAGGCATTCCAAATGTGATATGCTTCCAGGATGATATTCTAATCTCATCAGCTACTGAAGATGAGCATTTTTCTACTTTAGAGACTGTGATGGCAAGATTGCAAAAATACAATGCAAAATTAAATGCTGACAAATGTAAATTCTTTAAGAGTAATGTTGAATTCTTAGGTCATATTATTGACAAAGATGGTATTCACCCCACCCAAGAGAAGCTAGAGGCTATTAGTAAGATAAAAACCCCTGAAAATGTCTCTCAACTTAAATCCTTTTTAGGACTACTAAACTACTATTCAAAATTTATTAAGAACTCATCAACTTTGTTATCTCCTCTGTATAATCTGTTGAACAAAAATGTCTCATGGACATGGTCTGAGGAATGTAATGATGTCTTTGAGCAATGTAAACATCTTCTAACATCTGATGCTGTATTGGCCCATTATGATGAAAATCTTCCTTTACAAGTATCTTGTGATGCTTCGCCTGTTGGCTTAGGTGCAGTTTTATCACACATTGTAAATGGTGAAGAAAAACCTGTAGCATATGCCTCTAGAACATTATCTAAGGCTGAAATGAACTATTCACAAACTGAAAAGGAGGCCTTGACAATAATTTTTGCTTGCAAAAAGTTTCACCAATATATATTTGGAAGGAACTTTATGTTATACACGGATCATCAACCTTTAGTTACCATCTTTTCGCCCACTAAGGCAGTACCAACCATGGCTGCTGCTCGCTTACAGAGATGGGCATTGCTATTATCCTCATACAACTATACAATAAAATATAAAAAAGGTAGTGCACATCAGAATGCTGATTCCCTGTCAAGATTACCTAGTGAAGATCAAAATAAAGACCTGTACCCATTAGATATTTATAAAATTTCCCATCTGTCAGAATTACCAGTAACTTCTGTTGACATCGCCAGTGCATCAAGAAGTGATAAAATTTTGGGAGTAATAATTAAATATGTTCAAAATGGTTTTCCATCTAAAAATGAGAATCCTGATCTTAAGCCTTATTTCAACAGAAAGGATGAATTATCAGTTGATAATAATTGTCTATTATGGGGCATGAGGGTAATAATCCCTAATGTTTATAGAAAGCACTTGCTTGAACTGCTTCATGATACTCACCCTGGAATTGTGAAAATGAAAGCAGTTGCTAGAAGTCATTTCTGGTGGCCCAATTTAGACCATGACATAGAAGACATGTCTGCGAATTGCGAAGCTTGCCAAGTTACAGCTAAGTCTCCTCCTGTCACACCACTACAATCATGGGTCTGGCCTAAGGCACCATGGGACCGAATTCACTTAGATTTTGCCCAGAAAGACCAAAATAATTACTTTATAGTAGTAGACAGCTATTCAAAGTGGTTGGAGGTAGCAAAAATGTCATCTACAACAGCAGGAAGCACCATAGCTGTATTGCAACAACTGTTTGCTAGATATGGACTACCTCTAGAAGTTGTTTCAGACAATGGACCCCAGTTTATTTCAGATGAATTTGCAGCCTTTCTAAAATCCTGTGGTGTTTTACAGACACTCATTCCAGCATACCACCCCCAATCAAATGGTCAGGCTGAACGCACTATACAGACTTTTAAACAATCACTTAGAAAGATGCAATTAGACTCTAATGATGGTAGTACAGTTACCGCCAAGGTGAATAGATTCTTGCACAAGTATAGATCCTCACCTCATTCTACAACTGGTTTGTCCCCAGCAGAGCTGTTCCTTGGTCGTCCTATTAGAACTGTCTTGGAGTTGCTACATCCATGTACAGCAAGGCATGTTGAAAAAAAACAAAGATGTCAAAAACAATACTTTGACAGATCTCATACCAGCAACAAGGATTTATCCTGTGGTCAGGATGTTTGGGTAAAATCCCACAGGAATCCTTCAAACAAATGGATTTATGGCAGACTAATTAAACCAAAAGGTTCCAAGACTTGGCTGATTGAAATAAACAACAAGAAATATTTAGCACACATTGATCAAATTCGCCCTGCTAGCCCGTCAATCCCTGAACGAAGAGATGTTTCCATCCCTGTGGATTTTCCTATTTCATCTCAAGCTTCCAATCAACCAACTTCCATCACTTCGTCAAACACAGAACCCCAACATGAACTGTCCTCCACTCCTGAAACCCAACAGTCTGCAGTTCTTCCTACTGAAGAATCGGAGAATACTGAAGAAACCCAAGTTACAACTGTCACAAACAGACGCTACCCATCACGAATTAGGAAAAAACCAGAAAGACTTGATCTTTAAAAACTTTTAATTAATGACTTTAATTTTTTTTTTTTTCAAAAGGGGTATTGTAATATATTTAATAATTTAGTTTAATAATTTTGTGATCAGTTAACTGCAGTATATGAATATAACTCAACTTGTTATACCGAACACACTGTAACCGCAAGTCGTAAGCATTTTTACATGTGAGCTTGCTTGCACGTTTGCAGTAAGTATGCGACCGGCATTGAAGTCTTTTTAATAAATATTTCATCTTACTTTAATGAGAGTAATTTCTCAGTATTAATATGTATATTACTTCAAGTACATTATACATACTTAAAGTTTTTTTAATTAAAAAAATCATTTATATATTTCGCGTTTACCCTACATAAGTAATATAATATATATAGAGAAAGCTTACTTGAGAAATATTTTTATGTTTAATATTGTCTACATAAATTCTTAGTCACCTATATCGAACATAACAAAAATCCTTAATAAAATTTTGAATCGACTCACAATTATGCTGATTATGGAATTAAGGCTTCGTATTTTATAACTTTCGAAATGTATATGAATTAAATTAATTAATTACGATCAATAAAAACTTATAAAAATATAAAATGCATAATAAAGTGCTTAAATGATATTTACAGTTTGTAACAAATTCGTATGAAGCAACTTTAAAATATCACTTAAATACATCTTCGCAAAAGCATGATAAATTTAAAATATTTTAAAATTGAAAAATTTAAAATACATTAGACAGATGTATAGAGTAATCATTTTTGTTTTTCTGAAATATATAGCAGAAAACAAGAAAAGGATCTTTATAACTAAATATATTTATGTAACATTTATTTAATTTTTCCAGCAAAATACAATGGAAAATTATAGGTGGTTTAAATTCAGTCTTAGTGAATTAAAGTTACCCGGACTGACTTTATTTAAACAAGCTAGAGAAAAGTTACAAATGAAATACAGGTCACGTTCTTGGGGTCAGACTATGTTTGTTTACATTTACAAATACCCCTGACGACTATTGGTGCCAGTAGTTCAATTAAAGTAAAAACTATACTATCATAATTCTAAGCGAAAATATAGTATTTTTAGTAAAAAACATTACCCAATTATTAAAAATGTTAAAACACCAGTGCTCGTCAGGGGTGACGAGCACTGGTGAAACGTGCAAAATATGCACCAGTAGGCGTCATACCATAAAAATCTTTATATTACGTTAAATTTTAAAAAGTCGCACATAAATCGTATTCTACATATCATAAACTTTATATACAATGCTTTATGGGCAATGTCAAATACAACAAACAACAAAATATATCAAGAAATACATTCCTCATTCCTTAATCCTTTGCTTTACGTTGACTCAATAAAATTGTCATTTAACGCATACTTCACTTATTTTGCTTTCCCTCACTTTTCTTCAACACTTGAAATCAAACTATTTGTGTTATAAGAAGCAGAAGGCTTTGAAAAATCTAGTGCCGGTGGATTGAAACTCATAGATGTTAATTAACGCTTATTTTAGCACTTCGTTTAAGAGGGTGACGACTACTGGTGCAGATTTTAGGGGTGACGAGCACTGGTGTCTTTACCTTACATTTAATTTTGATTTGCTTTTTTTAAATTAAACATGGTAAGAGTGTTTAACAATAATTAAATATGATAGATATTACTTTTTTAAAGATCCTAAACAAAGTGTTAACTATAGCATTTATAATAAATTCATATTATTCTCTTGAATTTTTGTTAAACCATTTTGCAATTTTTATTACACTATTTTATTGAAATTTTTAACTTAAAAATGAAAACCCAATTGCATGTTTGTTATTATTATAATAATTAATAAATTGATAAACTGATCTATAAGAGTGAACAATTACTAATTTCGCCGACAGCCGTGGTCCATGTTATTCTATGAGAAAATGTGTTTTCATAATTATTTATTACCTAGTGTTTTTTTTTTTTTTTTTTTTTTTTTTTTTTAATTCCGTTTTCACATTCGTAAAAATTCACAATCGTTAATAAGTACTCATTTTCCAAAAAATGATAAATTTTTAGCATTCATTTTGCGGTAAAAAAAGAAAGAAAGAAGAAAAACAAGAAAGAGGACTTATTCAAAATTTTTGATTTTTGAACTTAGAATTACATAAAATAATAATAATAATAATAATAATAATAATAAATAAATAAATTTTTGTAGAAAAAAAATTAACGATTGTAAATTTTCTGAATGTGTAAACAGAATTTAAAAAATACTTTAGGTAATGAGTTATCATGAAATCAAACTTTCCCATAGAACAACATGGGCCACGGCTGTCGGCGAGATCAGGTATTGTCTCCTTTAAAAATACGAAGTTGCTTTCCTTAGGAACAGTTACTACTTTCATTTCTTAAAATTTATTTTGAAAGTTTTATGTTTTACCTTAATTATAATGAAATCTCTTTTAAACTTGTTGGTAAAGGGAAAAAAAAAAATCTTTTCCGATTGTTCTATTTTGTCTCAAACCAATATTTTTGTTGTCCTAAAAAATATACTTTTGTTTAGCCTCATACGAGAATATATATATATAGATATATTTCTGCAAAGCACATCAACCATATCTCTCAAACGATACTACTTGTAAGCCTTTCCTTTTATTGAAAGTAGGCTAAAAACGTATGAGAATTTCCAGGTCTGCGTATTAATATATAGATTCTCTGAAAAAATTTAGAATGTTCCAAAGATTTATTTAAAAAAAAAAAAAAGGTGGTTTTTTTTTTTTTTCGTCAGATTTTAGGAATATGCCCAGAAGGGGGGGGGGGGGGGTGGCACGTATTAATCGACGAGGGGATTTGTGCTCCCGGTCCTCCAGATGGTAACACCCCTGAAAGTATGTGGGTGGCATTTCTAGATGAGGAATACAAAAGAGAGTCAAAAGTCAGATTCCCCCCCCCCCCCCAACCAATTTTCACGCTACGTCCCTGATCTATTCCGTGCCAAAATGTTCTGCATTTACATCTTTCTTTTTTTTACGAAAAATAATTGATTTTTTCTTAAATGTTAACCAAAATTTTTATTGTTTACATTCAGACCTGTGAATTATAGAATTGCAGATTTCACAAGTTTAATGTATAAAAATTATGCCACGTAAAATTAAATTTCTTTCCTGTTTTCACTTTTTTTTTTTCTGTGTATTTTATAGTTCTTTATTCCTCTGTCAAATACTCAACTTCGCTTTGAATTTTTACACGAAATTAGAGAAATTCTGAAAATGCATTCAAATGAAGTTAAAACTTTGTTTTACAAAATACCAAAATAAATAAATATATATACAGGGTGTTTCAAAACTCATTGGCAAAAATGCAAGGGGTGGTAGAAAACATCTAAACAAGCAATTTGCACCATACAATGCATAATGCATGGACGGAGAGCAAGCGGTAACCGCTAGTGGACGCTGTAATGGAAAGTTTAAAGCACGCGTTTTCTTACACATCGTAACACGGATTAGGAGAGTCTATAGGATATATAACGAATGTTACGGAAATGCAGTAATTTTCATCTTACATATAGAGGGCTACCAGATCTCGAGAATTCACCAATCAGCGCGTTTGTTTAAATTTGTAGCGGTTCATTGGTCGTTCTCGGAAATCGGATGATGACAGAAGCCGAAGGGGCGGGCTTTCACTTTCTTCCGATAAGTTTCAAAGATACTACACCAGGCGGCGATTGGATCGTTTTCCTCTGCTCAACTGAATTAATTCGGAAAAGAAAGCTCCGTTTTCCGCGCTGGCTGCCCTATCTCGTTTATCATCCTATAGATTCTCTTAATCCGTGCATCGTAATTTCTGCTGTGGGTTTCAGCAGGCATGGCGACCATGAAGCTAGAAAAAAAGGAGATCCAACGGCGTGTTATGAAAATGGTCCCGACTTTCAACTGAGCCGGCTATACCGACTGACTCTGGCGCGATCTACTGACAACTTTCGAAAGCAACATTAATTTTAAACGGATTTGTGAAGAGAAAATAAAGAATGTAAATATTTTTGAATTATAATAGATTTATTTTATGGGCTCTCACAAAACTCACGTAGGAATATATCATATGTAATGTATATATTGAATATATATATGTAATATTTTCAAAAATACTTATATACTTTATTTTCAATTTTATTGTCCCAATTTTATTTAATATAATTTTTTATACTAGGAATAAATTTCAAATATTTTTTATACATTTTCCTATTTTTAAATGCTTCAATATTTATTTTAAAGAATTTTATTTTTTTATATTGTAAGAAGTTTACATCCATAAAATGAATGCCTTAGAAATATGCAAAATATATTAAATGAAGTAATCTCATTCGAATGAAGAAAGAAATTTCCTTACAAAATAATTAAGGCATTTTCAATATATACATTATATTGAAAATTCACTTCCCCAAGTTTAATTAGTTTTATTTGGAGGTGCAGATGTAGAGGTTAAAGCTTATTGACTGATTTAAGATTAGGTGCATTGCCTTCCTAGTGGACAATTTTTAAAAGGTCCTACCCCATATTTACAAAGTTTCAAAGAAAACCACGGAAAACTCAGAGCGGCTAAGCTGACGATCGCGGTCTGGGATCGAACCAGGCACTTCCCGTCAAGCAGATTGTTTTGAAGCAAGAAATTTAACTGATGAAATGTATACCTTGTATGCAATGTAAATGTTGCTTCAAAAATTTATCTAAAAGAAATTTGCATTATTTCTATGCAAAAAATTATTTTTTGTAGTCATTCCAACATTAATTGAAATTTTTTTTTTTTTTTTTTTTTTTTTTTTTTAATAACGACGATTTTAATCAAAAGGTAAAAAGCAACTATTTATATTACTATTCTAAATTTATTTTTTATTCATAAAAAAAAAAGAAGGAAAGGAAAACGTGCTTTAGCTTTTGAAATTGACCCACAAGCAGCCAAGAGGTCCTGTCCTCGAAGATGGCAGAAGTGAGGTGAAGAGTTTGATCCTTGGTTACGTTCGTCAGCCTAGTCGTTCGAAGTTTTCCGTGGTTTTCTACGAAACTAACGTAAGCGCGGGCTAGGATCCCTTATAAAGACCCCCCCATAGAGGGTACTCCTCCACAGGCCTAGAACCCTAGTGCAATCAATCGGCCTCTTTCCCCACCAACACCTTTTAAAATGTTTAAAAAATAATAATCAGTTCGTAAAAAAAAAATTAGATGCATGAATTGAAAACCTGAAAAATTTATAAAATATATTAAATGCAATAAACTCAGTGTGATGAAGATAAAATTCTCCTTGCAAAATAATCAAACCCCCCCCCCCCCACGCCCCCACATCCATGATAATAAGGTTTTATCTGACTTGGATCCAGCCTGTATTAATTCGAGTTTTGAAGTAAACCACGGAAAGCTCCGAACGGTTAAGCTGAAGACCGTGATATCGAACCGAACCAAGCACTTCCCACTTACTAGTTTCGAGAGCAGAACCTAATGGCTACTGTGGAACATATTTTATTTGATAAATAAATAAATAATAATAATAATTGATGAAATATATGCTTTGTATGTGATGTAAAAATGACTTTAAAATTTTATCTGAATCAAATTTGCATTATTTCCATGCTAAAATTATTTTTTCTAGTCATTCCAATTTAATTAAATAATTTATACCATTAGCTTTTTAAAATTTAAACAATTTTAATCAAAAACTATAATGCAGCTATTTAAGTCACTATTTTAATTTTTTTTTTTTTTTTGTTTATTTAATTCATTAAAAAAAAAAAAAAAAAAAAAAAAAAAAGCTACAATTGATAATTTTTTAAATAGCTGCAATTAATCCAAAATTTTATAAAACTATGGGGCTCTGCCCCCTGCTCGCTCCGCTCACCAACCCCCGAAGGAGGCTTCGCCTTCTTACCGACTCACTTTACTTATTAACACATGCAGAACTCTGCCTTCCTATTCGCTGCTTTCTTTCACTGAAAAGGAATATTAATAGTGCATATTACAAGGCAAAAGAAGAAAAGTATTATGGAAATCCTCATATTCAATATCAAATTGAAATATATAATATTTATATATACATATTTTCAATAGAAAGAAAATCATAATATCTAGACCATTACAGCTTTAGTATATGACCCTTTTTATTTCTTTTTTACAACCTTAAATCCAGACCGCGGTACGGTACCCCAGTCTGTAGAGCGCCGAGCTCGTAATTGGAAGATTGTGGGTTCGGTTCTCGAGCGGACCAAAGACCGTCGTGTACACTAATGGTGGCCGGTTGGTTGGGTTTTACGTCGCACTAGTGTTGTGCAGATGGGCAATTGGCAACGATCTGGGACACACCCCTATATTTGGTCCGGAGACATGCCATCACAATTTTGATCCTCCGCGGAAGGGATGGCTCTCCCGCTTCGGTGACCCCCAGAGGTTTAATTTTTGATGGGAACATGGAGGACATTGCGGCCACAACAGATTTTACGTGCACCAGCCACCATTAGTGTACACGACGGTCTTTGGCCAGCTCGAGTACCGAACTCGCAATCTTCCAATTACGAAGCCGGCGCTCTACCGACTGGGCTACCGCGGCCCAAAGGTGGCTGGTGCACGTAAAATATATCGGCGCCGCAATATCCTCCGTGTTCCCATCAAAATTATACATCTGGGGGCCACCGAAGCTGGGGAGCTATCCCCTTCGTGTACGACCAAAACTGTGATGGCATGTCTCCGGAACATTCGTAGGGGTGCATCCCAGACCGTCGCCAATTATCCATAGCGCAGTAATGGTGCGACGTCAATAACAACCTACTTAATTATCTACCAACCTACAATCATGGATCATATTTTAATTTTCCCGTGTAAGGAGATTAATTTTCTAAAAGTAGAGAAAAAAAGTTGATATTTATTTTCTTTGTTTTTACATCCATGGTTTCGGGCCGTGGTAACCTAGTCGGTAAAGCGCTGAGCACGTAATTGGAAGATTGCTGAATCGATATGAGCCGGCCAAAGACCGTCGTGTACACTAGGGTGGCTGGTGCACACAGAATCTGTCGTGGTTGCAAAGTCCTCCATGTTACCAACCCGACTATACCTCTGGGGATCACCAAAGCGGATGGGGATCCCCTCCGTGAAGGTTCAAAATTGTAATGACATGTCTCCGAAACATCTTTAGAGGTGCGTCCCAGACCATCGCCAATTACCCATTGCGCAGTATTGGTGCGACGTTAAATCCAACCAACCTTCTACCAAAGTACAACCATGGATCATATTTTAATTTTCTCGTGTAAAATGACTTCATGACAGAAGAACAACGTCACTGGGAGAAACTTTTTTCAAAATGGCAAATAGAGTACCTTCATAAACTTGTTTTTAGTTAATAACTTCTTTAATTAAAATGATAGAAATTTCTAAGCGGCTGAAATGTCTTCATTGCAGTACTCGGAACACATTGATACCTCTCATGACGCGATGGACCCTGCCCTCCGTTAGAAGATGCTGTCGCAGACAAAAAAATTTGACGCCAGTGACAGCAACTTTTTTTTAACATATAGATAAAAAAAAAATGAATATTAGAAAAGAAAAAACAATTTAGTTTAACTATTTTGGAAAGTATATAGTAGATTGTTTGAAAATTTTATTTCTTACCCAGTATTTTTTAAATTTTTATTAAAGAACCAATGTATCTTAGTTTTTAGAATTAATTGATTAAAATGAAAATAATAAAATTTTTAAATAATTTCTACATAAATATGTAATATATCTTAGGTTTTAGAATTAATGAATTACGAAATAATAATAATAATAAAATCAAATAATCCTTTTATTTTCTATACTCTCACACCTAGGGACATGACAATTTCTGACCAAAATTTAAAAAATAAGTACCGTAAATTATTTAAATTTTACAAAAAAACACTAATTTCCATAAGCTCGCAATGCTAATCTCGAATACCGGCTAATCTTTGCGTCACCTAGTGACGCGTTGATTAACTAAATTCTCTGGTCCGTTTTTCTGCCGAATCCCTTACCTCGTTTTCCCTCTTCTCCTCTAGCTTCATGATGGCGACATACAGTAATCAGGAAAAGGCGAGCATGCATTTTATGTACGGTCTGACGAACGGGAAAGCTCTGGAAGCCGCAAGACTGTACAGGCAGCGTTGCTATTGCTGCCGGGTGGCATATATACAATCTTTACCCGAATTTGATTACGGGCGAATTTTAGTACTCCTGATTCGCTGTTTCCTTTACAGTCGGCTCTGACGTGACGTCAGATCATATGCTGAATTGAACTTGTTATAAGTTTTTATATAATTAAAACAAAATGCCCGTCTTTTCGGAAACAAATCTGCCATCTTCGTTTTCTAATGAAGTGGAATCAATTTCGGCGAATATCATTACGATACACAGCAATATTAAAAATTTAGAAGGCTGCAATGTATGGGTTAAAGAATTCGGTATATTAACTAATACTAAATAGAACTCAAGATCATCAAATACTTCTGGAGAAAAATTTATTTACTCGAAGTATTACTATTTATAATTTTATTCTAACGTATTGTAAATGTTTATATTCTAAATTTTAAAAAGCATATATAAGAAAAAAAAAATTAATTAATCTTAGCAAAATACCAAAACATGGAAAAGTGTAATACTACGGTGTTTGAATATTTCTTCTGGGGGAAATTAAGATATTTGGAAAATGGAAGGTAATGTACCCTAATCTTTGGTGCGTCCCATTAGAAGAATAACAATATCAAGCAAGCAGTTTTCAGTAACAATCATTCTTCAGTAAAATTTCCAAACGTATATCAGTTTTACTCTTTTATGTAATTTAATGAAATTAATATAATTAGTTCCAATAGGATGTGATATATGTAAACTATTTCACACTTTCCTGTAAAAGAAATACATATAAATATTAAGCATGTTGTTTCTCATAATAAACCAATATTAGCAGAAAGGTATTACATAAATGAGTTCATAAACCGCAACGTTTAAGAACGATATTTTACATTTCTGTAATACACGCACACACACATATATGTATATAATGTGAAGAATTTAATAACATTATAAAAATTATCAATTAATAGATACATGAAAATACCAAAAATACACACATAACACTTATTGTAATTCAATTTAAATGTTACTGAAAATCACAGCATATATATATTCTGCATTTATGAAAATTTACATAATTCATGCATCGATGACTTGTAACATACCTATTCAAATTTACCTTAATCGATTAAGAAGTTTAATGTTCACACATTTCAAATAATTTGAATCTACATAGCATGATTATAAAGGTTTTTCTTTTTCTTTGTATTTCTGTAACGCAGTATGTCCCATTGCGGACCTTGCGCCATTAAACAGCAGTTGTATTTCTGTAAAAGAATATAATCATATACTCGTCGTAATCTATACAGGTTATGCGACGATGACTTTATAACATACCTACCAACGTTTAAATCAATTTGGTAAGGTGTTTGCATGCTAACATGTTCACTCGTACACGCATAGATGCATACTGTTAAAAATTGCGAATTCAATAGGCCTCAGAAAGTAGCGCCAAAATCTGACAACCGAATTTTGAATGATTACAAAGCAAAGTATATATTTGTAAAATAATAAATTGGACAAATTTAGCAAATCAAAACAATCTAAAATGCCTTCTTGAAAAACTATTGAGCAAAGATATTTTGATTAAAAAATAAATAAAAATAAAAATAAAATAAAAAATAAAAAACTGAATAACCAGGGATGTCTTTATTTCAATTTAAAGGTAAAATTTTTTTATATCTTTCAACACCATTTTAATAATTTACACTATTTATTTATTTATTTGTTTGTTTTTTATGAGGGGGGAGGAGAGGATTGAAGGCTAATTTATTTGGAAACATTTGATTATTAATTTAATAATGTTTAATAACAACATATGTTTCTTAAATAATTTTTCTTTCTTTTCTTCTTTTTTAAAATAAAATAAAATAAATAAACGCTGCGAGAGGCAAGGAGAGGACTATTTCTTTCAAACAGCAAACAGGCTTTCTAACCATTTTACCATACCCCATCATGCGAAATATAGTAATAAATGAAATATATCGTAATTAAATACATCTCAAGAGAAAACTTATACTTAAGTAAATAATTACTTGAACAAAGGTATAGTGCATTTATTACATTCGTATCCATTACACCATACATATTTTTAAATAAACCATTTGAGATAACTTAATTGTCTTACAGATAAAATAATTTTTTTATTTTACTGTTATTCATAATATTTTTAATATTTTAAAGAATCTTATTTTAAAAATCAAAAATATACACAAATTTATGCCTAATTAAATTAACAGAAGGAAATATAATTTAAAATGCAAATATAAAATAGGTATTCTATAAAGTAACAGATGGCGCCACTACATATTTTTAAATGCTTTTAAATAATTAGGTAAATAAATTATGTCTAGCACATAATTGTTCATGATTTAAAACACATTCAAATTTTGGATATTTAAACTCGAGTAATGTGGTGTATATTTATTTAACAAGTTAAAAAAAAATAATTTTAGAAAAATATCATATAAACATAGAATCGCTTTGCAAACTTTTTTAGTTTAATTCATCTATCTGTAACAATCTTCTAAATTTTTAATTGTTACTTATAGTAATAGTATTCCCTACAGTAGATTCAACTTTATTAGAAAATGGAGATAGCAGATTTGTTTTTGAAAAGAAAGATATTTTACCGAAAGATAAGGGGGAAAATATCACTACTACAGAATGTTTCTCTGCATGTAAAGCGTGACGTCAGAGTCGACTGTAAAGGAAACAGCGAATCAGGAGTACTGAAATTCGCCCGTGACCAAATTCGGGTAAAGATTGTATATATGCTGCCGGGTGTGTTTGAAAAAGTCCGCCGCTGGTTACATCGCAGGTGTAACGCCTGCCTTACCGCAGACGGTCGCTCTTTTGAGCAGTTTTTGTAATTTTGCCGCACATGCTGTCAATAAAATTATTTAATTCCCCCCTTTATCCGTTTAATGTTTCGTTCATTCGTATGACAGTAACGGTTCACCGCTTGCTCTCCGTACATGCATTGTATGGTGGAAATGGCTTGTTAAGATGTTTTCTACCACCCTTTAAATTTTTGCCCATGCGTTTTGAAACACCCTGTATATATAAAAAAGAAAAATATATTAAAAAAATCGATTGTTAAGCTTTTATTTCTCCATACAAATATAAAAAGTGTACGTACGTATAACTGAACAAACAAAAAGTTCAGGTTGACTGGTTTCCAGCTTTCAACGAAATTTTCGTGTAATTGGATAGAAAAATACTTAATCACTTCATCGCAAACACGTTCCTGCATTTTGTCATTACACGCAGTATTGTTGAAAAAAAAAATCTTCAGGTGCTGCCACTTCGCTGTGCACTAATCTCAAAACCCACAAATCTTGGTTCTGCAGCAATCCCTATCATGTCATGCATGTACGGACAGTTCATGCACATGGAAAGACATGCACATGAAAAAAGCAACAACAACAAAAATCGATAGGTGCCGCTACTTCTCTGGGCATGAATCTCAAAATGCACAAAACTCGGTACCATAGCAATCGCGATCCCGAACATATGTATACTTGCAGATGAGAAAAACAAACATTGAGTGCTACGACCTCTGTGTGCATGAAATTCAAAATGCACAAAATTTCATGCTGCAGCAGTTAAACTATCATGCACATATGCATTCTTCATGCAGATGAAAAACAAGAATATCGCTGGGTGACATTACTTTTCTACGCATGAATTTCAAAATACACAATACTCAGTACTGTAACAATCATTTCCATGCATGTATGTGCATAGATGGAAAAAAATCACGTAGTGTGGATAACTAACTTTGCATGAATCTCAAAATGCACAAGACTCTGTTCTGCAGCAATAACTATCAAGCACATATGTGCAGTTTGCGCTTATAAAAACCAAAAATATATGATGACGCTACATCGCTAAATACGAATCTCAAAATGCACAAAACTTGATACCACAGCAATCACTATCACCCATGTACAGTCGGCAGCAAAATTATTGAAGAACATATCCACATTTTTCATATATATATATATATGTATTAAATTTGATCGCTAATTTTTATCATCAACTTACTTTTCACTTCCTTATACAAAGTATAAGGAAGTATAGTAAGATAAAAAAGAACCCACTTGGTGGACCGACAAAATGAAAATTGCTAGAAATAAAGTAAGAGCTTTCCGCCGTAGGTATCAATCCCAGTCAGATCCTGACTTGAAACAACAACAACATATACTGTACAATAGAGAACGAGCCGTATATAAGAAATTGATAAATAAGGAAAGATCTAAGGCATAGACAGCTTTCTGTGAAAGCGCCAAAGATACCTACGGCCCCCAATATAAGATTGCCTCAGGCAAAATGTCAACCCCTGCGAAGCTCTGTAATGTTCTGGGTGATAACGACCCTGTAACTACAGACAGCACCTTAAATAGATTCCTAGACTCGCTTTATCTAACCGACGCTAAAATACCGCACAAACTAAATCCGTCACCTCCCTGCTTTGCAGAAAATAGCCCTAAAAAAGTAACTTCACAAGAACTAAACAGGATAATTAAAAATATCAAACAGAATAAAGCTCCTGGCCATGAATACATCGATTACAATCCAATAAAAAGAATAAACCATACTAACCAAAACCTACTCCTGGCCCTATTTAATAAATGTCTACAGCTAAAACACTTTCCGAAGCCATTCAAAAAGGGTACAGTGGTTCTGTTCCATAAGGAAGGCAAAGATCCAAAAGACCCAAAAAACTGTAGGCCAATATGCCTCCTTCCAGCTATCAGCAAAATTTTGGAAAGAATAATACACGGCAGGTCGAATCACTACTTCGCAATCTCTAAATATTGTAACCCTAATCAATTCAAATTCAAGCAAGGCACCTCAACAGATAACGCGCTAAAAAAATTATTAGACAATATTCAGCAGTACAAACTAGACAAAAAACAGACACTTTTAATATCAATAGACATAAAAGGTGCCTTTGACAATATCAGGTGGCCAACACTCCCCAGCAAAACCTGGGATGATGGCCAACACGAGGCCAAGCATTGGCAACCAACAGTAACAGCTGCTGGCCCGTTGGTGGCAAAAGTTAAGGTGCCGAAGGGAATAACGCCGGCCATCAGGTGACCACATTCGACCGATCTACTGCTGGCAGCCTGCAGTACTGTCGGAATAAGACAGTGGGCCCCTGATGGGTCATTGCTGGCAGCTAGCTGTTGGTTGAAAATAGGTTGTGGGCCACTGTTGACAACCGACATTAGGTTAGAAATTGTTAGTGGGCCAGTGTTGGGCCACCTGATGGCAAACATAATTTTTCCATGTTGTTGCTGGCAGCCTACAGAGGGTCAGTTATGGCAAACATAAAAAATTATATTACTGCAGACAGTCTTCATAGGCCCTTTATATTTTTCCATTAATGGGCCAGCAGTGATTTGGTTATAACTGGGTGATTCTACGGAAAACAGAACAATTATGTCCGGCACGTGACAGCTATAATTTCATTTAAAAAATTATAATTAAAAAATACAATGGAAAAAAAATTGTGGTTAAAAAATCATATAAACTTATATGATTTTTTAAGCACAATTTTTTTTCATTGTATTTTTTAATTATAATTTTTTTAATGAAATTATTGCTGTCACGTGTTGGACATGAAATTATATCCGACACGTGGCGGCTATAATTTCATTAAAAAAAATTATAATTAAAAAATACAATGGGAAAAAAATTGTGCTTAAAAAATCAAATAACTTTATATGATTTTTTAAGCACAAAATTTTTTCCATTGTATTTTTTAATTATAATTTTTTTTAATGAAATTATAACTGTCACTTGTCGGACATAATTGTCGTGTTTTCCGTGGAATCACACAGCTAGTATAATTGTTTTAATTGTGATACCTCTAGTTTTATTAGGACTTTTTTTCCCCTTTTTCTTTCTTTTTTTTCTCTTTTTAGTTCCCCATCATACTATAGGTATGGGAAACTTAGGTAATCGTGAAAATTTTCGACCTCGGTTTTTTTACTTTTCTACACGTTTTCAGGTGTGAGGAATCCAAAAATGACAAAATTTGTATGGTGTCTGTCTGTAGGGTGTCTGTTAGTCCGTTAGTCCGTTAGTTCGTTAGTTTGTTAGTCTGTGTACACGATATCTCAAGAACAAATTGTCGCAGAGAGGTCAGATCAGTTTTAAAATGTTACTTTCGACACTGGCAAGAACCCTATTCATTTGCAGCATTCGATTTTAAAAACTTCGCAAGTTATTAGAAATTTACGATTTTCTTAACATGGGAGAATAGGACAAAAATTCACTTAAACGTGCATTAAATGGAAACTTTTACTGTAAAATTGTCAGACCAGTTTTAAAATATCAGTTTTGATGCCGGAATGAACATCAGTAACTATAAATATGCTTCTTTGGAAATTTCGCAAGTTATTGGAAATTTACGAATTTCTTAACATGGTGGTATAGGGCGAAATTTCACATAAACGTCAATTTTGAGAGATATTTTCATCGTAAAGATGTCAGACTACTTTTGAAATATTATTTAGGACACTGGCATGAATATTGATGACTATGAATTTTCCAATATAAAAATTTCGTAAGTTATTTTAAATTTACGAATTTCTTATCACAATAGAATAGGGCAAAATTTTACACAAACGTCAAATCTTGAAGGATATTTTCATCGCAAAGATGTCAAACCACTTTTGAAATATTATGTAGGATACTTACATAAATACCATAGAGTATGAATTTTCCAATTTAAAAAAATCGTAAGTTATTTGGAATTTACGATTTACTTAAAATGGCAGAATAAGGCAAAATCGAGCACAAACGTCCATTTTGAGGATCATAAATATATCAGACAATTTCAAAATAACATTTATGATACTTGAATGAACACGATTGACTACAAATATTCTAATGGGAAAATTTCGTAAGTTATTCGAAATTTAAGATTTTATCAACATAGCAAAATATTGCGATATTTCATATAAATATGCATTTTTGGAATTGTTGCATTGGAAATATTAGCATGAAAAATAAACTACGAAATTGATCCCAATAGAATAAATTAATAGATTAGAATAAGATAAATATGTTGAACTGAATGGTGGGTAGCCTATTAGGTGAGGATTTCGTTCTGTCATTGTGCCAAGCGTTTCGTCAAATTTATTTCTCTTAACATGATTATAATATGTCCTGTACAAGAAATTTATGAGAACATACATATGATGGGGAACTGAGCAGAGTCCACCTATGCCAACTAGTTTCTGATGAGGCAGCAGCAAGCGTTTTCTATGCATCCAATATTTAATTTCATTTTGTACATATTCATATTTAAATACTATGTACAAGTATTTGATTCAGAAACTGTGGTTATAAATTCAGGATTTCTAGAACAGCATATAGGAAATATTCAGTTGATCCATTTTTCCTTAAATGCAACTTTAAGATAAGTTTAATTATTTTGTTTTCAGTGCAAATATTTCTTTATATTATTATTATTATTATTATTATTTTTTTTTTTTTTTTTTTTTTTTTTTGAATGAAGGGGATTATCTTTTCTTTTAAAGTGTTGAAATTTCAATACGTTTAATTTTGTTAAGTTACTTGATACAGATAAATGTAACTTTACAAGTGAAAATTATAAAATATTGAAACAGAAATTGTTACATTCAAGTATGTAATAAAGAGAACATTGTAAAAAACACCATTAAAGAAAGAGAAAAAAAATAGCAACAATTGTTTCTGGTCGAAATAGCACAAAGACCCTTTATCAGACGAAACAATGTGGGCATAAGTGTAGCAAAAGCGATTTGCTGCATTCGTGATTATTGTTAAACTGAGAAGGGATATGGTATTATTTCAGTCGCTGAAAGAATTGATGCAATTATTTTGTAATTATTATGTTTATTCACAAAGTTTTCTGTTTATTACTATCAGGCTTTGTCCGCTTTGCTGTACCTACAATTAAATAAATAAAAAAAAAAAGAAAGAAAGAAAATGAATAAATAATTATGTATTTTTTTATATTATTTTAAAATTAACAACTAAGGCAAAGTCTGCTGAAATTACACAAAACCAAGTTTCGATTCTCCGCTGCATCTGGTAGCGTTTCCGTCTTTTATGCAATGTTCGAACCCAGCCCCCAGTGCCTTCAACAGAGTCTAATCAGAGAGGTTCAATTTCTATATTTATCGGTAGACAGATGGTGCTACTATTACTCAAGAACTACAGTTTTACTATTAAACATTTTAGTTTTGGTCAGAGAATTTAATTACACGAAACAGTTTTCCTTACTTTACTCTGTTATATTAAATTTATACTTAAAATAAATTTATTATATTATAAATTTATAATATGATTAATATAGTTAAAATATTTAATAATATTAATATAATATAATTATTCCATATTTATGTGTTCATTTCACAAAAATTCTGTCAACAATTCGCCGAATATAGTATTAACCCTTTCCGGTGCAGTGTTCCCGCTGATGGAACACGTAATTTTAATTCTCAAGTTCAAAAACTCATGCCGGAAATTTTTTAGTAAAAATTTAGATTTATAAAATAGCAAAAAAGGCACTTTTTTAAAACCTAAAAAATTTTAAATTTCTTTTATTTTAATCTTGTTCGTGAATTCCGGTGGCAGTATAATTTAAATGATCCGATTTACCTTGCACCGCAAAGGATTAAGATATGTCATTGCGCTACTTCAATCCTATCAGGCAATTTTGTTTTTGAAGCGCTTAATATCACTCCCAATTTTTAATATTTTATTTTGATTTGTTTATTTTAAAAGTAAATAGTTAGGCATATTTTCAAATGTATGAAAGAGCAATATTTCGCTATTTATAACTATTTCACTCGTGCCTACTTTATTCACCTAATTAATAATCGTGGAATCATTTCGGCATTAAAACTTTTTTTATAATTATTTTATTTATTCATTTATTTTTTGTAATTTTGTAAATTAAATTTTCAAAGTTCTTTATTTACTTTTTTCAACACCTGTTCTTCATTGCTATAATAATTATATGTTTTAAAATCTCCCCCCCCCTCCCCTTCCCTTTCTCTCTCTCTCTCTCTCTCTCTCTCTCTTGTTTGTTTTAGATAAGTTTTTTTTTTTTTTTTTTTTTTTTTCCCAATTTATTAAAATAATAAATTATGCTAGAAAGATTTTAGATTACATTTAGTAAAATGACAAGAGAATTTGAATTGAAGGATGAGGAATGTAAGTAAACATTATATTAGGAAAAAACACACCAGTCGTTTCTACTCAAAATAACCCATCATCAGGAAAAGATATGTTGACTACAAGTTCAGCATATCATCAACGAAATGTAGTAGGGTGAAAACAGTATTTCAGCAAATTCTTGAAGACGACAACTGAGTTATAAGCTATGTTTGTCATACAGCGGAGATTAGAGATAGAAGTTTGTTTGAAATGCAAAAATTTCAATTTTTAAAAAGTGTCGTTCTTTCTGTCATTTTGTTAATATCAAAATTCCTATGTTCATATATGTTTTTTAATATATAAAAAATAGAATAAATGGATGTATAAGAATATCTTAGGCTACAAAATTTCTTTTCAATAGTGGGGGTTTCCCGATTATCAAGAAAATTATCAGAAAATAAAGTTTGAATAATTTCGACAACAGTAAAATAAATTCAGACAACCGGGCCCATATTAAAATAATAATAATAATAATAATAATCTGCACGATTTTATCAGTTATTACTACACATATTTTACTCTTTATTATTATTATTTTAAATAAAGTAGCTAGAAAACATAAAATTGCTTTATCAATTTACACATCTAATAATTTTCCTGTTAAAGCAAACTTATACATACGTCAAGATATGAAGCGAATTAAGAAAAAAAAAAAAAAAAATCATAAGAGCAGTTTTTTGAAACACTCATTTCCAAGATTTGTAATTGCTTCCACCTAATAAGAACTCTTGACAATTTTCCTGTGGTAAGCAAGTATTACATGCTAAAGTGCAAGTAAAAAGAGGTTTATGTAGCAAATTTGAAAAAAGTTAGAGCCGTGTTTGAGATATCAGCTGTCGGTCCCACAGTCAATTTTCATTAAAACTTAGTAAACTCATCTTTTCACCGTGAACTAACAATTACACACGAAATAATATTTTAAAATGAATTAATATAGCGAATTTGAAGAAAATCCATAAAGCTGTTTTTAAAAGAAAGCACTTGTGAAACATAAAACTTACATATTTTTATAGGACATTTATCGATTTCTCTGAACTAACACATACAAAAGGACACCCGAAACAAAGTTTCTATAACTTTGAAGGAAATCGCCAGTTCTTGAGATATAGTCAATTCCAAATTTCCAGTTTTCAACAAAAGTTGGAAAAAATCATCTGTACACTATACCTGTCTTAATTCAGAAGTTCGTCGTTCTTTATTAGTTTTGTAGATATAATAGTGAGAAAATTTCCAGAAACATAGTATACAATATACAGTACAGACAAACAAACACACAGACCAATTGCCAAAAACCACTTTTCTGACTCAGGAGATCTTAAAATATATAAATCAGGTAAAAACTCGATATCAAACTTTTTTACCGAATACAATGCTTCCATTACCTACGGTATTCGGATTATGGAAATTAATAATATTATTAATATTAATAATTAGTTGACACAAATCCTAGCATAATTTCAGATATCATTATTTTACTGAAAAATTTGCTTAATAGCGTACTTAAAATAATTTGAATCTATAAGCTTTTAATAAATAAATAAATATACTTCTTTATAGTCCCGTAAGAAACAGAAGTTGCACTCCATGAATCTTTATACAATTCATGCGACGATGACATATATTACACCTATAAACTTTTAGCTGTATACATACAATAATTTTCATTTAAAAAAAATTGATGAATTGACTTTTTTACTTTCTCTTACCCATAAGGTAGAGAAAGTATTGTTTTTGGGTCAAATTTTCGAACGCGAGATTTTGTTATATTTACACGTTTTGAGGTCCCCTGAATACGAAAATCCTGTTTTTTCAAATGGTCTGTGTGTATGTCTGTGTGTCTGTCTGTTATCAGCATATCTCAAAAACAAATTATGGCAGAAAGTTCAAACTTGGTATTCTAAATGTGTATCAGATAGGGATGCTACAGTAAGCTTTTCGTTAAGATCAAGCAAATGGTTCGTGTACAGGGACAATCAAGAGAATTCTAATACATTACGTCTATGGGGGAAATTGCAGGAAAGTAGAGTTTAACGTCTATAGACTGCACTAAACCAAATGAAACGAATATATATTTTTTGTAATAGAGATAGTTAACTGGGAAAAAAAAATTTGTGCATGTAGGAGCCTCGCCTCCCTCCCCTGGGGAGGGGGGGGGGGGGGGAGTCCCAACTCAAGGGGAGTAAATTTTCATGATGGGTATCTTTCAAAAGAGCTCGCCAATACCTTTAAAACGAATGGTTGAACCATCGATCTGTGATAATTTAAAACAAAGTTATCGATTTTTTTTTTACTTAAAAAAAAAAAAAAAAAAAAAAAACTTAGGAAAAAAATCGTACTTTTTTTTTTTTTTTTTTTTAATATTGAGAATAAAATGGACTTGTTTTGGATATTTGGTGTTATACTACTTCTCTAATATGGAAATCGTCTGCCTTATCATAAAAGATAATTTTTTTAAATAATAATTTTAATAAATTATTTTTTAAAAAGAGAATTATTTTTTAGTAACCGAATTAAATTCTATATAAATGTAGGTGCATTAATGAAACGGGGGGGTTTAGGGGGCAGTAGCCCCCGTCATACAGAACTAATTATCATATAAAACTCTTCAGAAGCCTAATATGACTTGTTTAACATTGGTTTACATAACAGTCGTTATCTTACCTATTAATCTGCAACCTGTATTTATAGTGTTAAATTTCAGGGTAAGAGAAAGTCGTGTGAGTGACACACCAGATTATTTTCTCTACTTTTTCCCTCTTTATTTTGCAAACACTGTTCCTCGTGAACTTGAATGAACAAATCGCCTTCCTGCCCAAAACGCTGAGGCGGCAACTATCAGTTACATTTTGTTGTTTTTATGAAAGAAGTACAGATCGCTTTCTGATTTGTAATGTGTAGTCAGAGGTATAAGTGTTTGTGTGTAACACTTTAGAATATTTTTTAGAATTCAATAAAACTCATATATATGTTATACAAGTTTTCCAGATTTATTATAGTATGCTTGTCATAAAAAGTTGTACAGGCAACACACATGGTTTGGGTACAAAAATTCATAAAATAATTTGGATACGTTACAGTCTAAGAGACATTTCTTATCAGCGCACGTAAAAATCTTTATACAACGCTAAACATAGAGATCAACATAGATTTTACAGATGCAATAAAAATGTGTTTCCAATCAAAAATAATAAAATAAATGTTTATGGTTCATTTATTAGTGATGCACAAAAGTATTTTTATCTGTTATGGGAAATTGCTGGGGAACTTTCCAGTTTCGTAAAAGTGAAATTATTTTTCGTACTTTCATTAAAATAATAATAATAATAATAAATAATAAATAAATAAAATAAAATAGCTTATTAGGACTACAATTTTTTTTTTTTTTTTTTAGTTTATAGAAATTACATATTAAAATTATTATTTATTAAAATTGTTTTCTATGATGGAGGCAGGCGATTTTCATTTCAAAGAAGTCTAATACACTAAGTTTCGAAAGAAATTAATTTCATACCAAGATCTTAGAAAATAATTTTATTAATTTTTTATATTTTTAAGTGTTTTACTTTCCTATATAATATATATATGAGAAGAAAATTTTTGGCATCCTGTTTTCGATGTATTTCCATGGTTTGAGATTCCTGAACACGATTTGACCATTTTTAGAAAGTTTTTCTCTAAAAGTGTGTATAAAAAAATTGTGGACGCTGTATCTCACAAACCAATGGACAAAATTCAACCAAACTTGATATGGTTAGGCCTTTATCAAAATCGTTCCCGATTACATTTATATATCATTCACTCAACACATGGCTCTATATTTCTACATCTTCGTAATTTTCAATATGACACAGTATAGGATTAGAATTCATATAAATGTACTAATGATAATATTTTTTTTTTTTTTTTTTAATTTTTAATATGAAATAAAAAATAAATATTTAAGTAACTAACAATCAACCAAGATTTTTTTTTTTTTTTTTTTTTTAGATGAGGAATCGCTTGCCCTTCCCCATGAGGGGTTTAATTTTGAATGCTGATATTTTTCAAAAGAAACTCGTCATTACCTTTCAAGTAAATCACTGAACATTTGTGGTAAATTAAAACAAAGTTATAAATTATTTTCAATTAAAAAAAAAAAAAAAAGGAGAAGAAGAAAGCATTTTTTGAGAAGTTGGCACAAAATCGATTTTTTTTTTTTTTTTGAGAAACTCTGTTCTAAGATGAAAATCGTTTGCATGTATTCAGGAAAATAATCTTATCAAATTATTTGCACTATACGAATTTGCATAATAAAAAGTACAGAAGAAAGTTTTGTGATACCACAAGATACTAATTTTTGTCAAAAATTAAAAAATGAATAAAATTTCTTTAAAATATCACAGACATATAGTTCAACCGTTCATTTTAAAGATAATTGACGAATTCTTTTCAAGGGTACCCATACTGGAAATTTACTCTATCTGGGTATACTTCTCCCTCAGGGGTGAAGGAAGCGATGTTTGTACATTTACTAATAAATAAATAAATAAAAAGTAGGAGAAGTAAACTTTTTGGACTACTATCAATTTCATAATTTTTTCAGCACACACAGAAAGGCAGACAGACAATTTTTCAAATTATGTTCCTCAGAACAACCCAAAATGTGTAAAATATATCGAAAACCGGGCTTCAAAAATTTTCCCGAATCTAACGCTTTCTTCTTAAATATACTGAAGGAAGAAGAAAAAATAAATAAATAAAACATGAACGTAACATAAAAAATAAAACATATTTATAATTACTCTAATAACTTTCTCCCGTCCATATAATATAAATATATTAATTAAGATCCATAATATTTATTTTATTAAATCAATTATAATAATAATAACAATAATAAAAATACAACTAGAAAGTTAACGATTATTATAATTTACTTAAAACAGATCAACTGGATATTTGCTGTACATTTCTAGAAATCCTTTTGTTATAGTAATGGCTTTAAGTCAAACACTTTTAAGAGATAGTATTTAAAATATAACACAAAATGAAATTAATAATTGAATTACTTATATTCTTTTTACTACATGCAACACCTTTCAATCTCGAAGCATCACCCGCAGACTGCAATAACAAACAACAAACTTCTTATGAAATGGCATGGCGGACAGCGAGGGAATTTCAAATCAACAGAAAATGAATCACAACGCCCTCTGTGCATACAAATTGGTTATGGCATAATAATTTGTGGCCACAACAGGAAAAACATGATGTTGACAGTGTGCTGATAGCCTGCACAAGGCCAACTGTGTTTATGCCACTTCTGGGCCACCGACCATTTTTCTTTTGGCCTCCATAACTGCTGGCAGCCATAAACAACCCACTGGGGGGGGGGGGGGTAATATGGGGCAACCGGCAACTGATGGCAAGTGCAGGGTGCCAGCTGTAGGCCACAACGAGCCCATCAGTATAAGTTTTGCTGGGTCTTAGGAAACCTCCAACTCTCCGGCTGTCCGACTTACCTAGTCAACTGGATAGTTAGCTTTCTGGAGGACAGCTATGTCAAGCTGGAGGAAAGTGGAATAAGCAAGATATACAAACCTTTGGTGGCTGTCCCCAGGGAAGCTGCCTAGGACCGCTCCTTTGGCTACTAATAGCGGAAACAGCACTTAATCGTAACTGGGGGAACAACGTTAGGATCCAAGCCTTTGCAGACGATTTTATATTAACTATAAGCGGGAAAGACACAAATACTTTAATTAACACAGCAAACACAACATTAGTTGAATTTGGCAATTGGGAAAACAGGAAAAACCTAACTATTAATTGGGGCAAAACAGAACTGCTTTACCTTAACAGACCTCACACTCACACAGGAAACTTCCCAACTGCAAATTCATATAAACTTGAAGGAATACGCTACAACGACATAGAATTAGAGACAAAAGAAACCATGAAGTATCTGGGATTGGTCCTTCACAAAAATCTTAAATGGCAGTCCCATGTAGAACATCAGGTGAAAAAAATCTATAAATCCTTCAGCTTGTTCGGGCGTATGGTCTCAAAGGGATGGGGGATAAAACCTAACCTGATTAAAACATGGTACAAGACAGTGGTGGAAAAGACACTGACCTATGCAGCCCCAATCTGGGGCAATAAAATAACACAGCAAAGTAAAGACAAATTACTTAGCTGCCAGAGATACTTCGCACTGGCCATCGTGAGGGCTTATAGAACAGCCCCGACCTCGGTACTTCTGGTACTCTCTGGCCTGATTCCAGTACACCTGCAACTAAAATATGAAACTGCGTATGGTACAATTAGAAGACTACACAGTAACTACCAGCTTCAAGAACACGTATTCAACCACACAGACTTTTAAAGCAGAACATTTGGTGGAAACACCCTGCTGACACCCCAGAGCCATTTATAGGGTCTTCTGCTGATGACACACATATCTACACGGACGGGTCTAAGCTGGAATCAGGTGCTACAGGATCGGCCTTAGCAGCTCTCAAAAACTCCCGAAAAATTCACGAATGGTCAGTGCCTCTAAGAAAGTGTAACAGTGACAATATTTTCTTCACTGTAGTGTTCGGAAAGTAAAAATCAATTGTTTTGAACATTCACTGTACGTACGTTGAAAGGCATCTATATATTAATTTGAAACGTGTTTTGTCTGTCTCCACTAAATTGAGAGAACGGCTAAGTGTAAAAATTTGATTGTGGTGTCTAAAAAAATGTCTTGGTCTGTAGATGTGTCATCAAAAGAGAAAAATAAAAAAAGTCGAACGGTCCCCCCCCTGGGGGGGGGGGCAGGGGTCAAAAACACGATTGCGAGATAAACTCAGCTCCAAATTACTTCACGGTGAAGAAATTGTACATGGGGGGACTAGACTCGAATACTAAAAAATCAATAGCTGCGATTTTGGAATTTTAGATTTTAAAGGGGGAAAGCAATTTTGGAGAGGGGGGGAAGAGGGAAATTAGTTTGAGAGGGAAATCCGTTCTAGACCCACACATGTAGCACCTCATTTTAAAAGTCTTGAAATTTCATGTTGATTGGGGATGTTTGTATTGTATGCAATATAGGACGCCCCCTGGTGGTGAGAAATGGAACTAGGCGATTTTGTAGTAGGCCCTATCATGTTACACCTTATTTTAAAGGTCTTGGTATTTCCTGACCGTTGGTGATGTTTGTACAGAACACACTGTACCCCCTGGTGGTGGAAAGTGCAACTAAAGGATATTGCAGTTGACACCACCATGTGACACCTTATTTGAAAGGTCTTAAAATTTCATGTTGATTTGGGTGTTTGTATACAATATAGTACGCTCTCTGGTGGTTAAAAATGGAACTAGGTGATTTTGCAGTAGACCCTATCATGTTAAACTTATTTTAAAGGTCATGGTATTTCCTGACCGTTGGTGTTGTTCGTATAGAACACGCTGTGCCTCCTGGAGGTGGAAAGTGAAACTAAAGGATTTTGCAGTTGACACCACCATGTGACACCTTATTTGAAAGGTCTTGGAAATTCAAGGCGATTGGTGATGTTCGTATACAACATACTGCGCCCCCTGGTGGAGGAAAGTGGATATTTCAGCGCGTGCGTAGCATGCCTGCTATACGGTGCCGCAACCACAGACAGAGGTAACACGAATCAGAGGTTCGTTCGATTCAAGGTTAATTTTTGAGAATTTTTTCCTGTTATTAGCGGCCTGCATATACACTGCTGCAGGCACCGGGTCAACAGCCCGAGTACTGTTCTGTTTGAGGTTTTTTTTTTTTTTTTTTTTTTTTTTTGTTACAGATTATTATGATGATGATGATTATTATTATTATTATTGTGATGCTTTCATTTAAAAATAGAAATTCAAACAAAATCGAGCTAAAGATATAAAACCATACAAATTTAAGGTTCATTTAAGGTATCATGGGCCCGGGCAACACCGGGCGGATTCGTTCGGCTCCAGATTAATTTTTGGGAATATTTTTATGTTATTAGCGGCCAGCGTATGCGCTGACGAAGGCACCAGGGTCACAAGGCAGAGTTTAGTTCGGTTCGATGTAATTTTTTTGTTACAGCTGATTATTTTTTCGCGATGCTTTTATTTAAAAATAGAAATTCAAACAAAATCGAGTTAAAGATGTAAAACCATATAAATTTAAGGTTCATTTAAGGTTATTACCATGGGTCCGGGCAATGCCGGACGGGTCAGCTAACATGTAGTCTTAGTATTAAACGAAATAGAAAATAAAAGTTAGCAACTATTTATTTGGAGTCAGTTTGACGTCACATTGACAGTACTTTGTAGAAAGTGATGTCATATATAGTCTATCCATTTATAAGCATTTTTCCGACTTACTTTTTTCAAAGTGAAATGTCGTAAATTATATCAGATGTTTTAACTTAAAATACACTTAAATAATGATGCAACGATTTTTGAAACATTACGGTCAATAAGGTGATCGTCTAATTCGACGGGTTCCAGCTTGTATACTTTGAAAGGCAAATATACGTTAACAGACAAATAATTTTCTCATATAACGATTTAAACGTTAAGTATTAATATTTATGCATTTCTTCTTAACGAATTAAACTTACTTTATGAGTCATTTTCCTTTAAACTGCTACGAAAGAAGACAATGTCATCCAATCTCTGCATTCAAAAGATTATATACCAGAAAAAGCAAAATAAATAATTACAAGATAAAAAGAACATTTTATATACCATATGTCTTTAAATTTTCTGTTGAATCATACAAACGCTCCCGAAGACAGCGGGAACCCGAAACAATTGGCTAAAAGTATTAAAAAAAAAACTCATTGCTGTCGTGTTTTGAGCTATTATAAAAGTTTCAAATGGCCGGGAAGTTAGTCAAAAATTGATGGCAACCTTTGTGCTGGCAACGCTGCCAGAGGCAGCAGGGTCCCGAAGCAGTTGGTTAAAAATACTTAAAAAATGCATTTTTACCGTGTTCAGAACTATTCTGAAAGTTTCAAATGTCTAGCTTGTCGGGAAGTTAGTTAAATAAACTTTCTGTTGCAACATATAAACGCTGCCGAAGGCAGTAGGGACGTAAAGCAGTTGACTAAAAGTATTAAAAAATGTATTGTCACCGTGTTCTGAGCTATTCTGAAAGTTTCAAATGCCTAGCTAGTCGGAAGTTAATTAAATAAATTTTCTGTTGCATCATATAAACGGTGCCGAAGTCAGTAGGGACCTGAAACAGTTGACTAAAAGTATTAAAAAAAGTATTGTCACTTGTTCTGAGCTATCCTGAAAGTTTCAAATGTCTAATTAGTCGGGAATTTAGTGAAAAATCGATTGCAAGCTTTGTACTGGTAACGCTGCCGAAGGCAGCAGGAACCCTAAACAGTTGGTTAAAAGTATTTAATAAATGCATTTTCACCGTGTTCGGAACTATTCTGAAAATTTCAAATGTCTAGCTAGTCGGGAAGTTAGTTAAATAAAATTTCTGTTGAATCATAAAAACGCTGCCGAAGGCAGTAGGGACCTGAAGCAGTTGACTAAAAGTTTAAAAAAATATATTGTCACCGTGTTCTGAGCAATCTTGAAAGTTTCAAATGTCTAGCTAGTCGGGAAGTTAGTTAAATAAAATTTCTGTTGAATCCTAAAAACGCTGCCGAAGGCAGTAGGGACATGAAGCAGTTGACTAAAAGTATTATAAAAATATATTGTCACCGTGTTCTGAGCTATTCTGAAAGTTTCAAATGTCTAGCTAGTCGGAAGTTAGTTAAATAAATTTTCTGTTGCATCATACAAACACTTCTGAAGGCAGTAAGGACCTGAAACAGTTGACAAAAAGTATTTAAAAAATGTATTGTCACCGTGTTCTGATCTATCCTGAAAGTTTCAAATGTCTAGCTAGTCGGGAAGTTAGTGAAAAATCGATTGCAAGCTTTGTACTGGTAACGCTGCCGAAGGCAGCAGAAATCCGAAACAGTTGGTAAAAAATATTTAATAAATGCATTTTCACCGTGTTCTGAACTATTCTGAAAATTTCAACTGTCTATCTAGTCGGGAAGTTAGTTAAATAAAATTTCTGTTGAATCATAAAAACGCTGCCGAAATCAGTAAGGACCTGAAGCATTTGACTAAAAGTATTAAAAAAATGTATTGTCACCGTGTTCTGAGCTATCCTGAAAGTTTCAACTGTCTAGGTAGTCGGTAAGTTAGTTAAATAAATTTTCTGTTGAATCATATAAACACTTCTGAAGGCAGTAGGGACTTGAAACAGTTGACAAAAAGTATTAAAAAAATGTATTGTCACCGTGTTTTGAGCTATCCTGAAAGTTTCAAATGTCTAGCTTGTCGGGAAGTTAGTGAAAATTCGATTGCAAGCTTTGTACTGGTAACGCTGCTGATGGCAGCAGGAAATCGAAACAGTTGGTTAAAAATATTTAAAAAATGCATTTTCATCGTGTTCTGAACTATTCTGAAAGTTTCAAATGTCTAACTCGTTTGTATGTTACTTTAATAAATTTTCTCTTGAATCATAGAAACGCTGTCGAAGGCAGTTGGGACCTGAAGCAGTTGTCTTAGAGTATTAAAAAAATGTACTGTCACCGTGTTATGAGCTATCCTGAAAGTTTCAAATGTCTAGCTATTCGATAAGTTAGTTAAATAAATTTTCTGTTCGATCATATAAACGCTGCCGAAGGCAGTAGGGACCCGAAACATTTGACTAAAAGTATTAAAAAAATGTATTGTCACCGTGTCGGGAAGTCTAGAAATGTAATCGGAGTAATTCAGCTAGTCGGGAATTTAGTGAAAAATTAAAAAAATTTCTGTTGAATCTTATAAACGCTGCCGAAGGCAGTAGGGTCCTGAAATAGTTTACTAAAAATATTAAAAAATGTATTGTCACCGTGTTCTGAGCTATCCTAAAAGTTTCAAATGTCTAGCTAGTCGGTAAGTGTGTGAAAATCGATTACAAACTTTGTACTGATAACGCTGCCGAAGGCAGCAGGAACCCGAAACTGTTGGCTAAAATTATTTTTAAAAATGCATTTTCACCGTGTTCTGAACTATTCTGAAAGTTTCAAATGTCTAGCTAGTCGGGAAGTTAGTTAAATAAATTTTCTGTCGATTCATATAAACGCTGCCGAAGGCAGTAGGGACTTGAAATAGTTGACTAAAGGTATTAAAAAAATGGATTGTCACCGTGTTCTGAGCTGTCCAGAAAGTTTCAGAAGGGTAGCTAGTCGTGAAGTTAGTTAAATATCGTTTGCAAGATTTGTATTGGACAAAACAAACAACCAAACAAACATACAAACAAGAATCGAAGTTAATAAAAACATGGTAAAAAAAATTCTCTAATACGGTTAGACTCGCGTTTTAATCCGTGGGTTGAAAATTAATGCTTACTCGACTCTCGACTGGCACCCGACCCGATGCAAAACTCTACCTGAATAATATACATACATCAATTTCAAGTCATTCTAAAACTATGATAAGAAAAGCTGACGGGCAGATAGACAATCATATAGATAGACTGAAATGTGAATTGAAGTTCTAAACACATTTAAACGATATTGAAAAATGTTTTAAAGTGAATTCTTTTTCTTTTTTTATAAAATTTATAATTATTTACTGATTTAATCGTTAGTCATAACACTTTTGACTAATGATTGATTTACTCATTAGTCATAAAAATACGATTAAAGATTGATTTATTCGTTAGTCATAAAAAATATGATTAATGATTAAATTAATCGTTAGTCATAATATCCACGATTAACGATTAATTCATTCGTTAATCAAAATATTTGCGATTAACGATTGAATTATTAGTTAATCAAAATATTTATGATTAACGATTAATTTAATCATTAATTAAAATATTTTTGATTGACGATTAAATTAATCATTAGTCAAAATATTTTTCCTTAACGACTAATTTAATCATTAATCGTTAGTCATCCTGATGATTGAATTTTGCCCAACATTTCTTTCCAGTATTACTACTGTTAATTCACAGAAAGTTAATTTCTCACTCTAAAAAATTCTGTAAACAACAAAACTGTGCTCTCTTGTCGTTGCGATAGCAGTTCGGACAGTACAACAAGAACCAACCCACTGATTCAAAAAGCTACCATCCACTCAGCTTCCTCTTACTTAGACTACAGTACTTAGTAAGCCTCAATTCTTAATTACTAACAATAATCTACCAACAATCTTCAAAAATTAAATAACTAATTTATTTATTTAATTACTTACTTTCTTTAATTTCTTTATTTTTTTTTTAAATATTATTTTATTATTTTATTTATTTTCTTTTTTTACGAGGGTGTGGCGGTGTCTGGACCTCGTTAATCTGTGCTGCACCGTCAAGTGCTCGATGGGGTCGTTTAGCAGTCATTGGGCTACCTACGCGGGGTACCATCTCTCCGTGGTGGATCAAAATTGCGATGGTCCCTCTTTCTCTTCTCCATTCGGCCTCTCTGCGCATACTAATTTCCCTCCCAATTAGGTGTATTTAGGCCGTGCCACTTCAAAATCTTCTAAATTTTCGCTATGTGCCCAAAAACTATAGTTCATCCCCCTGTGGCTTCACGTATTCATTTTTTTTTTTTTTTTTTTTTTTTTTTTTTAATAATTTCATTGTTTCTATCTCGTTCGGCTTCTCTTTCTTAAATCTTAAGTGTTGTCCCCTTCCCCTTTTCAAATGGCCTTCACTTTTGGTTTTAATTATTGTGTGTACTACTACCTTTAGCGGCTCCCCCAACGTTTTTTTTTTTTTTTTTTTTTTCTCCCTCCCTGCTTAAATTCAAAATTGTTTTAATTTTTGTTGTACAGAGGCTGTTCGCACATTTTTTAGACGATTTTATTTCGCAGTAAGAAAAAATTGTTTGCATGGAGAATTTTATTTTCACAACAGTTATATTTTTGGAAGTTTTATTTATCTTCTGATATTTAGAATTTTTCTTTAGATGCAAAAAGGATCTTTTAAAATGGCAGTGGATGGAAGGATAGGTTTCCACTCTTTCCAAAGATAGTTTTTAGTGAAATCGTTATGAAAAGCATTTATCAGAAGAAAAATGGAAAAATGTTGCAACAACAGATGAATCTTGGGTCTATTTAAGTGGTTGCAATAAAAAAAGGTCAATTTATTATCACAAAAGTGGAGAAAAAAAAATTTGCTACATGGCTCAAAGCATCAAAAGAGAGTTTTGCTAAAGGATTTATGATTGCCACTGGTTTTTTCATACAAGCGCAAGATAAAAGCAAAAAAAAAAAAAAAAAAGACAAAAATGTCAAAATCAACTCGAAATACTCTCAAGAACATTTTAATTCCAATTTTTATAAATGAAAATCCAGATCTTTATCCACAATGCTATCAATCCGTTGAGCTGTATCAAGACAAAACAAGCAGCCACACATCGCAATCCGCAATTGCTTTTCTAGAAAAAAATGGAACAAAAAACAGGAATTAAAACCATACCCTTCACTGACATTCCTGCTGAATCTTCTGATGTATCACTGTTGGATTTTTGTGTTTTTCGACTCTTTAAATCAACATTATCCAAACACCGACCTACAACGCTTTGTGGACTCTGGAAAGTCGTTCAAGAGGAGTAGAAAAATATACCACTTCCGATATTATAAAAAGCATTATTATCATAGAAATTATGATGTAGAATGTTAGTTAAGAACAAGGGCTATCAAACTTAACAAATAAAACACGAAATATGAGTGAAATTGCTTCAGTACACTCCATCAAAATCGTCTAAAAAGTGTGCGAACAGCCTCTGTATTCCGGTTATTTAGACTCTCAGCTAGAAAGTCCACTTATTCAAAATTCCATAACATCCAGGAGCGTGTCTGTGCGTTTCACACCGTGGCTATCTTGGAGTGTGTTTTTGTTTATTTGTTTTTTTTTTAACTTGGCATTTTGATAACATGGCAGAATATAGAACAACATTTTGCATTATACTTATATTATAGATATTATTCCATGGGAAATAACATGAAATTGGATAAAGATTAACATATAAAAGGGACACCTATAAAATTACGTAGTAACTTAGATAATTTAAATGTGTCGAGTAGGAGAAAGGAACTAAAGTGTGTGCCACTTCAGTTTCTGACCCGGCCTGTTCATCAACAAATTCATTGTTCTTAACATGAATACAGTATCACGATCCATGAAAGCAATTTGACAAGTCTGTGACTTAAAAAAATTATATTGGTCCTTGGTCATACTTTTATTATAGCGTGTTTAATTTATTATTATTTGAAACAACATTTGTATAGTATGCAAAAGATATTTCAAATAATTTCAGTTCCATTAGAGTAAAAAGCAGGTTGGTTGGTTGTGGGGATTAAAGCCGAATGACTACACTAGGATCCTAGGTCGATAGGTGGATTGCCCACCATGGGGCCTTTCTAAGGGGTCCTAGCCCGTACTTATGCGGGTTTCGGAGAAAACCACGGAAAATTTCAAACGGCTAGTTCGATGGGTGTGACTTGGGACCGAATCCGGCACTTCTCATTCACCAGCTTTGATCGCAGAAGTAAAAAACAGGTAAGTAATGTGTTTGTTTATATGATGGAAACAGAAAAATATCAGATGTTAATAAAACAATATATTCGTGTAGAAAAACAGTTAACAAAACTAAAGAAAAGCTGGAGAAATACTCTAGGGATTCGGTCCCATTACGAGTATGGTTCACAAGTGATTGAAAAAATATTTTTGTGGCTTTCCGAGGATAATAGTCGCAAATCCCCTCTAGTCATCAGTCTGAGATAACGACTAGAAAAGTAGTCACCGAAATCTAATACGTCATCATCGAAAATCACCATATGTAAGTACGCGATAGAATTAAAAAAGTGAACATCTCAAGTGAGCATGTATTTAATATTTTGCGTATGAAAATTAGACATAAATCAAACTCACAGGGATCAGTTACATATCTGGGGGCGCCCAGGCATTTATGACTGCACGACTCGTCTCCTCACTATTAACATAAAAAGTTTTTTTTTTTTTTTTTTTTTTAAACAAACTCACTGTACATGCTAATAGAAACATCGTTTAAAATAATATACAAATACTACCCTTCCCTCAGTCCTCCTTAACATTTCTAATGGTACCAGGATTTAAAATTTACAGTTGAACAGAAGGCCATATTAAAACTTTTCATTCTAAAAATTCCTTTCTTTTTTTTTTTTTTCTTTTTTTTTTTTTTTTTGAAGAAAAATTAATTTGTGATGATTATTGATTACTAGGGACGAAAATTTAAATTACACTGACTTCTGATTTTGATTTAATACCTAAGTTTCAAAAGAAATATATCTTTATATACAGAACAAAAATGTAAAATGTATTACCATAAATCAGTCCCTTGCCCACTCACTCATTCACTAACTCTCTGCATTTACTGATCTGAAGTATGGAGTTGATCAAAACCGAATTTGCATAACCGTTTCAAAGTAGAGTTTAGATAAATTTAAGTGCAATTCAGTTATTGTTTTGCGGCATTATGTTACTACTAATGAAACGTTTATACATTAAAACACACTTGAAATGAAAAAATAATCTAAATAGCGGATTTCTGTTAGCGAATGTGCACTGAAGAAGCCAAAACTAATCCCATCAACCAAAAATATTATGGCACGACTATATTATGCTAATTTATTAGAGAGTTTTAAAACAAAATTGGCCAAATAGCGACCTTATTTGTCAAAGGAAAATACAGTGTTTTGTTTTATCAAGACGTCACCTGTTTATAACATCATCGATCGCAATCGCTAAAGTATTCGGAGGTATGAATTGCTTTCTTATTCGTCCTACACTATAGATCTGGCCCCTGTGATTTTCTTTCTAAAAATAGTAGCGGTGAAATAAGTGGTAAATCCTAAATTTCTTTGATAAGTCAAGATTTGCCATTAAAGAATGGCAATAACAGTGCCCTGCCTAAAACGGTGCTTCGGTGCACGGTTTAATTTGGTAATCTGTATATATATATATATAAATTGAGGTGTGTGTCCCTATATTTCACTTTGCAGCTAAAACTACATATCGTAGACGAATAGTGTTTGTATGTAGCAATAGGTACAAGGCTCCCATCGTGCACTATGGTGGTTGCAAGTCGATACCTCTAAGGGTGTTGCAGATACAGGGGTTGAAAGATGTGAACTCTAAAAATGTGTGATTATCATTGGTCGGAAATGATCTGGATCGTTCTAGAAATTTCTGGAATGATCTAGAAAGTCTTAAAATTTGAGCCAACTAAGAATGTTCTAGAAAATTCTAAATTGATCTAGAACATTCTAGAATGATCAAGAAAGTTCTAGAATGATCTAGAACATTCTAAAATGATCAAAAAAGCTCTAAAGTATAAACAAATGTTGTAGACGATCAAAAATATTTTTATTGATCGGAAATGATCTGGATCGTTCTAGAAATTTCTGGAATGATCTAGAAAGTCTTAAAATTTGAGCCAACCAAGAATGTTCTAGAAAATTCTAAATTGATCTAGAACATTCTAGAATGATTAAGAAAGCTCTGGAATGATCTAGAATATTCTAAAATGATCGAAAAAGCTCCAAAGTATATACTAATGTTTTAGACGATCAAAAATATTTTAGAAATTTCTGGAAATCTCTAAAATGTATGTCAATATTTTAATTGGTCGAAATTATTCTGGATCATTCTCGATACTTTTCAAATTTTCTAAAAAATTCAAAAGTTGAAATTTGTAGAACAATCCAGAAAATTTAGTAATTAGTGGGGATAATTTTCGCGACTATATAAGACGAAAAGTCAAGCCCGTGCTTTAGTCGATTTTTTACAAGAATTGCGTAACAAAAGAAAACTTATAAGTAGTGTGATTGTAAATAACAGTGAGTAATAATTTTTACAGTGAAGAATTAAATCTTATTAAGTTTAGTGTTCTTTTTTAGTGCAGTGTGAAAAATATCACTAACGATGCCAAAACGTAAGAGCGTATTCTCGCGTTCTCGAATTGTATCGAAGAGGCAAAAGATGTCGCGAAGAAATGAAACCACGGAAGAAAGAGAACAGCGTCTATCATTACTTCGGGAAAATTATTATCTCAGGCGAAATAACCAGACTGAAGAGCAGTTTAATGATTCTAGAGAGACAGATAAAATCAGAAAAAGATTACAAAGAAAAAGAGAAACAAATGAACAGACAGATGCTAGAAGAATACAAAATACAATAAAAATGCGTAACCTTCGACTAAATGATCAAATGGAAGCTCAAGCGTCAGGAACAACCGTAAATGCTATTCGTGAAAAACGTCGGGGAGGATATAGTCTTGAATATGAAGCGTTTTATTATAATCCCACTAGAAATTATAATCAACATCCAAGTGTAGTAATCGGTAAAATGAATGTAGTTTGTAAATTTTGTAAAGCTAAAAAATTCAAAGGAGAAACACCGAGTACATGCTGTTCGAATGGTAAAATTAAATTACCAGACTTGAAATCTCTGCCACCGGAATTCCTAGAATTTATGAAAGGAGAAACACATAATTCTAAAGAATTTTTAAAAAATATTAGGCGTTACAATGCATGCTTTCAAATGACTTCATTTGGAGCAACTGCAGTAATCGAAGAACCAGGATTCAATCCAGTGTTTAAAATACAGGGACAAGTATATCATAAAATTGGATCATTATTGTCTTTCCCAAATGATACTCCGAAATTTTTACAAGTTTATTTTGTAGGAAATGAAGAACACGAACTGGACCAAAGGCTTTCAACTTTTACAGGATTACATCGAGATATAATTCTTTATTTACAGCGCTTTCTTCATAAAAATAATGAATTAATAAAGATATTTAAAACAGCAATGGAAAAAATGGTTTCAGATAGTTATAAAATAATCATTCGAGCAGATAAAAGGCCAATTGGTGAGCACGAAAGACGATTTAATGCACCTCAAGTAAATGAAATAGCTGTAGTCATGGTGGACAGTGAAAGTAGCTATAGAGACATTGTGGTACAACGAAGAAGTAATAAGTTGGAACGTATCGCTGAAACTCATCACATGTATGACGCCTTGCAGTATCCATTAATATTTTGTCACGGTGAAGATGGTTACCATTTTAATATTTATCATATTAATCCAGAAACAAATAGACCAACAAACAAAAAAGTTTCTTCTAAGGAATTTTATGCATATCGGATAATGGAGAGAGAAAATAAATACAATCATATACTCAACTGTCGGCAGTTGTTTTTACAGTTTATTGTTGATATGCAAGCAAAAATTGAAGCAGAGAGACTGTTATTTATCCGCCAAAATCAAAATAAATTACGATCGGATGAATATATTCATTTACGGGATGCAGTAGCCAATGATGGAGATATAGAAAATTTGGGACGATTAGTAATTTTGCCCTCTACGTTCACTGGTAGCCCTAGGCATATGCTTGAATATGCACAAGACGCAATGACGTATGTAAGGAAATATGGTCGTCCTGATTTATTTATAACGTTTACGTGTAATTCTTCATGGAAAGAAATTCAAGATGAATTACAGTATGGACAAAAGCCACATGACAGACATGATATAATTGCGCGCGTGTTTAAACAGAAACAAGTAAAATTTATTAATGCTATTGTGAAGAGTTCTATTTTTGGAAATGTTATCAGTTGGATGTTCTCCATTGAGTGGCAAAAAAGAGGATTGCCACACTCACACAATTTAATTTGGCTGAAAGAAAAAATTCACTCAAATCAGATCGATGACGTTATCAAAGCAGAATTTCCAAATCCGGATGAAGATCCTGTTCTGTATAGAATAATCGTGAAAGACATGATACATGGGCCTTGCGGAGCGCTTAATGTGCAATCACCCTGTATGAAAGATAATAAATGTTCAAAACGATATCCAAGATCATTTTTGAGTGAGACGCAAACAGGAGATGATGCATACCCGAAATATCGACGTCGACCACCGAGTGAAGGAGGATTTACAGCAAAAATCAGAGTACGAGGCGAAGAAATTGAAATTGATAATCGATGGGTTGTCCCTTATAATCCTTTATTATCAAAAATGTTTGATGCTCATATTAATGTAGAATATTGCAGTTCTGTCAAGTCAATTAAGTATGTGTGTAAATATATTAACAAAGGAAGCGATATGGCTGTTTTTGGAATTACTGATGAAAATCGAAACGATGAAATTTTAAGATATCAAATGGGACGGTATATAAATAGTAACGAAGCAGTTTGGCGTATATTAGGGTTTTCGATTCATGACAGAGATCCAGCTGTTTTTCACTTAGCAGTTCACCTTGAAAATGGACAACGAGTATATTTTACTAATCAAACAGCACAAAAAGTTGCAAACCAACCTGTTAATACAACCTTGACGGCATTTTTCGAATTGTGTCTCAATGATCCCTTTGCTAAGACTCTTTTTTATGGAGATATTCCCAGTTATTACACGTGGGACTCATCACGAAGAGTATTTAATCGACGAAAGAGAGGAGTTCCGGTTGAAGGATTTGAGGGTGTATTTAAAGATAATGCTATCGGTCGAGTATATACGGTACACCCAAAAAATGCTGAGTGCTTTTATTTACGTTTACTACTCCATGAAGTACGTGGACCAACTTCCTTTGAAGATCTTCGAACGGTAGATGGTTACATTTGCGAGACATATCGTGAAGCCTGTCAGCGTCGTGGCTTATTAGAAAATGACAATCAATGGGAACAGGCAATGAAAGAGGCTGCAGAAACAGCAACAGCAAATCAATTACGTGAACTCTTTGCTATAATTATAACAACATGTAATCCTTCAAATCCGAATAGACTATGGATGAAATATCGTGATAGTATGAGTGATGATATTCTAGCAAGAGTGCGTAGAGACAATCAAGATATGAATATTGGTTTCAACGATAATATTTATAATGAAGCTTTAATAATTTTAGAAGATCGATGTTTCGCAATGTGCAATCAAAATTTAGTTGCTCTTGGGGTGCAATCTCCTGAAAGAGGCGGATCAAGCGTGTTTAATTCAGAATTAACAAAAGAACTTAATTATAATGTAGAAGAATTGCAACGTTATATCAATGAAAATAAACCAAAATTAACACAAACTCAACGAATAGTATACAACACAATAATAAGTCGTATTGACACAAGTACAGGAGGGATTATTTTTTTAGATGCACCAGGAGGTACAGGCAAAACTTTCCTTATCAATTTAATCCTAGCTACAATCCGAGTAAAAAATGAAATCGCATTAGCATTGGCATCTTCTGGAATCGCCGCGACATCAATGGAAGGTGGAAAAACAGCCCATTCTGCATTTAATTTGCCATTAAATGTAGCTGATCAAGAATTCCCAGTCTGTAATGTCACAAAATCTTCTGTACGTGGCCAAATTTTAATACGGTGCAAAATTATAATATGGGATGAGTGCACAATGGCTCATCGAAAATCACTTGAAGCACTGGATAGAACACTACAAGATCTTCGGAAGAATACAAAACTAATGGGCGGAGTTTTATTGCTACTATCTGGAGATTTCCGACAAACATTACCAGTTATACCAAAATCAACACCAGCTGACGAAATAAATGCGTGTTTAAAACGATCAATTTTTTGGAATAATGTTGAAAAGTTATCACTAACCGAAAATATGCGAGCACTAATAACTGGAGATCCAAAAGCACAAGAGTTTGCCGACAATCTTCTGAAAATTGGAAATGGCACCTACCCACTAGATCTACAGTCTGGTAAAATAATTTTATCAGAAGAGTTGTGTCATGTAGTAGATACCGAAGAACAACTTATAGAAAAAATTTATCCATCAATAGAACAAAATTACTTGAATAAAACATGGTTGTATGAACGAGCAATTTTGGCTACAAAAAATAGTGTAGTAAAACAAATAAATGAAAGAGTACAGGATATGATACCGGGAGAGGAAAAAAATCTATAAATCAATAGATTCAATGATGAATCAAGATGAAAATTTGAACTTTCCGATAGAGTTCTTAAATTCATTAGAGCCACCTGGTATGCCTTCTCATGAATTGAAGCTAAAAGTTGGATCACCAGTCATATTAATGCGAAATCTTAATGCGCCAAAATTATGCAATGGTACAAGATTATGTGTAAAACAAATTTTGAACAACATCATTGAGGCAGAAATTCTAACTGGCAAAGAAAAAGGAAACTTGGTTTTTATACCAAGAATTCCATTAATTGCGAATGACTTACCATTTTGTTTTAAAAGATTACAATTTCCACTAAGATTAGCTTATAGTATAACTATCAATAAAGCCCAAGGTCAGACGTTCCGATTTTGTGGGGTTAATTTAAAAGAATCCTGTTTTTCACATGGCCAACTCTATGTAGCTTTTTCACGCGTGGGACAGAAAGATAATTTATTTGTTTATGCACCAGAACACAAAACAGTAAACGTAGTGTATAAGAATGTATTTCAGTAGAAATGTTTAGTATATAAATTGATTTAAGATAATTTAAGATATTAATGTATACTTAGTCATAAGATATTTATGTATAATTTATGTATAAACAAAAAAAAATCAATAAATTAATCAATTAAAAAAAAATGTGTCTTTTATATAACAAATTGTCAAGTAAGTATTGATGGATTATTAATAACAAATAACTGTGCTATTAAAAATGACCCAGCGAAGCGGGTATTCACAGCTAGTACTAATCTATTTTGGTAACATTACTTAAAGTTATATGATTTAAAAAAAAAGAACCCTCTATAAAATTAAAATTACACTGCTGAACATAATTTTGAACACCTTAAAAAATCGCTCTTTTTAGGCTGCGCGGATTAGAAATAAATTCAAACAGCAAACATTTCACTTTGCAGAAAGCAAGCGCAAGCATACTATCCATTTTATTGGTCGAGCACATAGGTAATGAAGAAATGAAAATTGAAACCAAAAGTGCATATTTAGTCTGATAACTTTAATTATGATATTAAATACACATAATCACAAAAAAAAAATAAGTCATCAAGGAAAAAATCTTCTATGTCTACACTTTTAAAATTTTCAATAGAAAAACTACTGGTAATCATTTGTCTTTAGTTATTTATGTAAAATTACAGAGAAAAATAAACGGAGATGTTAAAAAATCTATTTTATGTGCATTTTAATGAATATAATTAATTATTGACAAGACTATGTGACTTAGAATGCTTTTTTAACCGACTCCAAAAAAGAGGAGTTTCTCAATTCAAACCGTATATTTATTTATTTATTTATTTATTTATTTATTTGTTTTATTTTATTATTATTTATTTATTTATTTATTTATTTTTATTTTTTTTTGTTAGCTCATAACTTCTGAACGGATGGCTCCGATTTTGATGCTTTTTGTTTTGTTGAAAAGTAGAGATGAAACGGATATCCGGTAACTATCCGGCCTATCCGGCTGAGTTTTAAATATCCGATGGTGTGCCGGATATCAGCAACCCGGATACGGAAAGCGAAAATTCAAGTTTAATTCCTCTCAAATGAAAAATTTGCGACAATTTTTAATAAATTTTTTTAGATCAGTTGTAGCTTGTAAAGGTAAAAAAAAAAAAAAAAAAAAAATGCGAAAGTCGAATTTGGCCACTTTAGCAAACAAATGTAGCCAAAAGTAGCTTCAGGTCTAAAAAAATATTGAAGCCCTATTTTAATTTTGTACAGATTTAGCTAGGTTTTTTTCAGAGTGATCTATAACAGTCCCCCTAGTCTTCCTCATAACAATAAAAAGAGCTGTTCATTGTTGTTCCTAAACAAATGATACCATTAGATAGTTTAGTAATATTGTTAGTCTTGGAAGTAAAAGTTGTTAGACTGTTTCGAGAATGAGTCAAATAATGTGCATTTTTTGACTAGAACCTGCCTGGTTATTTACAATCCACTTTTCCATACACAAGAAAGTTGTTTTTGTTACCGTATATTTATACTAGCAGACCCTCTGTATTACTTGCGTCATCTACCTATTCAGTTAAATGTGCCATCTACCTATTCAATTAAATATAAGATCTTCAAAAAGTCTGTATTTTCACTTTCAAATTGTTAAAAAAGGAGATTTATTTTTTTTTTTTAATGTTCGATTACTTAAAGTTTTTGATTTTGTACATTAGAAAAACTTAACTTACTTTTAATTAAAGAATTTTAATAAATAATCTAAAATTTTCTTTCTTATCTGTACAGAATATAAAAATATAAAATAAGTAAAATGTACACAAAGAAAAAAAATTTTTTTTTTGAATTATTACTTTCTTCTGTATTAAATAGAAGGAAGTATTGGATTCTTAAAAATTGTAAACTTCCAGTTTTCGGCGGATTTACGCATTTTGAGGGAAACAGAACACAATTTGACCATTTTTAGTAAGTGTCTGTCTGACAAAAATGTTGTGTAGCAGCTCTAGTTCAAGAGTTAGTGCACAGAATTTCATAAATTTATACATAGTTTTACTTTATCCCCCCCCCTACAAAAAAAGTGCCCATCAATATTTGGTGTAAATTACTCAACAGGTGGCGCTGCTGTACTGTGATGTGTTTTCACCCATTTAAATGAACACTATACCTCAGCTTCCACTGAGTATAATTAAAAAACAAATAAAATAAGCATGTCACAGGTCTATTATAAAACATATTTATTTAATTTCTGCGCATATCGGCCAATAGGTGATGCTGGAATTTTCCCGTGAATGAGGTAATTATATGTTAGATTCATTGTGTATGATTGCACAAAATTTGGTATGTGATAGAGCTATTTTTATAAAACATCGTGTTGAGTCAATTTTGGTGCATACTGGTCGATAGGTATACTATGCTGCAATTTACCCTGTGAATAGGAAGGCTAAATCTCAACATCTATAATATTTAACTGCACTTAACTTGATATGCGAGATAAATAATGTGAGAATGAAAGCTAGCTTAGTTTGGGTGTATACTGACCAACAGGTGGAGCAGCTGTTCCTCACCTTCTGTGATTCTCCACATGGCTACATCTCAAAATCTTTTGATTAAAATTGCACTAAACTCCATATCTAAAATCTTTATTGTGAGAAGCTATGATTAAGTTTCTTCAGTGCATATTAAACAGCATGTAGCATTGTTATATAGAGTGATATAGAAGAAAGTTTTGTGATGGCCATAACATACTAATTTGAAGCTTTTAAGTTTTTTTTTTTTGCTTCTTTTTTTTATGTTTTCTTATAAATGCCTCAAAAGAAAGTATTGAATTCATAAAAATTTTAATTTCTGATTTTCGATGGATTTACACATTTTATGAGGTTCAGAACCCGGTTTGATAAATTTTTAAAAATGTCTGCCTGGTGTGTGTGACAAAAATACTGTTCAACAGTACCTCCGGAACTACTGCGTAGAATTACATATAAATTTATATGTAACTGCACCATGAAATAAATCAGTATCTATCAACTTTTGGTGCAAATGGCTCAACAGGTGATGCTACCGTATTGCGATTTCTGCGACTTAAAGGAAGGCTATATCTCATAAACTACTGCACAGAATTTCATATAAATATATATGTAGTCGAGGGAAAAAAAAAAAAAAAAACGCAACACTCAGTGTAACTTCGTTGCTAATCGATGTAGAAAAATGTAATAGGTATCATCCGACGGGGTATTGTGAGTAGTTTCAGAAAATGAAGTGAAATTTTGAATTGGGGGTCGTCTACATATTAAAACGCGCATCAACTTTGATTTTTTCAATGGTAATGCCCCATTTTTATTTTATATTTGAATTCCTGAGATCGCGACAACGCGAAAAAGTATATTTGTTGTATATTTTACTTTTTTTTTTTTTTTCACAGAGTTATAAGCGTTCAAAGTTTGAAGGTGCTAATGTTAAATTCATATTTCAAACTTTTATTAATATCTTCACAAAAAATAACTTGATCGATATATATATATATATATATATATATATATATATATTACAAGATACAGTGAAGAAACCCAAACATAATCCATTATTACTTTTGATTCTGAAAAATATTAATATATTCATATTCATAAAAATTATGAATTATGACCTATATTAATTTTTACATAAAATGAATCCTAATGCTGAAAAATATGGGTGTGCAAATTTGCAGCTCATTCCAGTTATTAGTTTTCGAGATATAAATAAATCTTTCTTTTGGAGTGGTTTAGGGGGCCGTCTCTTATAAAGTTTTGCATGAGATAACGGATCAAATCTTAAAAAATAACAAAGAAAATTAAACAAAATATTTTTATTTTTTTACTTACGGGTCAAATTATATAACAACGACGTCAAACGCAAAGAAATGAAACAAAAATGATGACTTTTAGTCATTAGTATTAGCATCAAGAATTCCTGTTTTCTAAAGAAGACAAGCCCCGCCTTCATCGTTCTGCAAAACAAAACAATACAGAAAACAAAAGAAAAGTAAATGTGACATTGAGTATTCGTGTTAAACCCCTTATTTTATGCTGACAAAAATATACACAAGTGGTATTTACTTCATCGATTACTGGTGATAAAGTTTGAATCTTTTAAACGAACACTACAAGAAAAAAATTAACTAAATAGGCGGGGTTTACTGTTTTAAATAGAAACATAGGTTTAGTGTAAAAACTGTCAATTAAAAAAGTCATAGTTACAGGCTTATTCATTTGTTTCATATATTGCTTTATTCATTTATTTAATTAATTAATTATTTTGAAGGGAGGAGGATTATTATTTTAAGGATACTTTAGTCTTTAAATTTTTATCAATATATTTTAACTTTATATATTTTAAAAAATATACTTAAGTTAAAGTATAATTTTAAAAATATACTTTAAATATATTTTAACACTTTTTGTGACCGCAGGATTTTGTCTTTTTGACAGTAAGATCCGCCTACAGTACAGGTGTTATTCTCTCAAAATAAAATATTTCAGAACAAATTTTCTGTATTCACAATTACATTACAAATGGATATACATTATAATTATATTCTTTCTAATCAATATATTTCTATCCATAGTATATTTTGTTGCAAAAATATGAACAATGGGTACACACTTAAGAAATAAGTAACACAAATTACTAAAGAAACGCCCACTGACAGAGCTACAGATTTTCAAATGACGTGAATCTATGTCAGCAGTCGCGAAAGGATTAATTGAGAAATTATATTTTCATAGAAATTATAAAACGAATCGTACAGTTCCAAAGAGTTCAATTGACCCAAAACTGGTAAGTGCGATTAAAATTGTTTAATATTTACTTCATGAACCCTTACAATAATTTATCCGAAAAGAATTAGTTTATGCGTTGTTGTATATATATCAGTACAAAAAACTCTTAACGGGTTAAAAGTTTGTGACGCCGCTACTTTATGGCTATAAGAATTTGAAATATGAGTCTTAAAAATAATGATATCAAATTTTAAGTGACGCTTTGCAATTAGTTAAAATATACATAGATTTTTTTATTTGATCATTTACTTTCTACTTTTATTTATATTTATAATGCAAGCGTAATATTTTTAGCTTCAAAATCAGACAGATATATAACATACACTCACCGATGCTTTTTCATTTACATTTCAAATTCAAAATAACAGTTTTAAAAGGAATGATATAAAAATTCCAGTGGCGCCTCGGTGTTATTTTAAAAGATTTGTTTTTAGATTCCACTAAAACTACTTTTGTTTTGTCTAATAAAGTATATTTACATATTGAAACAGTGCTTTTAATTTTCAAATATACTGTCAAATAATTATACTATTACTGAGTTTGCATTATAAATTAAAATTATTTATTTCAATAAATTGATTTATCTTTTGCATCACGCTATCCATATCATAGTATCCAACTGAGTGAAAATTTGCGCAAAGAGGTAGTGTGACGTAAAGAAAACATTTACACAGATTTTACTTGCAGTTTTGGATAGCGTGACGCAAAAGATAAATCAATTTATTGAAATAAATAATTTTAATTTATAATGCAAACTCAGTGAAAGTGTAATTATTTGACAGTATATTTGAAAATTAAAAGCACTGTTTCAATATGTAAATATACTTTATTAGACAAAACAAAAGTAGTTTTAGTGGAATCTAAAAACAAATCTTTTAAAATAACACCGAGGCGCCACTGGAATTTTTATATCATTCCTTTTAAAACTGTTATTTTGAATTTGAAATGTAAATGAAAAAGCATCGGTGAGTGTATTTTATATATTTGTCTGATCTTGAAGCTAAAAATATTACGCTTGCATTATAAATATAAATAAAAGTAGAAAGTAAATGATCAAATAAGAAAATCTATGTATATTTTAACTAATTGCAAAGCGTCACTTAAAATTTGATATCATTATTTTTAAGACTCATATTTCAAATTCTTATAGCCATAAAATAGCGGCGTCACAAACTTTTAACCCGTTAAGGGTTTTTTGTACTGATATCATTACTTTTTAGGGGTTACTGATCAAAAAATAAAAACAAGTCCTTCTGGTTCAAGCAAATCGGTTCATAAAACCTTTCTAATGTAAATTTGAATTTTTCAGTGGGCTGGCACAGGGAAACAAGAGGGTAGATTAAGTTGGCAAATGAACATAACAAATACATTTCTAAGATAAATCCAGACTACAAATTTAGTTTGAATTAATTCAGTATTTCAAATGTTATCATGCTGACAAATTTTCAAGTAGCCTGCCACTTGGAAGCAAAACGGAGAAGCTTCGCACTAGAAAAAAATATTGAGTGGGATTCTCAAACTCTTTAAAATAATAATAACAATAATAAGTGGGAAATTTCAAATTTAAGTTAGAATTACGTAATTTACATTTTGCAAGTTTCTTTTTAAAGAATTACAAATGCAAATTAAACAATTAAAAAAAAAAAAAATCAAGTTAATGTTAAAAATGGAAATTTATTTATTTTCTTTTCCCTTTTCAGACTAAGTATAGATACTGCTCCAATATTCACAATTTTAAATTTTCATCAAAAGTGCAGGTAAAAATTATTTCATAAAAATATTTAGTGGAAGAAAATAGACAAAATATAAATTAAGCTCTACATTTCTATAATTTAAAAAATAAGATAAAATCATTTGGAGAAAAAATTTATGGAAAATACAAGTTAAGCTGAAGTTCATACAAGTTAAGTAAAATACAAGTTAAGCTTAAGTTCTATGGAAAATACAAGTTATATATATATTTCTTTTTAAAAATTAAAAATCTCTTTTTAAAATACAGTTAGAGTTTATTCATATATTTACTTTTCAGACTTTAAAATGATACACATTTTAAATATTAACATAATCAAACTAATTTTTTTATTATTATTATTATTTAAAGCAATAATGGCTAGGGGATGAAAAAGGGGATAAATACGCTGTATATTAAAAAAAAAAAAAAATTAAAATAGAATTAGAATTCATGAAAAATGTGTCAAATATAGCAATTATTGAAAAACACATCAAAATAAATAAATAACATCTTTACTTTGAAACCAATAATAGTTTATTTAACCCTTAAATGCCTGATTATTTTTTAAATGAATTTAAAAATGTTTTATTCTTACCTCTATAAAATAAATCACGGTAAAAATGCTTTAAAAAATCGTACTTTATTTTAACTATGGTTTACAGCTAAAAAGCAATTTTTTGTCAATCGACAAGCATGAGACATTAGAGCTTCAATATTATTCTAATAATACTTTAGAAGACAAAACTGGGTATGTCGCCGAATGGCAACGCACGGCATTTAAGGGTTAAAAAATATAATTCTCTCTTTCTTTCTTTTTTTTAAATTAATTATTTTCTGCATGAAAAATTCCATTTCATAAATATATTTACAACAACGATAAGAAAAAAAAAAAAAAAAAAAAAAAACTTCTTTAATTTTAAATAATATTTCTACATGTTTCTAAGCAATTAAAAGTGCCTCCCCCCCCCTTTTTTTTTTTTTTTAAGAAAAATAAATAAAATATAGGAATGTATATGGTTTCAATATAAGTTACGAGATGGCGCCACTAGATGGCCAAATTATTACCTTCATGATAAAACAATATACATTCCGATATTTAAACTATTTTTCTTAAAAAAAAAAAAAAATCACTTTTAATTGCTTAGAAACATGTAGAAATAATTATTTAAAATTAAAGGAGGGTTTTTTATTTATTGTAGTTGTAAATATATTTATGAAATGGAATTTTTCATGCAGAAATTAATTAATTAAAAAAAAAAAAAAAGAAAGAAAGAAAGAGAGAATTATATTTTTTAAATAAATTATTATGGGATTCAATGTAAAGATATTAATATTTAAAATATGTATCACTTTAAAGTCTGAAAAGTGAATATATGAATAAACTTTAACTGTATTTTGAAAAGAGATTTTTAATTTTTAAAAAGAAATATATACATATATATATATATTTTCAAAAGTGTATGTTTTAATTTAAATTAAAATCAAAAGATGGCGCCAAAACTGCATTTGCTGTTTTTTCCTATTCCCTGTGCGGAAGGTTACATGAATAGGAATCACAAATGATTGAGCTACTACAAAATCGATGTTTATGAATTATTAAAAATTTTTTGCTTTAAAAAATTGTAAATTCATCATTATTATGATAAAATGGAATGTCTAAAATTACAAAATACTTCCTTATTTAAAATGTTATCTAAATACTTTTTTGACTAAATATGAAATTTTAAATTCAAATATATCTTTTTCATAGCAGAAGAGAAAATATATTTAAGTGAATTTGACTTAGTATATATACAATAAATATATAAAAAATGTAATAAAGTATTTTTACGTTAAAAAAAGGAAAGTTTAAATAATTCATTGACTGCATTCACGTTGGTCAGCCAACCAACGTGCCTTGAAAGTGAGAACCGAATTACGACATTTTCGCTGAATAAAAGCATGCATTTTGGCGGAGTAATATAGTTCTATTTTTAAAGCAACTTTTACAAAAAACAAGAGTTTTCCTGAAAAAACCGAAAACGTTACTAGATTCAGAAAGATCCCATTAACAACATATATTAATTAAATTAAAATCGTTCGTGCGGTTTTAGAGATATTTTTCATTACATCCTTGCAGCGTACACCACACATTTTCCCTTTTTGGCTTTAAATTGAGATTCAGATCTCAAAACATACTGCATGTAGAAACGTAAAATTTTCAGGATAGATTAAGACCGACGATAAAAGACTATTTTGAAAATATCAGAACAAAATATGGCATATTTGCTGAGATATTAAGTGTCGGCTTTTACAAATCTTTTTGATGTCCAACTAGGCGTATATATGAGTTCGCAGCGTTCCGTCCGTTTGTCCTTCCGCTTGCGTCACTCGAAAAACTGCCGTTTTTCATGATATTTATTATTTCATTTCGTATATTATGTTACACCTACAAAAGAAAATTTAAGCTTTGTTGGTGATCAGTACAGCCATAATAGTCACTTTTACTTGGAAAATATTGCACTTTTTTCAAACAGTACTGTCTGGACTCTGGACCAATCGCAAGTGTAATGTATTTAAATAGGCCTAAAATTATCTAAAAAAGTACTGAAGTATACACAAATCTCAAAAACTGAATTCAGGATAATTAAGGAACTAGGAAACAAGCTATGTTTTTATTAATTTTCATAATTCTTTTCTTCCTGAAAGATTTCCGGTGTGAAACATTAAAATTTTGTCTATTTCTTAAAGGATCTTAATTTATTTTTCTACATTTAGAGATAACCCCCTAACACATTTTTGATTATAACTCTATAAATACTAAAGATAAAGTATACAAACAGTATACTTTTCCTCACTGCCAGACTCTCAGAAATTCGAATATGAAGTCAAAATTGGGTGTTGCTATTGAAAAAAAAAAATCAAAGTTGGCTTTCATTTCAATATGTAAATGACCCCTAATTCAAACTTCGACTACATTTTCAGAAAGTGCATTTAATTTCCTGTCGAATTATGTCTATTAGATGTTCCTGCGTCGATAAATAACGAAATTACAGCGGGTGTTGCGTTTTTTTTTTTTTTTTTCCGACTGTACATGCACCTTGGTATATATTAGTGCCTATCAACTTTTGGTACTAATCATTCAACAGGAGGTGTTATTATACAGTGCTTTCTGCAATTTTAGGGAAGGCTAAATCTTAGGTTCTACTGCATATAATTACACGAAATTTTATGTTAGAAGGGCATTATGAGAAATGCTGATTCAATTTGGGTGCATGTTGGCCAATAGATGGCGCTGCTATATGGAAATTTCCCCTCCCCGCAAAAAAGGGAAGGCTATAGCTCATATTCTATTGTGTATAATTGCACAAAACTTGGTATGTGAGAGAGCCAGCCATTATGAAACACTATTGTGATTTATTTTGGGTATATATCAGCCAGCAGGTGGCAATACTGCACTGTAATTTACTCTATGAATAGGCTAACAATAAATCTCAACTTTTATGACATAAGTGCATGAAATTGGTACGTAAGATAAGCATTATGAAAACGAATGTTGCCTTATTTAGATGTATATCAGCCGACAGGTGGAGCTGCTATTATGATTTTACAGCCTATATCTCAGGATCTGTTGATTAAAGTTGCACCGAACTCCATATGTAAAATATTTATTGTCAGAAGCTAGGGTTAAACTTTTGTACAATTTAAACAGTAGTGTGGCGCTGTTATATAGAATGATATAGAAGAAAGTTTTGTGGTGGTCACAACATATTAGTTTTCCTATGAAAACAACACTTCAACTATAATTATATTAGTAAAATATTTTGTTTCATTTTTTTAATACTAGTATTGTAAAAAAAAAAAAAAAAAAAAAAAAAAGTAAATAATAAGTTTTAGTTTTGTAATTCTGAACAAAACCTATCTTTTTGTGACAATGATTTTCACCACAAATTGCAAGTGTAGGAATGAGTACTTATTCGTAGTAGGTTTTTAGGTTTTATTCGTCATGGCAATATTGCACAAATAAATAGAATATTAAATAAATATGCTTAAGTACATTATATTTAACAATTTTTAAAAGAATATTATATGAAATACACTAAGTACCAAAAAAAAAAAGGCCGCACATGGATAATTTCCTTTTCGCCTTCTACAACCGCCCATTTTATCGTTTAAAAAGCAAATTTTCGAATTTTCATTATGTTGTCCTCCACATACACTTTAGCTTTGAGTCCAGTGATAAAAACAAAATGCAACTGTCAGTAAAATTGTATTTTCAGGAATTATTTCAAAAATGGTAAGAACAAGGCAGTTAACGATGCCACAAAAAGAATAAATTTTTGAATGAAAATCAAAAAATATTTTAATGCATGAGATGGCAAAATAATTAAATGTTAACGAAATATTGGTAAAAGGGTTTTTAGCAAGATATAAAATTTTTTGGCCGTTTAAACTGGAAATTTGAATTTAGGCGGCCATGTTGCTCATCCAAGCGAGATGACCGTAAGTTAAAAAGCCATTGCTTATAAAATCGGTTTGTATCACATTTAGAACATAAAATAGATTCAGATAAAGTGTTTAGCAGCATAATTTCTTTAACTACAGTACAGCAACTATTAAACAAAGCAGGTTTAAATGACAGAAAATTTGAAAAAATTCCATTCTTAGTGAAGAGAAATAGGAAAGCAAGACCTCAATAGGCTAAAAAAAATTAAAAAATGATTAGTTAATTATTGGGCTGAACTGGTTCTCTTTGATGAGTCAAGTTTAACTTATTTCGAGCTTTCCTTTCAGACGTTCGAGCTTCAATTCTGCCTGTGCACAATTCATAATTATGTTTGTAGTAATTTTAAATATAGATTCAAAAATATCCTTTGTCATTTTCATACCAACTCTCTACTTTATTTCTGTTAATATTAAATCACAATCTTCCTTAGTTTTGATTAACAATTCCGTCTTGTATTCAAAGTCTATATTCATTTTTATTTATTTCCAAACAATTCTATCGTAAGAGTAGTAAAATGTCAGAAGTTGTATTAGAAGACTTTCAACATATATATATATATATATAGCGACTATCGTTCGCAAAATACAAAAGTTGTTAGAATCAAATATAACACATATAAACACTGTATTTATAACGTCGCTCTTAATTCCTCCACTTAATTTTACATTACACTTCTATATTCCCTTCAAATTCGCAATTATCAAAAACCGCTCTCGAGGGGAACACAATTGAATCCAGTATAATCACCAACTCTACTTCGCAAGATCACGTAAACACAAATCAATCACTTAATCAATCCCAGTTGAAGAGAAGTGAATAAAGAGAGAGCAATCAAGCGAGCCATTAAGAGAGCAATCAAGAATATGAAACAATATTTCGTACAATGTATATTACGAAAATAAACATCTCGCGTGTATATTTTTTGTATTACGATTTGATCGCCAAATCCAAAAACTGCAAAGAACGACAAATATCAAAGCTATACCAAGTTTATAAAGAAAACTCTTGTAACTTCTTAGAAACATAAATACTGAATTTCGAAGGATGTTCCCTGTTCTCTGTAGATGTTACTAATGGACCAATTGTAGGAGGGGAGGATGAGGCACAGTGGACCCAGGGGCGTAGCTTAAGGGGGGGGGAGGGGGGGGAGTCTCCCCCCCCAATGTTTTAAAAAATAGGGCGGCATATTGAAGTTTCTGGGGGCGCTGTTTTGCTACTTAAAGTTCATTTGAAAGTGGATCATAATTTTGTTAATTATCGTTAGTTACCAAAAACACTAAGAGTTTTATGTATCACAAACTGACTAACTGGTTCACCGACCAGCAAAAAAAGTTGTGTCTGACTGTAGTAAACTCCCGTTAGGTGGCGCCTGCGGCGCCCTCTAAACTAATTAGACGCCTAACACAGTCTGTTTTTCTATCGTGCAAACGACCCTTAAAATTTCTCATCATATTCATGACGCTTAAAAAAATCTGATCATAACAAATTCCTGTTTGGGGGCGCCTATGGCATGAGTTCCCGTTTTGTTCACTTACAATAGCCTGTTCGCTTACCTTACAAAAGACAGTTGAAATTTCTAATCGTATTCGGGACCCTTTAAGAGTAGCAAACTCCAGCTGAGCGGCACCCTTCCCTGTTCAGGCACCTTCAAAGGCATAATGAGGTTTCTGGGGCGCTGTTTTGCGCCTTAAAGTTCATTTGAAAGTGGATCATAATTTTGTTGATTATCGTTAGTTGCCAAAAACACTTAAGATTTTTATGCATCAGAAGCTGCCTTCGGCGACCAGCTGGTTCACCAACCAGCAAAAAAAGTTCGCATTAAAATGCCTGACTGTAGCAAACTCCCGTTAGGTGGCGCCCTCTTAACTAATTAGACGCCTAAAACAGCCTTTTTAAACGTGCATAACAACCTATTTTCCTACTGTGCAAACAATCCTTGAAAATTCGCTTCATATTTACAACCCTTAAAAAAATCTGATTACAACAAATTCCTGTTTGGGGGCGCTTATGGCATGATTTCCATTTCAAACACTTACAATAGTCTGTTCGCTCACCGTGCAAAAGATTGTTGAAAACTTTGATCGTATTCTGGACACTTTAAGAATAAGTTTGCAAACTCCAGCTGAGCGGCGCCCTTCCCTGTTCAGGCACCTACAACAGCATGTTCGTTTACCATGCAACGACCCTTGAAAATTTTGACCTTAGAAAATTCACGCTCTGTGGCGGCTGTGGCGCCCTTCTCCCATTTCAGATACTTACAACACACTCGTAAGTATGCAGAATCGCTTTCTCACCTCCAAAAACTTAAAATTACGATTTTTCAAGACCTTAGCTCGAGAGAAAAAAAAAAAAGCAGTTTATTGTACGTTATGGCTATTGTATAAAAACGAAATTAGATGAGGTTTGATTTGGTTATAACGATTTCTCACTAACAATTTTTGATTCTAAGTGATCCTTTAAGCAAATTTTTTATTTTAGTTTCATTGCTTACGGGTTTTGAAATATTTATAAGTCTATAGAATTCAACAAGTGTTTCTTGACATGAAATAGCGCGAGGAAGCTGATTTAACGTCGCATTAATAGGCACAAAATGGGCAATTGGCGACGGTTTGGGATTAACGCCCCGGTGGCGATCCGAAGACAAGCCATCACAATTTTTATCTTCTGCGGAAGAGGGCTCCCCCGCTCCAGTATCTTCCAGAGGTATTATTTGCACGGAGCATGGAGGATATTGCAGCTACGACAGAGTTTATGTGCACCAGAGACTGACTTTCATGATAGTCTTCAATTGGGTCAATTATTGAATCCGCAATCTTTCTGTCAAGCTGGTAGACGTGAGGTGCCGGGTACGATCCCAGGTCGCGCTTGTCGGCCTAGTCGTTCGGAATTTTCCATGGTTTTCTCCGAAACTTGCGTAAATACGGGCTAGGATCCCATTGAAAGACCTCCACAGAAGGCATTCCCCCTCAGGCCTAGGACCCTAGAGCAGTCACTCAGAATTTTTCCCAAACACCGACACCAACACCTAAGTAAGATATAAATTTCTGTATAAAAAAGATTTAATTTTGGACAACGGGACTCTTTTTTAGTTTGCTCTTCACATAAAGGCATGCGGTAATTCTGTCGCGTTCCTTAGCAATGGCTACTACATTTCTTAAAATATTTTTCACACAATATGAGAAAAAAGAAAATCGATTTTTAATTGGTTTAAATACGTAAAATAAGAATAATAAATAAATTACTGGTTTTCTTTTTCCTTAAGAGTGAACAATACCTAATTTCATAATAAGAAAACACCACAGACCTGGCGTTTAAAAGCAATAATTACAAAACTTTGAATAAACACCATAAAATTCAATAAACTTGCAATAATTGTTTCGGTTCGAAAGAACACACGATCCTTCGTCAGGCAAAAAAAGTAGGCACAAGTGCTGCAGACAAAGCAGCAACGCACAAAACCGTTTTAAGTGAACAGCAAAAATATATACAGATGAATACATAAATACTGGTGTGAGGAGAATAGTGCTGACTCTAAAATAAAAGGGCCGCCTGGGGGAATTCAATAAAAAGGGGCATTATTTGCATAATTTGCGGTGTTCTATGTTATGATTTTTGTACGTAACAAAAGTAAATTACTAATTTTCCTTGTATATATATATATATATATATATATATATGTAGGCAGTATGCATTTGTTATTCCAAGAATGCTGAAGAACTATTGCTAAGAAAGTTTAAAAGTCAGGGAAAAAAGAAAATCTAAAGGCCTCTAAACATTTAAAATGTTAGAAAAGGCTACTTTGCACCAAAATATTTTTAAAAGGGCCGCCAGGTGCTAAAATATGTTGAAAAAGGGCCACGGGGTGCTAAAAACATTTTAAAGACCACCATGCCAAATTAGCCTAGTGTCAGCCCTACATAATTATGAAATAAAAGAAGAAAATAAATAAATTAGATTAAAAAATGTAACAAAATCTAAAAATTTCAAAATTAAACGAAAATTGAACTTATGTGAGTAATTTCATAGCATCAGACAAGAATGGAGCAGAACAAATATCATTAACAAGATTTTTCGAATTTTTAAATATGTAAAAATCTTCATGGATATTCAAATGGGAAGAGAAGACAGGAGATGAAATTATGTTAGTTAAAAAAAAAAAATCAAAACGATGACAGTGAGCCCAGCAGTGGGAAGCAATAGATTTAGAGATCTCTTAATTACGAACATTTCGACGATGCTCATTTATTCTATATTTCAAACACCCTTCTTGTTTGATCAATATAAACTAAATTGCACGACGAACATAAGACTAAATAAATGCCAGAACGGTTTTCAGTAGGATTGGATTGGATTGGATTAGGGAATATGGCCGATTGACTGCTGTAGGTCCAAGCCTTAGGGGGAGTGCCCTCCGTGGGGGTCGTTTTAAGGGATCCTAGCCCATATTTACGTAAGTTTCAGAGAAAACCACAGAAAACTCCGAACGGCTAGGCCGACGAGCGTGAAGGTTTTCAGTAGGAATGGGATCTTTAAGAGAAGATAATTTAATTTTGTTGACGGGTTTTTAAATGACTTTAAAACCAAACGGAGAGAGAATTTTAGAAGTTTTAAAAGAAAGTGATAAATAAAAAGGTAAAACAACTAGAATGAGACTGTGATCGTTCAATTTGGTATCAGAACGTTTAGATTCTTGAATTTATATAAAGCTTTATTAATAATAGAGTGATTATAGCCTCGAAAAAGAGCAAGAGATTTTAAGTAATTAATTTCTTTCGAAAGACTAGACGGATAAGAACAAATGTGTAAGGCTTATGTTTTTCTTACTCATTTTCAAAAAATTGATAAAATTTTAATATTTCATTTTGCGGTAAAAAAAAAAAAAAAAAAGAAAGAAAGAGAAAAATGCACATATTGAAAATTCAGATTTTTGAACTTAGAATTACATTCAAAATAAAAAATAAATAAACGATTGTAAATTTTTTGAATGTGAAAACAGAATTTAAATATACATTATGTAATGACAATGAGTAATCATGAAATCAAATTTTCCCATAGAGTAACATGGGCCACGGCTGTCTTTGAGATTAGGTATTATCCACTCTAAAAATATAAAGTTGCTTTCCTTAGCAACAGTTACTACTTTCATTTCTTAAAATTTATTTTGAAAGTTTTATGTATTACCTGAATTATAATGTAATATCTTTAAACTTGTTGGAAAAGGGGGAAAATATCTTTGCAATTATTCTACTTTATCTCAAACCAATACTCTGGTTGTCCTAAGAAAGATGCTTTTGCTTAGTCTCATACGAGAATATATATATATGTATTTATTTCTGCAAAGCACATTAAACATATCTTTCGAACGATACTACTTGTAAGCCTTTCCTTTTATTGAATAGGCTAAAATGTAAGAGGAATTTCATGTCTGCGTATTAATATATAGATTCGCTGAAAAAATTTAGAATGCTCCAAAGAAGTATAAAAAAAAAAAAAAAAAGCTACTAAATGGAGAGGGAAAAAAACAGCTTTTTTTTTTTTCTTGGCAGATTTTAGGAATATGCCCCGAAGGAGAGGGGGGGGGGCACGTATTAACCGACGAGAGGGCCTGTGCCCTCGATCCCAATGGTGGCAACACTCTTGAAAGTATGTGGGTGGCATTTTCAGATGTGGAATACGAAAGGGCGCCAAACGTCGGGTCTCCCCCCCCCAATCAAATTTTCACGCTACGCCCCTGAGTGGACCTACAGGCACAGTGGACCACCCCTATTTAAATCTATTAATATTCAACTCTTTTAGTTCATATGTATACTCATGTATGGCAGCATGGTACCATAGATATATTAATAAGACATTGATTGATCATTGGGAGGGTTAAAGCGATACCTTTTTTACTCGGGAAAAGACGGCCATTTCCCCATTTTACTCTCTTGTGGATGTATTTCCCCCAGTGAATATACACTGAAATACAAACAGATAATTTAGCAAATAAAATTTATGCACTAAAAGATAATGAAAAACTCCATACCCCTTTTTCTTTCTGTTTTTTCGTTTTCCTTTTTCTTTTTCTATTATTATTATACTTCTTTGAGATAAAAATCGTCTGCATTCATCATGAAAAATAATTTTAATAAATCATGATTTAATAAATTATTTGTATTGCGTAAATTTGTATAGGATTATACATGGAAGAAAGTCTTGTGGTGGCCACAATATACTAGTTATATATTAAAAATTCCGCGGCTGCTAACTACATTTAAAAGAATTTTGAGAATTCCATGTTACTTACTAATATAAAATATTAAAAAAATATTAAAATTTTAAAAAAAGTATTCCATTAAATATGAAGACAGTAATTATTCCATAATAATAACAAAGCAATTGATTATACAAATTATATTTTTCATAAATTACTTGAATATAACTTATTTATGGAAACTTATCCCATTTCTTTTCATATATTTATTAGAATACTTAAAACCCGCGCAATATTTCGGCATTTTCAAAATTCACTACCATTCTCTTCTATTGCTATTTTCGAGTTTTAACTCTCTAATAACTGATGTCAAAAAAAAAAAAAAAAAAAAAAAAATTCGGCATCAAAAATCTTTGCTCGTTAACATGGGGATAATAGATCTATATAAATTACTATATCTATGCATAGTACTAGTTGTATGCAGCCGAAAAAACCACATGGGAAATAGTAAGGTAACCATTTTGAGCAGTTTTTATGTTTTGAGCTGCTCAAAGTAATTTTTCCACATTGAAGTTTTTTAAATTTTATAAAGATTGAACTAGTGACTATAGATATTATATAGCTGTTAAAGAAAGGCAAGATATTGCTGTTCTTAAATTCCTAAAAATTGTTAGCATATTTGTAGTCTATATATTACTTTATTATTATTATTGGTTTTACTCTGGTCCGGGGTACAGTGGACCACCTTCCAATGTGCCTAAAAGTACAAATTAGATTTAGTACTTATATTTGTTTTAGTTTAATTTATAGATACAAATATAATGTAAAGTATTAATATCTTAATGTTATAATAAAATAAATAAAAATAATAAATATTTGAATAGTAATACAATAATTATAGTATCTAAATATAGTATAACTATTTGATTCATATAGCATTAAAAAAGAAAAATTAATATCTAATTTAATAAATAGTAGGAATAATTTGTTATTGTTGTAGTTTTTAGAGATCATATGTGAAAAGCAAAAGAAGTAGCTTAATATATTTTAGTTAAATTTATCCTACAAATATAATGTAAATTGATTATACTCAGAGTAATTTTAAAAATATTAAATATTTGAATAGTAGTATAATATTTATTAATATCTGGATTTTAAAAAAAATATTTGATTTATATAATATTAATAAAAAAATAAAAAACAATATCTATTTTAACTTAATGAATTTTCTTACTGAGATTTGATTTCTTATTTGTTTATTTAAATTTCATTTTGGTTATTTTATTTCAAGAAAATGCTTGAATTATGTTATTTAGACTAGAATAGTATAAGAAACTAATTTTATAGAGAAAAAAATAGTAATTTATATTAATTTAATATAACAAAAGAGGCTGGTCCACTGTACCCCGATGATGGGGCACAGTGGTCCACTTTGTGAGTGCTTACAATTTATTTTTTCATTTATAACCTAATGGAAATATTGTTATAATAAAATTAAGACATGTCAAGAAGGGTTTACAAATTGATTGCTATTATTATTTTTTTTTTTTTTCAAGTACATTGCTTTTCTGTCTTTTGTGAAAAAAAAAAAAAAAAAAAAAAAAAAAGAGTGTAAAAGTGGTTCACTGTGCCCCGGTCTTCCCTGTACAGTGATAAAATAAAGGAAACTATGAAGATGGGTCATTAGGGGCAACGGGCAACAGCGTTTGTAGCTATTGCTATAAAAACAAATCTGTTAAAAAGTAAAATTTTATCTAATTTTGCGCCGACTTCAAACGTTATGATTAATTGTAGTGTTTATGTTCTTCGGCGAAAGAATTTATTTCATGCTTTTAGGCGCAATTTTCGATTTCATTTCATTTTTAATAGTTTAATTGTAGTTGACAGTTGCTTTTTGGAGTCGGTTCTCTTTTTTTTTACAAAAAGATTTTAACTAAAATAGAAACATTCTTTTTCTTTTTCCTTTTATTTTCTTTTTTTTCTTTTTCTTTCTTTCTTTCTTTTTTTTCTTTTTTTTTTTTTTTTTTTTTTTTGAGAAGTTAAATAAACAAAATAAATAAAAATACAGAATAAAGATTGATAATTTCGAATACTTACTTTTAACTAAGAATTATTGTAAATTTACAGAGGACTTGGATAAATATTTTAGTAAATTTATATAAAACTTTTTTACAGTGTACATTTAGTAACCCCAGCAAGAAAAGTAACGCAACTCAAAAATGTAGTTTTTGAGAAAAATCATCTTAGAAGTAACAATAAAGGCATTGACTAATCTACAATAAAGCGGACATAACAGCTTCTCAGGTAGATAAATTGCGCAACAGAGTAGAGAGGTGACATGTACGTTTCTTTACATGTACGTTAGGTTACTTCATACACATTTTTCAATTGCATAAACTCATAATTGCCCTTTTTTGACTTGTGTCACTGTTTTTGCCAGGGTGTGATATGACAGTTCTTAATTGACTTTGTCACATAATATGTCTAAAACTTTTTCATGTGCTCCCCCCCCCCCGACGCTACGCCTATGCATCCAGTTGTGCACCTCCCTTTTTAGCTTTACTGCGACTTTCCGTTTTGGAGATATTTTCGAAAACATAGTTATAATGACCAAAAATACAAAGATTTTCGCCATTATATATGACATACATTAGCTGCTCCTGTGTAGTTTAGTTTCTTGGTTATTTTTAACTTCGTGTACTTTGTAAAATTTTAAATCTTGTATGATCCATCATTTCACAAAATCATACATAATATTCGTATTAATACAATCGGTACTTAATTACATCGAACAGAAACAGCCTCATTACTGTGTAGTATATCATTTATGTAATCATTTGCTCGAATAATATGTTTATTAAAAATTCAAAATTTAAAAGTCATGCCCATATTTGTTACAAAATATCCCAAAACATCCGTTTCTTAAAGGGTTAAAATGTCATTTGCGGACATGGGTTTCTGTGCAATTCTCAATCCTTGACGTGCCCTATCTCATCTTAAAGTTTGTCGCTGTAATTTTAGGGCACCCTGTATAGTGACCGGTGAAGACGGCAAAAAAATCTAGTATTTTAATAATAAACGCACATACGCGTTAATTTTTTCATTAAAGAACTTCCCACTAATTTAAATATCTTCGCATAATTTTATCCCCATTAATGTTATTGCTTTAGTTTTCAATATTTTTAATGTAATTTATTATTATTATTTTTAATATTATACTGTTGTTTTAACTTTTATTTTTCGATTATTAATCGAAAATTTTTAATTTCTTTTGTATTACTTCATTTTCTTATCATACAATAAATTTTTATCAAATATTTATTAATTTAAATATTATAATAAAATATTTATTATAAGGTATTCAAAGAATTTAGTATAATTAAATAATTTAATTATTAAAGGAAATTATCTAATGTTATGATTAAACAGCAAGATTGGAAAGAAAAATTACAGATATAATCTCCTAAAGAATTAAAAAACTAAATACACAAATTTCTTATAGACAAGTGATCCCAGGTTCAATTCCAGGTCACGCTCGTCGACCTAGTAATTCGGAGTTTTGCGTGGTTTTCTCTGAAATACGCATGAATACGGGTTGGGATCCTTTATAAAGAAAAGTTTGGAGAACGCTTTATCAGTGGCTTATAGGATCTGCTCTTTAAGATGGTAAGACGAGAAGTGACGGATTCGAATCCAGGCCACGCGCATCGGCCCAGCCGTTTGGAGTTTTCTGTGGTTTCCTTCAAAAAAATGCATAAATACGGTCTGAAGTCCCTAAGAAAGTCCCCTCCTACCTCCCACGGAGAACATTGCACCAGTCGTTTGGAGTTTTCCGTGGTTTTCTCCTAAACGTGCATGAATACGGTTGGTGACCCCTTATACTATATAATTTTATAATTAATAACTTTTTAAATAGTACTTACTATACTACATACTTTTACTATGATTAATAATTATTTTAAAGCGATTATTCAAACTGAACTTTTTTTTCTTTTTAATCTACTATTTAAAAACCCGGTTTTTATCAGTTTTTTTTAAATTGAATTGTAAGTTATCATTGATTACTAAGCTATGTTTAAGATTAAAATCTCAATATTTGAATTATTTTATGGAATTATGCATTTAAGTACACATTCTCAATATATTAAGGATTTTGGAAATAGTGATGCAAATACTAAAATGCATTGCAGATGTATTTTTTAATTAACATGTTTATTACTTTTATTTCTTAAAACAATTTTGTTATTAAAGCAATATTGTTCATTATGAATTGTTTTTGAAAACAATTTTTTAAGAAATAGATAGTTTCATTCTAATTACTGCATAGCTTACTTTATCTTGCAAAAATGTCTTAAATGAAAGGCTCTAACGATTCTTCAATTGTGTGATTCAATGTATTATTATTATTATTACACATAATATTTTTTTATTTTCTTCTATATTCAACGGAAGAAAGTATTAGATTCGTAAAAATCTTCGACTTCCGGTTTTCGATGAATTTACACGTTTTGAAACGTCCAGAACACGATTTGACCATTTACATAGAAATTGAATCACCAGAGTGCATCTTAATGGTTCTCTTATATATCAAGTTGTGTGCAATTACACGCAACAGAAGCTGAGATATAACTGGAATTGACACAAAAATATTTTATTACACACACAGAAAGTCAAACATTTTTTGGAAATAATTAAATCGCATTTTGGATCTCTCAAAACGTGTAATCTATCGAAAACATGAAGTTAAACGTTCCAACTTTCAAACATTCATTAAATAGTGAATATGATAGAGAAAGAATCGACTATTCACAGGTTCAAACGTTTAGATTTTCAAAATAGTCAGTTGTTATAAACAGATTGCAAAATTTAAACATATTTAAACAATTAGAAATTCACATTCATTATGCGAAATAAATCGCGTTGTTGTTTTGTGTCCATAAAATTACACAATAATAATTGAATCCTTGTAAGTTTAAAAAACATTACAGTGTTTTATTGCAGTTTTAATATTATTGATCTAAATTATTAGTACTTTTCTTTTTTATAATAGAAAATATAAGGGACCCCAGTTACTTTTAATTTGTTGCCAAAAATACACATTGTTATCTGAGTGGTCAAAAGCAGTGAGATCTGATTTCAATATGTGCTTAACTAAAGGAACAAATTTCATTGCAAAAATATCAGGTAATATTAGGATTTATTTCATCTGAAATACAGATGTTACATTTCTGTATCCTGAAGGTCCGAGCGGACTTCAGGATCCAGAATATTTAGACGCTTTACAAAAGAGTAAAAAAGATATTTAGGCAGATATTTAAACCCTTTTTATGATAGAAGAAAACCATTTAAAATTTTTAAAATATTTAAACCACATTAAATATCTGCTTTATAGTGTGGGGTCCGTGTGAACCTCAAATGTCAAGTTATAACAACGTTAAGATAGGATATAGCGGATATAAGTTTAATAATTGTACAATTTAGTTTTTTAAACTACATTTGCATTTTTATTATACAACCTTTTTTTTTTTTTTTTGTTTATTTATCTTTTCTTTCTTTATTATTATTATTATTATTATTATTAACTCCTCGTGTTCATTTGAGAAGACCATTTTAGACATTTTTAAGATATTTAAACTGCATTAAATATGTGCTTTACAGTATTGGGTCCATGTGAACCCCAGGTCATAACAGGGTATATTTTAATAGGACATAGCGATAGGGTTAAATCTTTGATAGAACAGGGTTTTGTTCTATATATTCTATTAGTAAAGGATTTTTTATCATAATATTTTCAACCAATTTTCATATAAGTTTTCCTCTGAGCATTTTATGATGTTTAACTACATGCTACCAATGAGTAGCAATTAAAGAGTGGGGGTTGGTTGGATGGCTGAAGGCCGATTGACTACACTAGTATCCTAAGCCTGTAGGTGAAATGCTTTTCATGGGGGTCATTCTAAAGGATGCTAGTCCGTATTTACGCGAGTTTCTTAGAAAATCACGGAAAACTTCGATCGGCTAAATCGATGAGCGTGACCTGGGATCAAACCCAGCACTTCCCATAAATCAGCTTTGAGTGCAGAACCGCTCGGCCACAGGTGGGGCTAAAGGATAAGGGAAGGGCTTAAATAATCACTTTTAAATAATCAAAATGTATATAGAATTAAAACAGCTAATCAGATATTGAATAGCTACATATCTAAATTCAAAAGTAATAATACTGACAATCCAGTACCATTAGCTGTAAACGTAAACACTAGAATGACAGAAAGGAGAATTTTTAGTAAATAGCCATTCTATTAGGCGATCTTCTCCACCAAGAGTTCTGAAATCCTACACGTTTTGAGGCATCACTACATGTCCATGGTATTCTAACATCACTTTCAGTTTCAACCCTAGATATAGTAATATTAATATAGATCTATCGTCCCCACTGAGTTGAAGAACAACTAGGGGAAATGCTAGACTGGTTTTCGCGTGCCGTTTTTGGAAGATTCGTCTTTCTCCTATAGTTTCGTTTTCTGAGCGGCGCACAGCAGAAAGCATTTGATACCTTTATATTTCAATGTAAAATTGTGTAAAGGAATGCATTCTTATCAGCTTTATATGAAATATATTTATGAATTTTTTGGTGGAACATGAAAGAAAAATGAATAATTTATTGATTTCTACATTACTTTAAAAATGAATTTTATTAAGTAAAATTGTATCATCTTTTGAGTAGTAAGCAGTCAGAATTTCATATTGCTGATCCTTTTTTTCCCCTTCTCTGTTTATCGTTATTATTACTATTTTTTTTTTTTTTTTTTTTTTTTTTTTTTTCAACTGGTCTTATTTTTACGACAAAACAGGTTTCATGAAACTGTTTAACATTTCGCAATTAGTGCCTAATTATAAATATTTCCACCACTAATTAATTAAATATGCCAAAATTTCTGTGATAAATTGATAGAATTAGCAGTTTATTAACTTCCTCCTATATTCAATAGAAGAAAGTATTGGACGCGTACAAATTTTCGACTTTTGGTTTTTGATAGATTTATACATTTTCTGATCTAGTTAACCCTTTAAACGCCGCTATATGAATCCCACTGAAAAAATATTTGAATTTTCGTATGTGTTGTGTTTCAATGTGCATTTCTAATTATATGTAGTTTAACTAATTAAAAAAAAAATGTTTATTTTGTTAGAAGATATAATATGGTTCCAAAATAGCAGACTTGGCACCTAATGAGCGTAAAAATAGATGTTGATAAGCTGAAAAACCCTTTTAAATTAGTTATCGTGATTCCAGTTTGCTATAATTTATGAAAAGAACTGTCATTTTATATCCATTGTTTTAAACCCCTGCACTCGAATGACTTATTTTCAGTATTTTTTTTTTTTTTTTTTTCTTCTTCTTCAGTTAAAGCAGACATTTTCGCTTGAATTATTAGAAAAAAAAAAAAGCAGAATTTGCATTACAAACTTTAAAAAATAAAAATAAAAATAAAATAAAGCTAGGCACTTCAGTATTCAATGTAAGGGGAAAAAAATGTACACATATTTATCTCAAGTACGTGTAGAGAGAAAAAAAAAAATAATCAAATTTTCCCGCAGCACGAGCTTTGGCGCCTAATGGGTTAACAGATTAATCATTTTTAGAAAATGTCTGGATGTGTGTGACAAAAATTTTGATGCATCTCTCGATAAAGAACCAACGAACAAAATTTCATTAAAAGTTATATTTAAATGCAACTTGAAATAAATTGATATCTATCAGCTTTTTGTGCTTATTGCTCAACAAATAATGCCACTGTCTTCCCGTTTTTATCGTTATCTTTAGCATGATAGTATGAAAAAAAGTTTAGTATGAATGCACAAAAGGAGACAAATAAATAATAATAATAATAATAATAATAAGGGGAAAAAAGTGTTAAGAATAGTAATAGCCTCGCTCCTGCACCCCTTCCCTCACCACACCTTACCAATGGCCGAGAAGTTCCTCTCTCAAAGCTGGTAGATGGGAAGTGCCGGGATCGAGCCCAGGTCACGTTTTAGACGTATCTGTTCGAAATTTTCCGTGGATTTCTCTGAAAATCGCGTGAATACGAGATAGGCACCCTTATAAAGAACCCTCACGGATAGCACACTACCTAGGTATAGAACACTTGTGTAATGAAACTGCCTGAAAACCCTTACACTAACACCAAATCCTGCCCCCTTTCTCGAAGGAGTAAATTTTTAATATTAATATTATTAAAAATAACTCGTCGATATCTTAAAACGAATGGTTGAACCATACACCAGAAATGATTTTAATCTTTTTTTTTTTTTTTTTTTTTTTTTAAATACATATATACAGCGTTTCTGTGCTTAAAGCTGCTAGAAGGAAAACGGCAGGTTTGATCCCAGGTCACGCTTGTTGACCTAGCCTTAAAAATTTCCCATGGTTTTCCCCGAATCTCTTAAAAATTCGGGCTAGGACCCCTTGAAAACACTCCTCATGTAGGGAAACACCACCTTGGCCAAGAAATGTCGTGTAATCACTCCCCCCCCCGCTTACACACACGCACTTTTTTTGGAGGAGTAAACTTTTTATATGAATATTTTTTTAAATAACTCGTCGATCGATACCATTAAAACGAACGGTTGAACCATGCGTCTGTAATGATATAAAAAAAAAAATCTTTTTATTTTTAACATTTAAAAAAAAAAAAAAGATATTATATAAAAAAGCTTTTCTCACAAATTCTTAAAAAGAGTTAGGTAAAAAGTTAGCAGATATTTGCACATTGACATAAATTGGTATCTACAAACTTCTGGTGCACCGCTCAATAAATGGCGATGTCATTCCTTTCTATAATAATATTGTATATAACAGTATAGGAGAAAATTTCCATTTAAATGTAAACAATGAGGAATATTTTTAACCAAACATTATAAAATTTAATTTTATTTAGAATAGAAATAATCAATCAGGATAACTCTTTTGTACACTCTATAACAAAAAAAAAAAAAAAAAAAAAAAAACGACTCACCAAGAGGAAGTGGGAAGAAAAATTGGTAGATGGGGTGGAATGGGTGGTCCGAATGGGGCAAAAAGTGGTAGATGTGATGTACATGCGGAGAAAAACAATTGATTACAGTTTCAGAAAATTTAAACGATTTAATCAAAAGAAAGGGCCTCACAAAGTAAACAAGTCAATAACGCGATGGTCCACTTCTGGCCCTTATGTACGCAGTTATTCGGCTTGGTATTAATTGATAGAGTTGGCAGATGTGCTCCTGTGAAGTATCATGCCAAATTCTGTCCAATTATTGCGTTAGATTGGTAAAATCCCGAGCTAGTTGTAGGACCATTTTTATGATGCTCCAAACGTCCTCGGTGGAAGAGAGATCCGGGGACTGAGCCGCCTATTAAGGGTATTTGAAGTTACTGAACTACCAGTTGCACGTAGGATCGACGATAATGATGAATTGGTGCTTGATTCCATCAAAACCTGTATGTATGTCAATTTGTGTCCAGCTTGCATTAATTCTTCTCGGTGCGTCACTTTTTTTTGTTATAGAGTATATATGTAATACCATCGCTCGACCCCCCCCCCTTGCACGCACACACACACGTCGCATCACCAGTGGCTGAGCGGTTCTGTGGCCAAAGCTGATAGACAAAAAGTGACGGTTTCGATTCTAGGTCGCACTCGTCACTCTAGGTTTTCGGAGTTTCCATGGTTTTCTCCGAAACTCGCGTACATATGGGCAAAGATTCCTTAGAAAGACCACTATGGAGGGCATATCACCCAGGTCTAGGACCCTTGTGTAATCAAACGGCCTTAATTTACACCAATACCAGCCCCTCTCTTTCCTTGAAGGAGTAAATTTTTACTGTGAATATTTTTAAAAATAGCTCGTGTATATCTTTAAAAAGGCTGGTTGAACCATGTGTCAGTGTAGTTTTAAAACTAAGTTATCCTTTATTTTAGTTATATATATATATTTTTTTAATAAAAAATTTTAAATATATTTTTTTCGCATTTTTTTTCTTTCTTGTAGACGGGAAATGCTGGGTTCTATCCTAGGTCGCGTTCGTCAGTTTCGCTGTTTGGAGTTTTTCGTGGTTATCTCGAAAACTCGCGTAAATACGGGATAGGAACACTTAAAAAGCTCCCATGTAGGGCACACCACATATGCCTAGAACTCTTGTGTAGTCATTTGTGTTCATCCTTTCATCAGCACCTGCTTCCCCACTTCTTCAGAGTTGTAACTTTTTAACATGAATATCTTTTTAAAATAACTGGTCGATACCTTTAAAATGAATTTTTGAATCTTGCATCTGCAATGTTTTAAAACAAAGTTATCTCTTTCTTTTTTCCTTAGAAAAGAAAATAAATAAATAAAAAATTATTTTTCTTGCCCCCCCCCCCTTTTTTTTTTCTTTAAAGAGTCATAGAAAAAGATAATAGATATTGGCACTTTGACATAAATTGCAGTCTATAAACTTCTTGTGGGTATCGCTCAACAGGTGGCGCTGTTGTCCCGTTTTATCATAGACTTTACGATGACAGTAAAGAATAAAATTTCGTATAAATGTACACTGAGGATTATTTTCAACCAATCAATGTGAAAATGAAAATTTTGTTTACAAAAGTAATAGGCAATCCAGGTCTAAATTTTTGTACATGCAGGAAAATAAGTCCCCTCTGCGGTGTAAACTCTTAATATGAGGATCTGACCAAAAAACTCTGATGCTTTTAAATCAAAAGAGTGTACTATGGATTTGTAATAATATGTAACAAAATTTCTTTTTATTATTATTATTACTATTTGCCATTTATTAAAAAAAAAAAAAAACTTTTCTTACCTTTTTTAATCCTTTAAATTATATTTAGTTACATTAAAAGCTAATTGATGTTCGCACCTTACATAAATTGGTTTTTGTCAACTTATAAGATTTCTAGTAAAATTAAGCTGAAAATTAATGACAATTTTTAGCAAAAAAAAAAAAAGAAAAAAGAAAGAAAGAAAAGAAAAGAAATTTAATAAATGAATCCACAAAGTCATATCCATATGTTTAAATTATATAGTTAAACTATTATAATGTAAATTCGAGGAGGAGGAGATAAATTAATGGATAAATAGCATTTTAGTTATCAAAAAATAAAAAATAAATTTTATTTAATAGAATGTAATAGTTTATGAAAAATCATTAGACTTAATATTGTTATATTCAAATGCATAAAACTGCAACTTTCCAAGACAGTAATTGAGAAAATAAATTCATCTGAGAATGTTTTATAAGACTGAGAAGTGGCAATAAAATTAAGAAAAAAAGTAAAAAAAATAATAATAGTAATAAAATCAATAAATGAATAAAAAGAAAATATACCCCCCCCCCTCCCAAACTTTGAACTTAAAAATGGTTCATAATATAACCATTTTTTATTTTAATTTATTCCCTATAGAATAACATGGGGACGAATAGTTTCGTTTTCAGGTGATAATGTCGCCTTAAAGAGCACAATAGAAATGGACGACCCGACAAATGCTGCGTGCCGCGCAAGGATTGACCTTGGCTCTAACGGTAGCAGACGAATTCTTGGATTGCTCCAGTTGTTCGGATAGAGATGCAGAAAACCTGGGAATTTTGGGGAATAAACTGGAAACTTTGAGAATTTTACGGGAAAGAACGAATTCGAGAAATCTTAAGCAAATTATATATTGTTTATATAATATAAATCACGGTTAAAAGGTTTTTAGACGTTGATAAGCTTATAACGTGGCATTGTTGTCATTTTATATTTAATACTCGTATATGAGAATTAAAGCTAAATCCTTATTCTTCGTACAAAAAGAAGCCAAAATTTACATATTTGAAAAAATAAAAAGATTATTCTACAGATATGTTACAGTTCTTTCACATGTTCAGAAATAAAGTTTTTTTTTTTTTAAGAAGAAAAAATTAAAATATTATTTTTTGCTAAAAAATTATTTTTATTAGAAATTAAATTTATTAAAGTCCACACACTTTTAGCATTGTATTAAAAATGACTAGATTTATTTATTTTGCTTATTAAAAATGCGAAAATGTCCACTGTGTTATCATGGTACTGTCGGCAGCAAAAGTATCCGAGCACTAACAAAAATTCCTATGTAAAAAAAGTACACTTGATACAGTTTTGTTAAATAAATCCTTGTCGAATCCTGTTCTTAGTCTGCTGTCGACTGACTAAATTAAATCAAACTTTTTGAAAAAGAAGGGTATATTTTTGAGAATACTTTGAAAATCGGAATTGTAAATCTTCGAAAATGACCCAAAACTATTTTATACTAAATTCAATATAAAGGTATTTGAATAAATAAACATACGTTAAATAATGCTTAGACATTTTTATGACATAATCTCCAGTAATAAAGAATGGTGTATTTTAATATGGACAGTAACGGACGATTTTTGTAATCATAACATATCACTTCTTTGGTTGACTAATTGGCAGAAAATTGTTATAAGCATTCTTTTAATATCACCTCTTTTTAAATAAAACGATTGCAATATTTCAGAAGTTTAAAATTCTTTTTATTTTATTAAATTATATCTGATATAATATCATGCATTAGCTATTTTATTATATCCTCATTCACAACAAATATTTTTAAATCATTACCACAAATTATAGCATTAGAATTGTCATTAATATAAAGTTTTAAAGAAACAAAAACAATGCAGAAAAATTTTCATATATTAGCGTTAATTATTAAAATATTCAAAACTTCAAAATTCCCAGTTTTTGGAATTTTTGAAAATTCCCGATTTTGCTTTAAACTCCCAGGGAAAAAAGAACGTTTTTTTTTTTTTTCGGGAAAAAACTGGCATTTTCAAAGTCTTGTAACTCTAGTTCGGAGCTTGTCTATTACTCTCCCCCTCTTCCTGTTAAAAAAAAAAAAAAAAAAAAAAATTAGCCTGTGTTATTCTTAAAGAAATATATATGTATGTGTGTATATATATATATATGTATTGAGCTCTAAAATTTGTAATTTAGTTATTTTTCTCTTCCCCGCTTTTCTTATGGGTTATTATGGAGATCACAGATCAGCCATTTAAATATTATAACAGAACCAGTGTGTGTCTTGAAACATTTGCACACTAAATGAACCCGATATTTTATGTGTCTAATCCAATTTATACTTTAAATTTAATTGTTTTTGTTAATTTATTTGCAGGTGGGTTCAAGTCGGATCGAGTTGAATTTGGTTTCTAACATTGCTTATAATGAATGTATGTGGTAAAAGAGGAGATAGAGGTGGGTTTAACGGGGCACTAGAGCTGTTTGGTGGGCTATTACTATTAGAGACGGTCTATATAATAAATGCCCTTTAATTTTTAGCCCATTTGGCAGCTTTCTAGCATTCAGTTGCCAGGTGATGGGTTCGAATAACGATTCAGGCAAGGATGCTTATTTCATAGTGGTTCGAAATTCCCTTTTAGCCGTAGATCTCAGTCTGTTGAGCTTCAATGTGCAAAAGCCGTGGGTTGTGGCTAAATTTGTAGTTGGTCCTCTAATTGCACTGGTGACTAAATCGATAGTGAAAAACGTGAGTTCATAAATTTTCTTTTCCTGTTTGAAGTTCAAGGTCATTTCATTCAATATTTAAAAAAAGAAAAAGATCGAATAATTAGAGCGATAATCTCAAACACCTAAGACTTTTATTTTCAACATTTTCGCATCAAACTTAATGATTTCGGGTATTTTTACAAATCAGAGTGCTTTCTTTTAATAAAACTGTTAGGGCAGTTCTTTCGTATCGATTTTTTTTATAAGTTTATTGATACGTCGGTAACAAAAGTGTCCGAACGCTAACAAAAATTCCTATGTAAAAAAAGTACGCTTAATACAGTTTTGCTAAATAAATCCTTGTCGAATCCTGTTCTTAGGCTGACAAAGAACAGGATTCGACAAGGATTTATTTAACAAAACAGCATTAAGTGTACTTTTTTTACATAAGAATTTTTGCTAGTGTTCGGACACTTTTGTTACCGACTGTAGATTTAGCAAAGGTGTCTGCCAGGTTGTGCCTATTATCCATATCATGCTATTACTTTTTTAACTGTATCTCAAACTGTATACAAGAATGTATGTGTGTGACGTCATTTGCACTCGGTCCATTTATATGATATAAGGATTTTTCCCGTCAGGCACTGCTTCGTCATGTCCGCCATATCGTCGTTAGAGCCACCACGAATTGTACAGTAGGAAGTAGCACAGTGGTGTGCAAGCAGGCATATTGGGGAAACCGAATCGCGGCCCCATGCAGCACTCGCCATACGAAATAAAAGACAAGTTATTACGAGCTCTGGACCACGAATATAATGTAAGTGTGATTGTTTGCATTATGTAAAGAAATAAAACTGAAAAATCCCAACAATCTCAAGGAAAATATTGGAACGAAAATGAGATCTTGACTTCCGTGCAGAGTTTTTAACGTTAGGCATAACATTTTATTTTAACGTTTAAAACTGAATGCATGGCAGTTTTTGAACAAAAATGCATGAATTACAAAACGAATACCGCGTTGATCGAAAACACGCATTATTATCTCTTTGAATTTGTTACATAAACACCTGTTTTAAGCAGGACATCTAATTGATTACCCATGTTATATATACATAATCATAAATTTCAGTATGTAAACGTCAAAGCACATGCGCAATTTTGGTATATATTATCAAAAATTGGCGGGTTTATTTAATACAACAATTGTTTTGATTCCCTTAACTTAAATTAGTTTTGTTTTCTGCAAGATTTGCAATACCTTAACATATGCAGTAGAGCTAGGAAAAGTGCTGAATGTGGTTTTTTGTATGGTCATCTGCTGCGAATTTTAGACTTCGGAAACACATGTTTATTTCTAACTTTTCTTTCTATATCTGTTTACAACTGTCGTGCATAGTGTGTATTTTTGTCCTTTCTTCACCCCTTTATTTCCTTATTAAAGTTACTTGGGAGAGTTTCAGATTCATTGAGAAAAAAATTCACTGTGTTTGACTACTGCTAATAAATCCAAATCATTAATGGAAAATTGTTAGCTCTTATGGTCATTTCATTTTCAAGAAGTATATATATGTTTATTTATAAATATTGAAAATTAATTTTTTTTTTCATTGACCATAATTTTGCTGCATTATTAGATAGAGAAATATTTCTGGAACACAATTTTAAAAAACAATTATCGATTACTTTATGATAAATCATTCCGTTATAGAGGGATTAAGCAAGAAAAATTTTGTATTTTAATTAAAAAAAAAAAAAAAGAAATATTTTAAAACTATTAACTTCTGAGCTTTTCTTGGTTAAGGTTGCACTTTAAATCACAGGGTTTACTAGTTAATCATAGTAGTTTAATCATTTTATTTATAGTTACTTGTGTACTTTAGTTATTTTTATATGCTAAATGTTAATCCAGATTGCTTTCCTAAATTATTTTTCTTTATATTCAAAAGAGCTCGAAAAATAAGCTGAAAAGAAATAGTCTGAGAAATGTACGAAAAAAAAAAAAAAAAAAAAAAAAACGTATATACATTTTAAATAAACAAAACTGTAAAAATTTAAATTTTAAAACAGTATTTCAATTTTTAAAAATTGTTTATAGAGCTAATGCAGTATATCTAAATTTACATTTAAATATTTAATGTATTTGCTCATTTAGTTTTGTTTAAAATCGAATATTTCAAAATTTTGGAAACAACTTTGGAAAAATAAAATTTTTATTATAAAAAATGTTTTATTAATTTTAACGTTGTTTTTATTCAAACGTTTATTAACATTGTTTTTATTGAATTGTCCAGTTTTTACACTCAGGTGGAAAAAACTGCTTTAAAGTATTTATGTTGGAATTTTTCTTCTCTACTTAGTGTAGAAATTTGCATTCAAATGATTTTTTTATTATAGGAAAAACACTAGTATTAAGAAATGTTTGTCATGTATGCTGCTTAAACAACGAATTAAAGATATTAAAAAATAAAGACATAATCTTGACATATATATGCTTGTATGTATTTTTCTTTTTTTTGACATGCATTAATTTTTAAATATCTTGTTGTATAATGCTCAATTTCTATATATAATCGTTTATTAGTTACTTCAGTCGTCCTTCAAGGTGCTTGATTATTGTAATTATTTTATACACAATAATGCATAGAAACCAGGAGACAATATATATATATATATATATATATATATATATATATATATATAAAAATTAGGGATTTTAAATACAACCCAAGCAACTTAAGATTACATACACATATATATTTTTAAAGTAACAAAACTTGACTTACTTTTATTAAAATATATAATTTACTGTGTGTGTATACTGTATAATTATATATGTATATATACACACACAATGCATAAATAAATACTTACAGTAAATTATTTATATTTGCAACTTTATTCTAATTTCTAACTTCTCTTTTTTAATTTTTTTGAAATTTTTAAATGTCCATTGGTATTATATGCTATTCAAAATAGCATGGTATTCATATATATAATATACTATTCAAAATAGCTATAATGTACTAGTTTTATTAGTTTTAAAATAACATTTCCAAATTAATTATCAGTTAAAATAATAAATTTCAGCTTTTAAATCATCCCCACACCCGTAAACTAAATTGATCTGTTTTTTTTTTTTTTCCTTTAAATCCGGCAAAAAACTAAAAACTGTTTTTGAGCCTTGTAATAAAATTTTTTCCAGCATTGTTTCTGGATGGTTTATGGAACTCCCCCCCCAATTTCCTCTCCTGACAGCCTTATTCACCAAATTTTTAACACGGGGTTTTACCCAGGAATATGCTTGGTTATCTCAAAATCTGTATTCACCATGCAAATTTAACATTTGAGTTGACCTCTTTTTTAATCCTCCAAAACTAGTAGGTTAACTGGTGTTACATGAGCCTGTTACAGTAAATAAACTCTTGTTTACTTTTATTAATACATTGCTTTTTTATTGACCAATCAGCAAGATTCATACACATTTCTTCAAATAACTCTGGGGTCAACTAATCCACAGTTGGTGAATACGAAAACTTTCTAACCCAGAATCAAGGGAGTGCTAACTAACACAAGTGTTACGTGAACCATGGGTTTGGTGAGTAAGGCCGTCAGTGGTATAAAACATAAACATAATTACAATTAAAAATATAAACTTACATTCAGTATTTCTTGATATATTTGTTTTTCATTCACACCATTTTTCCAGTTAATTTCAAATATATAAAATATATGAATTAAAAGAAGGTTTTAAATTGAAAAATTGTTTGAAGTTTTTATCACTGCTAATTAAATGAATATTTAAGTATGCAATAATACAGTAGGGAGTCAAAAATCCGCAAAGCTCGGGACCAGAGATTTTGCAAATTTTAGGGTCATAGGGCATAAATGATTTTCACTTTGAATAATAAGAGCTGCCTATTATTCAAATTAAACACATACTAGAGAACACATAATTGACTTCGCTTGAATATTAAATTATTAGGTACATAAAAATAACGTTGAACTATTTTTCAGTTTTTTTTTTGTCAAATTTAGATAAAATCCTTTCAATTATCAGAAACTTTGTTCCTAGCAGTCTTTCATATTATTATATTTTATAATCATAAAATGTAAGTATAGTCTATAGAATCTACAATCAAGATCTTTTTCAAAAATTCCAATTTGCAGTTTTCTTAATTTCATTGTTTATATCTGACAAGCTGAACAGATTTCGAACTTCAGTGGATTTCTGGCTCTCTATTGTATTTATTAAATTTTAAGTGTACAGTAAATTTATGTATCAAATTTTATTGTATTTATTAATTTATCAATTTTATTGATAAATAATAAATAAGACTACAGCACTAAGAATTTTTTTCAGGTATCCGGTAGATATATTTTAATAAAAATAAAAGAAAATAAAGGTTGGTGAGCGGAGCGAGCAGGGGGCATAGCCCCCTAGTTTATCCTAAAAAAGGACTCTTCACAAAATTTTTATCCTAAAAAGGTCCCTTCATAAAATTTTTATCCTAAAAAAAAACCCTTCACAATTTACTCCTTAAAACAGACCTTTTGATATGAACAGGTCGTCTGAGTATTCAAACGTGCTTTGCTATATTTCCCCAAAAAGCTGATATTCAATTTCTAATTTGTAAAAGCTTTCTATGCATATGTGTGAGTTTCGCTCTATAAAGTGTACCGTCATTGTCTAAAATGAAACTTTAATTGTAATTTTATTTTGCAAAATTACATTTTTCACAATTTCACAAAAAGAGTACCCTAGCCAAAAAGTTTGGAAGAACTTGATTTTAACACTAGATTTTGATTCACAAAATTATGTGGAGATTTTTCACAATTTCTCAAAAACAGGACCCTGTCTCTAAAGTCTGGACAGATCCGTGACTTATTAAATTATTACTTTATAACTTATTAAATTTTTTTTTAAATATTAAGTACTTTTAAAAGAATATTATAAGTAATATTCTTTAAAATATGTATAAATAAATTTTTTTTTTCAAAATCTCCATTTGTATCATTTTCTGTAATAAAATAAACTTGTTTCATTCTGATCCAAAATGTTATAAATTTTCTTGTTATAAATTTATACTCATATTTAAGAGAAAATATTAATATGTAATAGTACACTAAGTGTTGAATCAGTAGTAGAAAATTAATGAAATCTAATCTTAAATATTTCAACGTAGAATATTGTATCATGTTTTACTTTTAAAAATATTTTTTTAAAGCATCTTAAATAATTAAATTATATCAAATATATATATTTATATATCTTTTCTGCTTTAAGGGGATAGTGGATATTGAAAATCGCTCTTTAAAATCATATTTTATTTATGAAAGCATGTATATTCATTGAAATGTACAATATTAAGTATATATATTTTTAACTATTTAAAAAAAAAAAAAAAAAAAAAATCTAAATTTAAAAAAATTAAATGGTCCATGCTACCTAGTTTTTATTATATTTTACCCTTAATTTTACTTCATTACATTTTAGCAATATTTTTTAAACATACTTGTGTATTACATTGTGGATTCATTCATGATTTAATTAACTAGTTAATACCCGTCAAAATTTGAAGGATCATGTGCAACTTAATTCTTTTCACGGCATAAATTTTTAAACATTTCTGTTTTAATATTTCTCATTGCTCTTAACCAGTTTAAAACCCCCTGCTGTAATCAATTATTTTTTGGTTGGGGGGAAGGGGGAATAAATTTCGGGAAACTTCAGTATACAAAATATAAGCATGCTCCATATAATAAGAATAAAATCCCAAGATTTTTCCTAATTTTACTTTAAATATGACCAAAAGAATGAAAGGAGTAATTAAAAGAAAGAATTTATAAATTATGGAAAGAATGGAGAAACAAAGCACACATCAATATTTTTCATGCATATTTTTTTTATTTGATCGCTAATTTTTATCTTTAACATACTTTTCTGCAAACAGCACATGACAAAGAATATGACTCCACAAATATTTAACAAAACGGTATTAAACGCAAATCTTTTAAATACTTAATTATTGCTAGCGCTTCAATAATTTTGCTGCCGACTGTACATAGCATGAAAATAAAATCAATCAAGCCAAAGAATCTCTAGAGATTCTTTGTATCGAGCATTGATAACGATAATGTTCAATTTCAATATGACAGTGCACCATCTATAATCTATTGATTAAAAAAAAAAAAAATCATTTTTTTTTTAAATTTATAAAAATATTTTTAAAATCACAAATTTATAAGGCAAAATAATTTAAAATAAATTTTAATAATGTTTTATGTTTCTTTATTTTCTATAATTATTTTATTTACACTTAGAAATTGACTATGTACTTAATTATAATGCTACTTAAAAATAAATGAATTACAACATTATAACACTTTATTCTACCAAAATAGTATATTTCAACAAAAGTATACTGTTAAATAAATAAATAAAAAATAAGAATGAATCTAATATTTTAGTAAGTTAATTTGCTTAGTAAATTTCTTATAATAAATTATACTATGTAAATTTTTCGTGTATAAAATATCAATATTTTAAGGTTATTCTTTCTAAATTATTTTTTCTATAATATATTATGGAAATGAAATATCAGAAATTATAATTCAGTAGTCTCTCTTTAATCCACACTCCTTGGGACCAAGGGTTGTACAGATTACAGAACATTTTTTTTTTTTTTTTTTTACACATTTCTTTATTGGAGAAAAACTGCTTTGAATTAGCTGGAATATAAGTTTAAATCTTATTATGGCACTTACCTTACAATAAATACATTTACACACTCACAAATACATATAAATATTTATTTTACAAAATTATTTTTTTGACTTTATTTTATCAAACATTGCATGAATTGTTGTTTGCTTCAAGACAGATGGCTGATTAAAACTTTTTGTAGTCTCTGGACAAACATCACTTCTTGTTCAGTAACAATTTTGTTGCATCAAAAAGTCCAAATATTTATGTCCATGAGATATACCTTCCTTAAAAGTAATTTTTTCAGATTCAGCCTCTTCTTCTGATTCTGTCTCTGAGGGATCTGGTGCATTTAACCCATGACTGATAATTTCTTCATCAGACATTTGTTTTGTAGTTAAGCATGGCTCTTCAGTAGTAACCCAATCAATTATATTTTCCTCTTCTAAAATACCTGGCTGTAAATTTTCCAAAGCATTTTGTTACGTAAGTGCGAAGCTGAGCATCTGAGGGTCGAAAGCTGCTAAATTCAGCCTCATCATCATCTATAAACAGTGATGCATGCCACATTTTGTGCCATGCATTCACAAGTGTATCTTTGGTCACAGAGTTCCAAGCATCTGCCAACAGAAAAATGCAATCCTTTAATATTAATATTCTTTCTGCATTCATTCAATGTTTGCAGAGTAGTCATTTCAGACAAAAGTTGTTTAAAAAATGCAGTTTTGTAGTGGCATTTTAAACTATTTATTAGCCCCTGATCCATAAGCTGAATCAAGGAAGCGGTGTTAGGGAGAAGAAATAGGCAGACAAGACACCATTATCTTTTCCCATTGCTTCCGGATGTGCAGAACAATTATCCAAGAGCAATAGAATCTTGGAATCCTGAGGTAATCCTACACTAGTGCAGTGATCCCTTGCGTCTTTTACAAAATGATTTTCAAACCAGTCTCTCATTATAGATCTTTTGTGATCCGTGCCTTCTTGTTGTCTTTATAGGGTACTAGGACTTTTACTCTTTTCAAAGCTCGAGGACGTGTAGATTTTGCAGTGAGCAGAAGCTTACATTTATGAGTTCCAGCTGCATTGCTGCAAACGAGAATCGTAACAAACTCTCTCTTTTGCTTCTTTAAATCCAGGAGGATTACTTTCATTTGAAGAAACAAATGTTTGTCTTTTCAAGCAGTGCCACACTAAGCCTGTTTCATCATTATATATCTGGTCTGGGCTTAAATTTTCTTCCTTAATGATTGTTGATAATTGATCAATGAATTTATCTGCTGCATTGCTGTCAGCGGACAGCTTTTCCCTACAAACTTTTATATAGCGAATCCCATGATGCTGTTTGAAAGATGCTAACCATCCAGTTGAAAAACTGCATTCTTCTTCTATATTAAAGTCTTTATGCAGCTGTCTGGCTTTTTCCTGTAAAAGTGGCCCAGTAATAGGCACACCCTCACTCCTCCTCTATCTAAACCATTCATATAGAATGTTGTCAAGATTAACAGATTTTGCTGTTTTTTAATTGTTCTCAGATCACATAATCCTGCGTTGCAATCGGAATTAGAGTAGTAATTAAGAATTTTTTTTTTTTTTTTTTGTCATATTATTCTTGAGCTGATACCAAATGAAATTGCTAACGATTTTGCAGATGATCCACTTTCTAGTTTCCTAATAATATGAACTTTTTGAAGAATCGTTAATGTAACATGTTTCCGTTTCTCCTTTCCATCAAAATCGCGCTTTATTCCAGCCATCATGCCAAAAAAATGTATATATACAGTGATAAATAACTTGATAAATAAAGAATTGTACTGAACAGGAAGAAGTTTAAAAACTAGGTAACATGCAAAATTTTCAAAAATTTAATTTTCTTTCTTTTCTTTTTTATAAAATGGTTTTAGAGAAATTTTAATGTGCTTAAGATTGATACATTTCAATGCATATATATGAAAACTTTCATATCTATAAGGCAATAATTGAAAAAAAAAATAAAATTACCATACTTTTTTTAAGGTAAACAAAAATGAAAAATCATATGGTACACATTAACACATTCAACTGTGTGCACATATTACATCATATAACTTTCAATGTTCTTTACCTATGTTATCATACAACGGACAGACAGAAAGGCAGACTAATTGAATTTATAATCACTCTTAAACATTGTTAGAAAGTGTTAAAAATGCTAACACAATCGGAAATGCAGCCCTTAATTTCCAATTGCAGCCTGTAATGTCTGAATATTTTAGTGTAGCCCTGAAAATCTGAAGATTAAGCATATTGTATTCTATACAAATTATTTTAGCATATTAATAATAAATGTCAATTTCTTTGAATTTTGCAGTAGAAATTTATTTAAATGTGCTTTATGAAAAGTCTCTCATGAAATGCAGTGCATTGGCATTTTTGAGTGTCCCTGGACACAAACCAATGCCATTTTTAATAGGAAATATTCCATAATGAACTTTAATAACATCTAACATTTTTAAGAAATTCTAAAAATATTTATGGATGCTGAAGGTGGTAGATGAACAGTCAGACATACAGGTACACTAATTCAAATCGTATTAACACTTAAAAATTGTTAGAAAGTGTTAAAAACACTTAATGTAAACAAAAATGTAATTTCAGCAAATTTCTAATAATAGACCTTAATGCAAAAGGCAAAATTGGGAATATCCATTAGTGGCCAGTGCACTAGAAGTCTTTTTTTTTTTTTACTAGCCACTTTTTTTTTTTAAGTTAGAAATGATAAAGACAATCTGTTTTAAAAACTTCTGTATAGATTATTTGTAGTGATATAAAATTATACAATCTAAATAAATATGATGCTAATACTAATAAAATTATGAATACTTTTAAAAAGTTATATTGAGGTTATATTAAATTCCATGGGTAACCGAACTGATTGACATTTACAGAGCAAAAAAAAAAAAAAAAATACTACACTAGAGGTGCACAACCTGCGGCCCGGGGGCCACATGCAGCCTAGTAGCCATCAATTTGTGGCTCGTGGAAAGACAGACATTTTAGGTCGCATTCATCAACAGCAGAAGAGAAAAAAATAAAGAGAAAGAAAAAATATTTGTTGCATTCGCAAAACTGACATTTCCAAAACTTTTTTCTTTTATTGGGGGGGGGGGGGGGATGCAATGTAGGGAATGAAAATGTTGGTTTTTATATGTATTTCTGTTTGAGATCTAAATTTTCCATTCTATTTCTCAATAATGTAACCCACAGTATATTCCTTATTTTTTTTATTGGAAAAATTATGAAATAATCAATTAGTAAGTGGTTATAGCTTTATCTGTCTGAGAAGATTAAAAACTGAAAAATGTAAGTATCAATAAGTAAATGCTCCTCCTTCCTCCCTTTTCTAAAAGAAAAAAATCTGTTCCCAAAATGTAATAATGTGTGTTAAAATTAATGAGGAAGAAACATAAATTTATAACACACAACTGTACTTACAACATAACTAAGAAGAGAACAACTCTGGACGGTTGCCAAATCTATAACATAAAAACATGGTGTTGCCAATCAATCATACAAATATTATGACATCTTCCCTTTAAAGGTAATAAAAAATTTAAAATAATGATGAAATAAAAACTATATACAAAATTTACAAATCAAGACGTTCTGGTGGTCTAACAACTCGGCCAGAACGGGTGGTCACAGTTAGAGAAAGTTTATTAGTCTTATAAGAATTATTAGAGTCTGAATTGTTAAAAGTTCTTATAGGTTTTGGATCTAATTGAGTCAGAGGACCTGGATCTTTAGAAGTATTATGCTGAGTTGATGGGTGAACCACAATTTGTCTATTTGGAGGAATGTCTGCTTTTGTTTTCTGTATCACTCCTGAATTCCGTCTAAATGTACTACCATCTGCAGTAGTAACCAAATAGGATCTAGGAGCATCTGTAGTAACAGCAGGAATCCAATTTCGTGGGGATACTCTAAGTTTTACCTTTCTCCTTCCACAAATACTGGAGAGTGAACACTCACAGTCGTTGAGCTAAGTCGCTGTTTCTCCCTGACTAACTGAAGGGGTATAGATGATGATTCTCGTTGCAAACATAGAGATGGGTGTATGGGAATTAAAGTTCTAGTAGGACATCCAAAAAGTCTTTCTGCAGGTGAGGTCAAGTTATTACGAGGAGTATTTCTCCAATTTAGTAATGACAATCTAATCTGTAATCAATTTTTCAATATAAGATCTTTTAAGTAGCAAAGAAAGAAAGAAGCTGACGAACTAATGAGCTGTTACAGATTGACTCACCTTTTGTACCCGCGAGTGTGATGCATGCGCAGGAAGGTTGGAATACATCTGCATATCACTGCGAGTCCACATGCAGATAGTCACGAATTTGCATATGTTCCATTTACTCCCCAACGTTTCATTTGCCCAATTTCAACGAACGCTGTTTTCAGTGATGTACTTGAAACAAAAGGCTAAATTTCTCCTGAACTAAAACACCGATATAGATTATTGTGGGCTCATTCTAAAGCTTGTGGAATGAAGAAGTTTTGGGTAAATTTGACCGATTGTAGCTTGAATGGTGTTTGCAGAATTGCCAGTTAAAGAATTTGGTGACAACTCTATTTAAAACTTTGCCAATGTTTAGCGCTTGTAGCTCGCCGTCAAATTAAGGTATCCTGATGTAAATGGTGTCACCCGATAGGCTTTTTTCTGCTCTTTCCAAATATGTGCTATTTCGAGTGTAGTCTTCAAGAAAGCTCACAAATTTGGGGTTTTTCAGACGGGATGAAAAAAATCCAGATTTTTCTTCTATCTACCATAACTTGGAAACGGTTAGAGATAGGATAGGGTTTCTATGGTGTTTTATGCTTCCCATGGGCTGTTCTATCACCTCCTTTCGTTTGGCAGATTTTGTCACTCGCCCTGTATATACTCTATAACAAACAAAAAAAAGTGACGCACCAAGAAGGTGAAAGAGTAATGCAAACTGGGCACAAATTGACATACGTACAGATTTTGATGGAATCAAGCACCAATTCATCATTATCGTCGACCCTACGTGCAACTGGTACTTCAGTGACTTCAAAGACCCTTAATAGGTGGCTTAGTGAAATGGGGTTGAGCTCAGTCCCCGGATCTCTCTGCCAATGAGGATGTTCAGAGGATCATAAAAAAGGGTCCTACAACCAGCTCGGGATTTTCCAATCTAATGCACCAATTGGACAGAATTTGGCATGATACTTTACAGAAGCACATCTGCCAACTCTGTCAATTAATACCAAGCCGAATAACTGCGTACATAAGGGCCAGAAGTGGACCAACGCGTTATTGACATGTATACTTTGTGAGGCCCTTTCTCTTGATTAAATCATTCAAATTTTCTGAAACTAATCAATTGTTCTCCACACGTACATCACATCTACCAATTTTTGTCCCATTCGAACCACTCATTCCACCCCATCTACAAATTTTTGTCCCCACTTCTCTTGGTGCATAGTTTTTTTTGTTATAGAGTATGGATGGATGTATGGATGGATGGATGGATGGATGGATGACTTTCTGCTTTTTTCATATCTAAAATATTTTGTGCTTTCTAATATTTGGGGGGGGGGGGGAACTCTTCAAAAATTCTTAAGATACTATGTAGTCAATGAAAAATTTTCTTTTATAAATTGACACCTTTTCTACTAATTATCTGCAAAAATTAACACGTCGGACATTTGGGGATCGAACTCTCGACCACCGCGTTATTAACATGACACTCTAACCGACTAAGCCATGGCGCGACAAACTGAACAGCTTATATTTACTTTAAAATGGAAGTGCCTTGTTTATTAGCATGACGTGAAGACACAATCACAAAGTGAATTTCATATAAAAAAAACTTCTAAAAATGCAACTTAAAAAAAAAAAAATCATAAAATTAATTAGACAGATGTTTCTCAAGATTCTGTAAAGTAATGCAAAAGTATAAAGAAGTTGATTTAGAAAGATGCGATAATCTTTTAATTTTGAAATGCTAATGTGATGAGTAGATTGCTTGTAGCAAGTGCAAATTTTTATTCAATAAAACATAGAACTTTCTTCTGAAAATAACTAAACATCAATATACAGGTTTCTGCAAAAATTAATCAATCAATTGTAAAAAACTGACAAATAGTTTTTGAAAATATTGTAACAAGTAGCAAAAAAAGTGGCCACCAATAGTAAAATTATTAGTGGCCACTTTTTAACAGTAAGTGGCCAGTGCTAATTTTTCTCTATACTTTAATGTAATTAAATATTTTTGTGTGGTCATGTAAATATTAATGCTATTCATACTATATTCTATAGAAAGCATTCTTTTGTGTATATAAATATTTCATTAAGATTTGTGCAAAGTAAGGTTATTAAAGTATGGTTTATAGAAATACCTCTGAGTGTACAATGCTTTGGAATATTTTCAAGTGTTCCAGTACACCAACCATTGGTGGTATTTTTTCCATTTTCAATAGAAAGCATTAGATAATGAACGTGAATAAAATATCAGTTTCAAGAAATTTCAAAAATCAGTTTCAAAAATATTTATGCGAGTTAGCACACACACTTTTCAACCTTGTTGGAAAGTGTTAAAAAGCATTAGAAAATAAGAGGTAATTGAGAAGGGAATGAGAGCTTGGTTTGTTCTTAAAAAGATCGTTATTCAATACACACTGATTGATACCTTTTACCCTTCATGACAGTGTCCAAATTTAGCACGATGCCAAGATCAAACAGTTTTTACAACTGGATGTCTAATCATTTCAACAGTATAATCTGCAGTTGAAAATAATTAATGCTAGGAATATTAAACAATTTTTATTCTAAATTACGTTGTTTATTATTAATTTGATACTTTTACATTTCATTTCAGTTATAAATTGCTAAATAATATTCTGTATTGCAATGAAATATTCCATATAAAATCTGAATAAGTTTCTTTTTATTGAGTAAACATTTAATGCACTTAAAATCTGTATTAACTACACATACAATTTTTCAACCAATAAATTTACTCCATTTTATTGACAAAGGCTTTAGATTTTCACATTGAAACACTGATACTAATAAAAGAAAAAGGCTTTGCAAGAAAATAAGAGTTTTGTAATTATCATATCTATAATGAATTACTTTCTATAAGTGTCCAAACAGGGATATAAAATTAATGACCTGTCTACCTTTTTTTTTTTTTTTTTTTTTTTTTTTTTTTAAATTTAATACACTAGGGGGCTCTGCCCCCTGCTTGCTCCGCTCACCAACCCCCGAAGGAGGCTTTGCCTCCTCCCCGACTCACTTTACTTATTAACACATGCAGAACTTTGCTTGCCTATTTGCAGCTTTCTTTCACTGAAAAGGAATATTAATACTGCATATTACAAGACAAAATCAGAAAATTATTATGGAAATCCTCATATTCAATGTCAAATTGAAATATATAATATTTATATATATTTTTTTAATAGAAAGAAAATCATAATATCTAGACTATTTTGCATTACAGCTTTAGTATATGACCCTTTTTTTTTCTTTTTTTTTTTTTTTTCAACCTTAAATCCGGACTACAGTACCCCAATCGGTAGAGCGCCGAGCTCGTAATTGGAAGATTGTGGGCTTAGTTCTCGAGCCGACCAAAGACTGTCGTGTACACTAATGGTAGCTGGTGTTCGTAAAATGTCATGGCCACAATATCCTCCGTGTTCCCATCAAAATTATACCTCTGGAGGACACCAAAGCTGGGGAGCTGTCCCCTTTGTGTAGGACCAAAACTGTGGTGGAATGTCTCCGCATCCCAGACCGTTGCCAATTATCGATAGCACAGTAATGGTGCGATGTCAATCACAACCTACCTAATTATCTACCTACCTACAACCGTGGATCATATTTTAATTTTCCTGTGTAAGAAGATTAATTTTCTGAAAGTAGAGAAAAAAAGTTATTTACTTTCTTTGTTTTTTACATCCATAGTTTCGGGCTGCGGTACCCTAGTCGGTAAAGCATTGAGCACATAATTGGAAGATTGCCGATTCGATACTTAAGCCGGCCAAAGACCGTGGACACGATGGTCTTTGGCACACTAATGGTGGCTGGTGCACATAAAGTCTGTCGTGGTCGCAAAGTCCTCCATGTTCCTATCCCCACTATACCTTTGGGGATCACCTCCATGAAGGTTCACAATTGTGATGACATGTCTCCGGAACATCTCTAGGGGTGCGTCCCAGAACGTCGCCAATTACCCATAGCGCAGTATTGGTGAGACGTTAAATCCAACCAACCTACTTAACTATGTACAACCATGGATCATATTTTAATTCTCTCGTGTAAAATGACTTCATGACAGAAGAACGTCACTCAGAGAAACTTTTTTCAAAACGGCAAATAGAGTACCTTCATAAACTTGTCGTTTTTAGTTAATAACTTCTTTAATTAAAACTAGCTGGAACCCGTCAAATTCGACGGTCATTTTATTGACTGTAATGTTTCAAAAATCATCGCATCATTATTAAAATATATTTCAAGTTAAAATATCTAATATAATTTATGACATTTCACTTAAGAACTTCGGAAAAATCCTTATAAATAGAAATGAACCTTAAATTTGTAGTATTTCATATCTTTACCTCGATTTTGTTTGAATTTCTATTTTTAAATAAAAGCATAGCGAAAAAAATCAGCAATAACAAAAAAAAAATTACCTTGAACCGAATGAAACTCTGCCTTGTGACCCCTGTGCCTGTGGCAGTGTATATGCGGATCACTAATAACATGAAAAAATTCTCAAAAATTAACCTTGAACCGAACGAAACTTTCACTCGTGTTTCTGCTGCCTGTGGCACCGTATAGCAGGCATGTTATGCAAAATTCACTTTCCTCCACCAGGGGGTGCAGTATGTTGTATACAAACATCACCAATTGCCTTGAATTTCCAAGACTTTTCAAATAAAGTGTCCCATGGTGGTGTCAACTGCAAAATCCTTTAGTTGCACTTTCTACCGCCAGGGGGCACAGTGTGTTCTGTACGAACATAAGGTGTAACATAAGGTGTAAAATGATAGGGTCTACTACAAAATCACCTAGTTCCATTTTTCACCACCAGGGGTGCACAATATTGTATACAAATATCCCCAATTTTCATGAAATTTCAAGACCTTTAAAATGATGTGCTACATGTGTGGGTTTAGAATGGACTTCCCTCTCAAATTAATTTCTCCCTTTCCTCCCCCAAATTTACTTTCCCCCTTTAAAATCGAAAATTCCAAAATCGCAGAAATTGATTTTTTAGTATTGGAGTCTAGTCCCCTCATGTACATTTTCTTCACCGTGAACATGGGCGTCGGCACATAGGGGCAAGAGGGGGCATTTGCCCCCTCCTGGAAAATTCTAATAAATAAAAAATTATTTTACAAAATTAGTATTCAAGCTTTAAAACAATGTCAGTAGAATTCAAATGACCAAATAAAATTTATATCACAGAGCCGACAATTTGAGTCAAACTGACCCGGCCTGCACTTATAGGTTGTCTCTAACCTTTCCCTGAAAACAGATTTTAAATCGACGATAAGTTTTTCGGATTAGTATTGGTTTAGAATAAATTATACAATTTTTACAAGTAAAAAGTTTTAGCTTAAATTGCACGCATAAAAATTTGTTGTAGTAAATGCTTACACACACACTCTCTTAATCACCACATTTGAATCTAAATAAATTTTTAAAAATATGCTGAAATTTCGCAATTTTTAGTTTGCCCCCTCCTGAAAATTTTTCTTGCGACGCCTCTGACCGTGAAGTAATTTGGAGCTGAGTTAAGCTCGCAAACATGTTCTTAACCTCTGCCCCCCGGGAGGGGGGGGACGGTTGAACTTTTTTTTTTTTCTCTCTTTTGATGATACATCTACAGACCAAGACCTTTTTTTAGACACCTCAACCAAATTTTTACACTTAGCCATTCTCTCAATTTAGTGGATACTTACAAAACACGTTTCATATTAATATGTAGGTACAGCGCATTCAATCAGACATTCGGAAAAAGTCAAAACTAAAATATAAGAAATATTGAGAGACAATTAAAAAAAAAAATATAGGAAAAATAGGAGGTTTCATAAATATATAAGAAGTACATAGGAGTGCTGCGAGGCCTGCAAATGTGGTGTCATTTTCGCTTAATATTTTCACTCAGAACTTTTATATCAGAAACATATAAAAAATTTTTTGCTAACCAATTAATTCAGACAAAAAGATATTTAGACAGAGGTTTATAGCAAAATTAATGAAAATCAACCTTTTTTAGATACCGATGTTGGTACTCCATACTCCATCCAATTTTATCAAAACTTTACAAACAGATCTGTACACTGGAAATCAACTACTGTAATTTCTGGTAGATACCCCACAGGTAAGATGTCATTTCTCCACCAGAAATTTTATTTAATAGAGAAATCTATACTTTTTCAAAGGAAGAGCTCGTACAAATATAAATTTATTTATCAATTAAATTTCTGGTGCAAAACTGGATTATATAACCTGCGGGGTATCTACCAGAAATTACGGTAATACATATGAAAGGATATTTAAAGGGTAGATAAAATGATTTTGCAAACAAAACCTGTAGAACCATTTTTTTTAGAAAATGAATGCAGAGTTAAAATTGGACTACGAAATCAGAACATACCAATTTTTATGCAAGTAACCAATAAAAAGCATCTGCAAGATGGTATACATGGTGAATTTAAAGAAAATCGTTAAAATAGTTTTTGAGATACAAGTAAAAATAAATTGACTTGATTTACAACTTTCCAATTTTTTACCAAAATTTAGTAAACACATCTGTACACCTAACTTATCTTCATTATAAAGGTATATTGTTTTTTTTAAGATATGATAAATATATGATAAATATAAGATATTTCATTTTAATTCTGATTAATCTTTTGCCTGCAAAATTATGCAACATGAAGAACTCTACTTAAATCTTGTTTTTTAGTTGTAATCAACTGTCAATTTAATTAGTATGCAGCATAAACTGGGAACACAGAACTTGTGAGTTATTTGAAACAAATTGGGTAATTTGTAAAAAACTTTGTCCTTTATTTACTTAACTTTTATAAAAATTCTTGATTTAAAAAAAAAAAAAGAAAATATTATGTAATTATTTCAGAATACTTTTTAATTATAAATATTTGTTAAGAGGATATATGAAGTGTTTATTATATCAACAAACAACTACAAAGTGTGAAGGCTAAAAATTGCAATAATTAAATGTTAAATAATTTAGGTTATGCCAGTTATTGCACTCTTTGAGTGCTCAAAATGAAAAAAATTCTCACTTAAATTTGAAATAGCCCACTTTTTTTTTTTTTTTTTTTTTTTTTAACAATAAAGTGCATATGCATTGTCTTATTTTTTTCTCTATGTGTAAAGTAAAGTTCATGCGTTTGTATGAGTTCTAGAGTATTGTTTATATTTTTCAGCATTGGAAACTACTTTTAATTTTTTTTTTCTGTTTTTTTTATACGTTTATTTAAATGTTACCATTTACATTTTCTCTCTCTGCTACATATGTATATCTTATTAAGTATATTCAAAAAATTATATATGCTTATGTGCATTATCATTATTTCTATATGGCACCGAAAATAATCAACAAACTATATAGAATGATGGTATTTATTTACTCAACATAGTGTTTTAAAATATGCAAAGAGGGGGAAAAAATAAATAAATAAATAAAACTCAACAGTTTGTATATTGCAACCAAAACATACAATTTACAATCAAATTTCAAAAATAAACTAAATACATAATGGGAGTAACTAATTTTAAAAATACTTATCTTTGGTGCAATACAAAAATACCGATAAGGCTCGATGCAATTTCGTGAAAATTGTAATAATCTAACATTTTGAATATACTATACGAACACAAAACATTAAAAAATGCAAAGAGTAATATTTCATTTAAATATATACGAAGTAGTAAAAAGGTTAAAATGCTAACAGTAACATTTTAATATAAGCATATACAAATGTTAACAGAAACACTAAACAAAATATCTATCGCAGTACTCTAGAATTCATGACAAATATAAACTTTAAGTAAAAGAAATAATTTAATAACTAAAAAAAACAATGCATACACACCTTACTGTTTGTAAATAGGGAAAATTGTAAAATTTTTATCAAATATTGAAAATTAGCATCGGCATCTTCGCTGTGTAAACCATCATCTCGTTCTCCAGTCTCGAGAAAGCATGAGCCAATCAGGTTTCTGAATTCGCTCGCTCTAGAAATCCGAAGAGGCTCTCAGCGATTGGTCACCGGTTTCGTCTAAAGACAGGAACAACCTCCGTGCACACCCGGATCGTGCGATTTTGGTCTTACAGAAAATCGCTTGTGTTTTAATATATAAGATGATAGAAATTTCTAAGTGGCTGAAATGTCTTACTTGGAGTACTCGGAACACATTGATACTTCTCATGACGTGAAGGACCCTGCCCTCCGTTAGAAGACTAGCTAACTCTGCACAAAATTAAAATAGGTTTTCTATATCTCTTAAACCTGAAGCTACTTTTTGCTAAAATTGTTTGCTAAAGTAGCCAAATTCGACTTCTGCAATTCTTTTTTTAACCTTTATAAGCTACAACTGATCTAAAAAAAATATATTTAAAAAAAAAAAGTCGCGAAATTTTCATCTGAGGGGAAATTTAAGTTTGAATTTTCTCCTCCGGATATCCGTCAGATATCCGGCTTGAAATTACCAGATATCCGTATCCAGACTGTTGATATCCGGTACCCCGTCAGATATTTAAAACTCAGCCGGATAGGGCAGATACCAGATAGTTACCGGATATCTGTTTATCCCTAATTTTACTCCACACGTGGGGTGAAAGATCTGGGGGATGAAATATCCTAGGGGCGAGTTCTGTATCCTGTTTCTTGCACTATAGTGTTGTCATATATTCCACAAAAATAGCACTGTTTGACTCGGAATTGGAAAGATTTTGTACATGTTGGTAAAAATTTTAATATAAGCCATGGTATTTAGTGTTCAAATCATTTTCTGTTCTAAACCATTTTAAATTGGCCAAAAGTACTGTAAAATACCTTTTTTAAGCCTGTCTTTAGCTTTCAAGAAAAATCGGGATATATTTGGGTACGTAGGCGCACCGACTTTTGCTTTTTACTATGGGGGCGAGATTTATTGCTGACAACCGGTTCAAGGTGGTGGGGAGGGGGGGGAAGTATCGAAAAAGAATTAAATTATTTAGAGCAAACCAAGTTAATATAATTACACCTTAGCTCCGTACGTTTAAGGCGACCCGGCACTTTCTCTACTTTTTTTTTTTTTTTTTTAGGACTGAAGTAAAGCTGGAAATTAGCGGTTGCCACTCGCCACATGGCGACTAGATCTTTAAAAGTGGCGACTAAAGAAATTGCCTTTGGTCGCCACCGCAGTGGCCACTTCTCTTCTACCCATTCTTTATAAAATATACCCCATTCCACGGCAAACTTGGATCGCGCGGCGGCTTTTTCGCGGTAAACGCGCCGCGCAAAGAATTCAGGCTGTTCTAAAATCTAACCTTGCCACTTGCAAACATATTTCGGAAGTCAATTTTAATAGTAAACACTTAAAATTCTTCTACCCATTCTTTATAGAATACCCCATTCCAATGCAAACTTGGATCACGCGGCGGCGTTTTCGCAGTAAACGTGTCGTGCGCCTCGATTTCAGGCTTTCTCAAATCTAACATCGCCACTTAGAGACATTTTCGGAAGTCAATTTTAACAGTAAACACTGGAAATTGGCAGGTAGTCTTATTCATATACTAAAAAAACGTATGGCTTTTTTCCATTTTTATATAAAAGTATTAGATTTTGATTTTTAAAAAATACCAAAATGAGAGTTTCGGCTAACTTTCGGGAGACAGAGACGAAAAGAAAGCTCGTGAGATAATCAATCGGCTGAAACTCCGATTGTATTACGTTCGCAGAAAAATTAAAAACGTCATTCGACGCATTTTCTTTGTTATTTTATACCACTTTCTTTTCAAACTTGGCATTTCTATCCATTCCCAACGGCCGTATCGCATTCAGTCATACGCGTGGTTTTGGTTTCTCGAAATTTCAATCTTTAAAACAAGCTTTATATAGTAAATATAAATTTTGGATTTATTGCTTTAATATGAAGAGATTTAAAGAAAATCCTCAATCACAAAGCAACCGTAGTGGTAGTAAACGTGGAGCTACAGATAATTCTGTAAAAATAACATCTTTTTTCGGAAAAAGGTAAGTGCGTTTTCTGTTATTATTAAAAAAAAAAAAAAAAAAAAAATGTATATATGTATGTATGTTTTTAGTTCTTAATCCGAAGAATGCATAATTTATGGAATATTTTATTTATTTACTACATATTATTTAATATTTGTTATTGCATATGAACTATTTTTTATTTTCTTCTATATGTAATATAGAGAAAGTATTGGATTCGCGAAAACTTTCGACCTCCGTTTTTTGACGGATCTACACGTTTTGGGGTGTCCTGAACACGAATTGATAGTTTTTAAAAAATGTCTGTCTGTGTGTGTGTCTGTGGTTTAGTGTTTTCACCGTATCTCACGAACCAATGAATAAAATTCAACCAAACTTGGTATATAGTTGGACCCTGGCGGGGCATTTTGCTGATTAGATTTGGGGATCAATAGCCCAGCAGGTGGCGCTGTGATCGCATTTTATGTAAATTTTTAACGTGGCAGTATAGGACAAATTTTCCTAATTTATAATTCATTTGTAACATGAAAAAAAAAAGGAAAAAAAAAAACTTGCAAAATAAAAAAAGTATTATTAAAAAAATATTTTTTTTATTTACATATACTAATATATTTTCATGAATCAAAGATTTTTTTTTTTTTTTTTGAAAAAGTAGAAAATCGACACCATTCAGGATAGTGAAGGGGCAATATAATCAGAATTTTTCTGTTATAAAATAATATAACCAAAAGAGCATTTTAAACATATGAATTTTGTATTGAATAGTATTTTCTTACATTCATAGTATAAATTATGTAAATCTATTCCTATTTCATTTATTAAAATTTATCAGAAATGTATTATTGTGGATGAGTTTCAAAAAGTTGACTACCTTAATTATTTTCTTAATGATTTGTCGAGACTGAACATTGAAAAAATTGAAGAAAAGAAAATTTTATTTTACTTTTACTTTTATCAACGAGTGGCCAGTGGCCACTAACTTTTTAAAAGTGGCCACTAAAAAAATGAAGGCCAGTGGCCACCAACCAAATTTCTTAATTTCCACCTTTAGACTGAAGACAATTAGTCTCAATCTGCGAATTTTTACGATACTTGGACATTTATCAAAATCTAAAATTTATCGAAAATATAATTGAATAAATTGAAAGCGATGTTATAATTTGCAAAATAAAAAACTGATAGTCCTCTGTACTAAACTAAATTCTGCTTTTGTCAGAATTTCATCTTTTTTTTTTTTTTTTTTTTTTTTGAAAGGAAAAGAAAATTAATAACCAGTTTCGAAATGGACATTATCGACGAAAAAGTTTGCTTTTTAAATAATTTTGAATTAGAAAATAAAAAGCACACGTGCAAAATGAAATAAAAAATAAAACAAGATAATTAAGTTTGAGTTGGTAATCTGTATAATATTTCTCTAACGTGGTCCAGTTACGATTATATTTTGTTGAAGCGATACGATAATGATCTACAGTATAGGATCTCTTATCCAGAAAGTTTGGAACCTGGGATATTCTGGATAAGGGGTTTTTCCATAATTCAGAACACTTTATTATATGTATAAAAATGGTGTAAAATAATTTCATAAATAGCAGTTATAAACATGAATAATATACATAAACACTTTACCTATATATTTGTTCAATTTGTTCATTTAATAAATTATTTCCACAAAGTAAAAAAATTCTTAATTAGAATTTTAAATTATAAATAATAATAGTAATAATAAATGATAAATAAACATATATAAAATTTAATTTTGGACCTGAGAATAAAATCCTTTCATTTGGATTTTGCAAGCATTTCTATGATTTTTTTTTGCTTATAGTGTGTCTCTAATACTAATTGTTCATAAATGTTTCAAATATTTTTAGCACATAATGCTAAATATTTATGAAATGAATTCTAAATATAATGGAAATTAATAAAAACTGTTTAAAATTTTTATAACAACTGGGACTTCATGCATGCAACCTGAGTTCAAGGGTAAAATTCATCTGCTATTGGGCACTTTAAGAAGTATGTATTATTAATTAATCTGTTAAAAAATACCATAAAAATTCGTCTTCTAACCTAAATTTCCAACATTTTCAGTAATTATTTGGATAATTTTGTGCTTGCCATATTTCCCCAGAATAACACCGTAGCAGTAAAGAAAACAGGTTGTAAAACTATAATTCTGACCACTGCTATTGTGTAACTTTAATTCTTAAATTTTACGATAATTAAAAATTTTGGTAGTTGGCATTTTGCATTCTGGTTTTCGGAACATTCTGGATAATAGGTTTCCGGATAACTGATCCTATACTGTATTAATAAAATACGCAAGGGAAAAAAATATTTATAAATGGGTAATATTTAAGCACACGCACTCAGCTCAATGACCTTAAAAAAAAAAAAAAAGACATTTGTCTTATGAGATTATTTATTTTTATTTATTATTATTATTATTTTGTGATATTTCAATAAATTTCTTATTTTTCCTGTTATGGAGATAATTTAAACTTCTCAAATGGGGGAGGGGGAATGGAGACGGAAATAAGGATTCTAATGCATTAAGAGATAATGCCCCAAAACGATTTAATTCCTGCTATGAATATATTTCTGTAATTTTTTTTATACATTTTGTTTATATATATAAACATGGATTAGACAAAAAAATTTCTGAAAGCTAGAAATGCAAGGAAAAATATATTGGCAATTTAGTTACGAAGCAGATAAAGAAGGTTAATAGTTAAGTTAAAAAAAAAAAAAAAAAAAAACAGTAAATTTACTGCATAAATCTTAAGCTGTAGATTTGCAGCAATACTGTAAATTACTTGCTACTCAAAAATTAAAATAAATTAAATCATATACAGACGTTGTCTCCTTTTGTCCCTTCTAGGATTAACTAGTTTTTTTTTTTTTTTTTTTTAAGAAACTTTTATTTAGCACCTAATTATAGGTATATTATGAAATGTTATTAACAAGCAAAGTAATTTTTACAGAAAAAACAAATCACTTTTTTTTTTTTTTTTTCCCAACTTAAAAGTTTAAAATTCTTTTTTTCTACAGTTTTCTATGCTTTGTCATAAAATTTGTTTTACCCATAAGAATGTGTTATAACTGTAGAAGTGGATTTTGTAATTTTATTAATTATTTTTAGAGAGAAAAAAAAAATAAAAAGTATATATCTACTAGTCTATACAAAATTTTGAAGAAAAAAATATTTTTTCTTGTAAAAATATTACAAAATGAGTGATTCAATACCAACTCACCTAAAAAAATAAAAGTAGGTTGCATGACCGACTCAGATTGTCTTTAAATTAGGTACACAGATTGATGATATAGAGGCATGAAAAAGTCCAAACTTTTAGTTACCTACTCCACTTTATTTATAGATATATAGGCCCTTGAATTTTGTCCGCCTCCTCAAAATACAAAGAAATTCATGTTATTTAATTTTTTTTTCCTTAAAAATTGTGCTCATGTAATATTAAAGTGTTAGGTATCTATGGAAACTAGTTATCCCAGGCATTCAGAAAAAAAAAATACTACAATGTTTATAATGAAAATTGTTAAGGTACAGTATTCTTAGAAGTTGCAACCAAAAAATTTGATTTTCCTGATTTTGCTAAAATTGAGACATAGATTCCAAAAAAAGGAAAATAAAACCAAAGGTTTACTCACTTTCTGGTAGAGTACAGGTGTTCACCATAAATTACTACACAATAAGTTACTTGGGTTTCTCACTCCTTCCTGGAAATATTTAAGCTTAAAGACAAACCATAGGGCAAACACATGCAATTTCGGCCATCTTGGCAGCCATTTTTCTCATAAAGGGGGAGCACTAGAAACTTTTTTTTTTTTTAAATAAGCTACTGATGTGTTATTCACAGGAAAAGAGTTTACTTTTGGTTATTATTTGCATAGAGATATACCTTGCTGATAGTTGCATGTTTTTCTCTAATACCATATGCTTGTGTTTCCCCTCTCACAGACTTAACATTAATAAAAAAAAAGATGTAAAAAAACAAAACTTATTGAGTATTATATAAATATTGATTTAATACATGTATCAGACTTTATTTACCCTCTGAACGTTACTTAGTTACTTTTAGAAATAGTGTTATTAGGTGAATGAAGCATTGAATAAGAAAGCAACATTCCGATTTTATAATATTCTGGTATTAAAACAAAACTAATGTGTACTCTATTTTTGTGATATCTTTAAGAAAAATGTAGGCAACCTTTTTAATTTTTAAAAATTCAAGTTAGTATTTAGTGAAGAAATAAAATAGTTACAAAACAAACACCTCAATTTATGTAATCTCAAAGAAGCGTACACACTTTTTAAACAGGAATATCCCAATCACAAGATTGGATTATCTAAATTTGCTGATTTGCAACCGAAGTGGTGTGTGTTAGCTGGTAGTACAGGAACTCATTCAGTCAATGTCTGTATGATTCACGAAAATGACAGGCTAATGATGGCACCTCTAAAACAATCTATTAAACCATCTATCAGTGTTTTTTTTGCCTCGTGTGCGACATTAACAATGAAGCTTGTATGCTAGGATTTCGTTCAGTGTCCACTCCAAACTGCATTTGAAGAATTTTTAGATATGTTAATGGATGATTATGATGAAGAATCTGAAGTGATGTTTCGATGGTGGATAACTACAGTCCATTCAACACTCATTAAATTACTTTGTCTGCACCTGATTTTAAATCGGAAGTTTTATTGAAAATGAAGTCTTTGGCAAAACACCATTACATTGCAAAATCTCAGAGTATTTAAAAACAAGAAAAGCAGAACTAAAACCAGATTAGTGCATTTTATTACTTGATTTTTCCGAAAATTTTACTTTTATTGTACAGGATGCAATACAGGGATATCACTGGGAAAACATGCAAGCTACACTCCATCCTTTTTTAGCGTGTGTTCGGCCAAATGATAACCTAAGTGTTATTTCTATGTGTATTATCAGTGACTGTTTGACACATGATACGGTGGCAGTAGTTTCTTTTCAAAGGCCTGTAATTCCATAGTTAATATCACAATATCTAGATATATAGAAAATAATTTATTTCAGCGGTAGGTAGAGGTGAAGACTTACGGTCACCACTTGCCATGTGGCGACTTAATTTAAAAAAGTGGCGATCTAAATTTTGTTCTATAATTGCCAATCAGGAATATGCAATTTTTCCGCAAATTCGCAGAAATCTGCGATAAAACATTTTTCAACTAATTTCTAATTTCAGCAATTATATATCTGTTAATAAAATTAAACCTCGCATAATATGCCAGTACAGATTCTTTGCCCCTCCCACCCTCCTACAGACTCAAAATAATTTCATTTTCCTCTAATTCTAATCATAACTATTTTCACCAAAACTAAATGCAAAACTGGTGTACAAACGATAAATAGACAGACTTCTTCACACACCATAAATTTTAAGCCAGCAGAACCGGTTTCGAAAGGACGTAGCCTTCCTTCATCAGGTGCAAAAAAACACGTGCTACTGCCTTGGAGGCAATAGCAAGACTGAAAGCAGGGCAAAATCCAGAGTGGGAGGAGCAACACAAACAATCAATAAAGAGCATCATGCAGGACCAATATTAAACAAAATTTTCCAGGCTGTAGACAGCCACCACTAATTCCACTTTGCTGTCTACAGCCTGAAAAATTTAATTCAATTAAATAATTTCCTTCATTATGTTTATAACATAATAATAGTTATAATTAATTCTAAATAATAATAATAAATTTTTATTAAATTTACTCATTAGTATATTAATAAAAATAAAAATAAATAAATAAAAATAAATAAATAAATAAATAAATAAATAAATAAATAAATAAATCATTAAAAAATAAAATTAATTGTTTATTCCTTCCCTCTCTCCCTTTGTTTTTGTGTGCATGTGTGTTCCTCTCTGATTGATCCTGCATGATGCTTCCTATTGATTGTTTGTGTTGCTTCTCCCCGTCTGGATTTTGCTCTGCTTCCAGTCTTGCTTTTGCCTCCAAGGCAGTAGCACATGTTTTTTTTTGCACCTGATGAAGGAAGGCTACGTCCTTTCGAAACCAGTTGTGCTGGCTTAAAATTTATGATGTGTGAAGAAGTCTTTTTGTCTATTTATAACTATTTTCAGTTTGCAGATGAAGGCAAAATTTATTAAAGACAAAAAGTTTATTAAATGAATGAAATTTTTGTATTTCTTTTGCAATGGAATATAAAGTGTATATTTTTACAGAACACGAATTGTGTATGAGAAATCACATTATTTTGTTAGAGCGTGTCAGGTGTTGTCATTATAGCTTGCTGTTTTCCATAGCAAAATACACAAATTAATATTTATCTACAAAATCCATATATTTTTCCTTATTACTAAAACTTTAAATAAAATCTTCTTTCTAAATACCACAGACTAGACAGTTATTAATAGCATTTAAAAGTTGAATTATATACTACTATAACTACAAACTTATGGAACTCACTCTTAAAACACAAATAAGAATAAAATCTTTAACACTCAACGGAAGTTCAAATGAGGTCATATCTTTCCTCAAAATACAAGTCATTTCTTTAATGATTTGATTTCTCATCCTATTTTGTTTTCATCTCACCCCCTTTCATTTCAGATATTGAAAATTTTAAGCTAGAGAAGTATGCAAGTTTTTAAAAAAATATTTATTTTCAAACACTATTTAATTGGTGGAAATGCATAATTATTTTATTATTAAAATCTACTTCTTAGTTTAATTTCCCGATCATTTGTGTTTTTATGCCTTTATGTGTGTGTGTATATCTATATAATGTTGACATACTCAGTTCTGAGCTAGTTAGTCTGCACCTTCAGACTTTTTTAGTTTTACAGAATCGGATGACCTACATCCACTAAATCTATTGGAGATTCATTGTCTTCCATTCTTCTATTGTCCTCCATTCTGCTTTCATTTAAGATAAAAGAGGGTGTTCCAACATTTTCAGTATCTTTTCTGTTATTATAAGAAACAAAATCTGGTGAATGACTGGAACTATCTAAAGGTGATGGTGAAGAATTTCTCGGATATTTTGGACTACTTCCATCTTCACTTTTCATGTTTTGGTCATCTATTGACATGTCATGTTCTTGTTTATAACCTTGGTATTCATCTTGAAATGCAAAAGAATTTTCAGAAGTTGAAGCAAATAACTTTTTGTCATTTTCTTCTGATTCAAGTAAAATTCTGTGTGCATTCATATTGTTACTTAAAGATGTTTGTTGGTTATGCAAGAATTCTGGATTAATTCCATACAACTTGGCAATATCTTGATTTTCTGAGGTTATATGCAACACCATATGTCTTTTTAATGTATCTTGTTCATTTGTTATAAAAGGACACATAGTGCAAGCAAAGCAGTTGCAATTTCTTCCAAATAAATGCATTGGCATAGGAAAACCTGAATTATTCATTTGTGGGCTGGTTCTCATCATCATGTTTTGTGAATAATCTCCATAAAATGAAGGATATAAGCTAGGAATGTTTGGTCGTAGCATAGAAACTGCAGGTGAATATGGTATGGTATGCTGTCCGGCAGAGGGAGATGTTTGTTGATTAGAAGAAGGTAAAGACATACGATTTTCATCAGCAGATTCTTTACGTTTTTTAACTCTAAGTCCTCTTCTTCTACCATATACATCAATGACTTGAAACGGACAGGGCGTTCCATCTTGATTTAAAACAATACCAGGTTTATGATTCTGTTTCTTTAAATTCTGCATATGAACAAAAAAATCAATAGCAGTAGGGGCTATTTGTTTGCAAAGGTTACATTGATAAGGATTCATATATCTATGATATCCCATGTGAACTGAATACATTGCCAAATCACTGAATGCCATACTACAATGTTCGCATTCATATTCATACTTATTTGTCACAGTGGGATTATCAGATTTTGCAGATTCGTTGTCTGTTTTTTCCGAGCTGAACAAAGGATCTGATTGAACAAGTTCCATAAATGAAACAAAGTGTTTGACAGCTGTTTTAACACTACTATCTGCACTTGTAGTCAAACTGTTATTTATTACTTGGTTTGATGATGAGGTTGTACATGATACCAGTGAGCTTTTAGAGTCATATTTTAAGTCTGAATGATTGTCAGCAGCTTTTGACAATTCATTATTTTGATTTTCATCAGTGGTATAAACTTTAAGATTTTGGTATTGTTCTTTGCATGACTGTTTTCCTTCTTCAGTGTTGTTACCCTTGCAAGCTTCTAAAGAGTTTTGTTTAACATCTGCTTTTGCAAATTCCTGATAAGATTGTTCATCATATTGCACATAATGATTTATCTTGTATGCTTTGCCTTTTTTTCTATTTCGTTGACTTGGAGAAGTATTTGAAAATTCCATTTTTAATGCTAATGTTGACATACTCGGTTCTGAGCTAGGCAAATCTGCACCTTTATACTTGTCTAGTTTTACAGAATCTGATGACTTACATCCACTTAAATCTATTGGAGATTCATTGTCTTCCATTCTATCTTCCATTCTTCTATTGTCCTCCATTCTGCTTTCATGTAAGATAAAAGAGGGTGTTCCAACATTTTCAGTATATTTTCTGTTATTATAAGAAACAAAATCTGGTGAATGACTGGAACTATCTAAAGGTGATGGTGAAGAATTTCTCGGATATTTTGGACTACTTCCATCTTCGCTTTTCATGTTTTGGTTATCTATTGACATGTCATGTTCTTGTTTATAACCTTGGTATTCATCTTGAAATGCAAAAAAATTTTCAGAAGTTGAAGCAAATAACTTTTTGTCATTTTCTTCTGATTCAAGTAAAATTCTGTGTGCATTCATATTGTTACTTAAAGATGTTTGTTGGTCATGCAAGAATTCTGGATTAATTCCATTCAACTTAGCAATATCTTGATTTTCTGAGGTTATATGCAACGCCATATGTCTTTTTAATGTATCTTGTTCATTTGTTATAAAAGGACACATAGTGCAAGCAAAGCAGTTGCGATTTCTTCCAGATAAATGCATTGGCATAGGAAAACCTGAATTATTCATTTGTGGGCTGGTTCTTATCATGTTTTGTGAATAATCTCCATAAAATGAAGGATATAAGCTAGGAATGTTTGGTCGTAGCATAGAAACTGCAGGTGAATATGGTATGGTATGCTGTCCGGCAGAGGGAGATGTTTGTTGATTAGAAGAAAGTAAAGACATACAATTTTCATCAGCAGATTCTTTACGTTTTTTAACTCTAGGTCCTCTTCTTCTACCATAAACATCAATGAATTGAAACGGACAGGGCGTTCCATCTTGATTTAAAACAATACCAGGTTTATGATTCTGTTTCCTTAAATGCTGCTTAATGTTATGACAATATTTTGTTTCATATTTGCAGTCTGCACAATGGAATTGGTATACATTTGAGTGTGATTTTAAATGACTGTTGAGCATGTATTTATTTACACATTTATAATTGCACATAGAACATTTGAAAGGCTTGCGCTCAGCATGATTAGCTATATGATATTCATAGTGATGTTTATACTCTGTAACAAAGTCGCACTGTTCACATTGAAGTATTTTGTCAGGTTTGATGTGAGTTTTACTGTGCTTCCAAAAGTCAGATTTTTGGTATGTTACAAAACTGCAATGTTTGCAAGGAGTTACATTTGAGTGTGATTTTAAATGTTTGTTGAGCATGTATTTATTTACACATTTATAATTGCACATAGAACATTTGAAAGGCTTGCGCCCAGCATGATTAGCTATATGATATTCATAGTGATGTTTATGCTCTGTAACAAAGTCGCACTGTTCACATTGAAGTATTTTGTCAGTTTTGATGTGAGTTTTACTGTGCTTCCAAAAGTCGGATTTTTGGTATGTTACAAAACTGCAATGTTTGCAACGAAATGTTCTTGTTTTACCATTGGAAGATGTAACACTATTGTCTAATAACTGCTCGGGATTGGCGATTTCCATCCTAGAAGTTCTGGTACCAGCCCAACTTTCAGGTGGAGTATCAGAATGAAATTCTTTAACATGTCGCTTTAATCTCTCTTCTGGTTTGGATGTATAATTGCAATGGGGGCATTTATGAACATAATGCGAATCTGTAAATTGCATCTGAGACTCATATTCTCTGTGGCATTTGTTAAGGTCCAAAACTTCATTTGAATTGGAAGGTAAACTTTCCCGAAATATACCACTTGATGTGGATGGTAAATTGCCATGATATATTCCTGTAGATACTAATTGTCCACTGTTACAGTTACTTGTTGATATTGAGGGTAAAGGGACATAAGTTCTATCTGAGGTAGATGACAAACTATTATGGTATATGACAGATGTTGGAACACTTCTGTCCATGATTCCAGAAGACGATATAGGTAAATTTCTATCAAACATGCTAGCTGGTGTTGAAGTTGCCCAGTTGTTTGAAGCATTTGTAGATGGTGGAGATGTTGTACATAATTTCTTACCAAGCCTACCATCTTTCTTCAAAGCTGATTGTAAACTCATTAAAGGACTTTGATATTCAGTTTGATTAGCAATATGATTTTGTACAGATCCACTGTCATCTGAAGATGGATCTTCAGTTTTTTCAAATTTATTTCCTTTTATTGTTTCTGATGGTTCTTCGTTTGATAGGGCAGGTGGTGATGAATCTACTGATGTTCCAAGATTTGACACTAGTGAGGATTTTTTATTTTGTTCAATTTCAAAATCTGAGCTTTTTGGCAAAGTATCTTTTATCTGTGGTGCCATTTTGTTATGTTTTTGAATATTTATTTCAGAAACAAGTACTGTTGTAGACTGTGATAAAGTTACAGGCACAGTTCTGAAATAAGAGATGCCATGCCTTTTCCATCATATTTTATAAACTAAGGCCATCTAAAAGGTATATTAGATGCTGTGATTTGTAGTATCGTACAATAAATTTGAACCTGCAAAAGAAAGAAAACATAAATAAATACATGTCATCTTTTAAATTTATAAACAAAATCAAATAATTACTTAATCCTTAAATGCCTAGTTTCGTCTATATTAATTGCGACAATCTAGCTGTTTATTTTATATTGCTTACAATTATATTTATTTATATTGTAAAAGTAACTGTTAAAAGAATCAGACTGTTGACTGCAAAATTTACAAACAATATTGCTTTTTTTTTTCACATGTATGCACACAGACGTGAGAGGAAAAAAAAAAAAAAAAAGGCATACATGTATATACCGTAAAATTCCGAAAGTAACCCCTCTTTCGAATGTAAGCCCCCCCCCCCCCCCACACACACACCCTTTCTCGCTGAAAGTGAAATTGTTCCTTTTTTTTTTTTTAAATAACCCCTCCACCCTTTTTATTCATCCTATACTACCGGGTGTACATATGGAGGGCAGATAAATCTATCTTTCACCGTTTCATCCAAACCTACTGTTGATCTTAGTCTTCAATGTCAGCGCTGTTACGCTTTAGGAAAGGAGGGGGGTTACTTTTGGGATTTTACAATAAAAATAATTTTTCATTGAATATGTGACATACAAAAACTATTAACTGAAGCAAACAGGGTTTGTACGGCGGTCATTTTCAAGGATGAGAAATTTTCCCTTTTTATGCCACCAATAATTTTATGCAAAAATCTTCGTGGTGTTTTTATAGTAAAGTGTCATGGTTAAATAGAATAAAGATTATTGTATAAAAGTAGTGGTAACAATAAAGGCAAAACTTCTCATCATCCCTGAAAGTGATTTGAAAAATGAGCGGGGAGTACGAACCCTGATAAATTTTTTTTGTATTAATCTTAGAAGTATTATCTTATGTTTTGTATTAATAATAATTAATGATTTGAAAAAGTTGTCAACAGCTATATTAAACCTCTTCATGACATCAGCAAATTAAGATAAACACAGATAATACTGAGTAATTATTTTAGGTACGAACTTTATCTGTAACTTACATGATGCTAGCAGGGGTCGCATTCTCCTCCTTTTTTTTTTTTTTTTTTTTTTCACGGATGAAAAATGTCAAAATTTTTTGCTACTATTTTTATTGAGAAATTTTTATGGTATTGTCATAGTAATATGCAGTGATTAAACAAGATAGATTTTTCTATAAAAATAGTGGTAGTAAATAAGGCGGAAATTTCTCATTTTTGTACGCTTTGGTTACAAAATGCATTCCTAATCATATATAATTTAAATAATTAAAAAAAAAAAAAGTTATTTTGTTCAAATATATGATATAGTTCCAAAATGGGAGACATGGCACCTAATGGAGGTAGAATAGATGTTGATAAACTGCATAACTCTTTTAAATTTTCTTGATCCCTCTTTGTTATAATTTAAGAAACAGATTTTTCAATTAATAACCATGATTTTAAACCCCTGCACTTGAATAATAAGTTATTTTTAGCGATTTTCTCTTCTTATGCAGTAGAAACAGGTGATTTTGTTTAAATAATTAAAATAAATAAATAAATAAAAATACAATTTTCATTACAAACTTTTTGAAAAAATTACCAGCGAAGCTAGGCACTTCATTGTTCAATGTAAAAAATAAAAATATATATTTATCTTAATTATTGTAGAGAATTTTTTTTTAATTTAATTAAATGTTCCTGCAGCGGGAGTTTTGGCGCCTAATGGGTTAAATACAGTTTCAATTCCAGTATTACAAGTTTTCTGTAAAAGTTGGGGCTCGGACATTGAGAAGGTGAGCAAAATGCAATTAAGATGTACAAATGGCAATGACGAACAAACTGTAATTGCGTTGATAAGAGAAAGTTTATACATCTTAATGTCCCTCCATCTGGTTACACAGGAACCAGAAAATTTTAGAAAGTTGCATTAATTTCAATGTTTAGAGCCTCCTGTAAATATTTTACTAGAGTCAGTATGAACAAAATAGTAGTTCTTATACAATATGAAAGATAATTGCTAATGTTAACTCTTTGTCTAGCTATATGTAATGGAAATTCTATAACTACAATGCTTTGACATATCTGACAGATTAATAACATTAGATAAATGCAAACTTGCGATAAAAATATGCTTACTGAATCCAGTAATTTCCCCCCCCCCCCCCATAACTCATTGTGAAATTATGCTGCAGATTATTTTCTAATGTGTAAATAGTTGTCGCAGATTGGCAGAAAAATTTCTGCTACTGGGGCGCTGACCAGTAACTTTACAGGTAAATTTTATTGGAAGGTTTTTAATTGAAATTGACTTGGTCATCGTGTCTTCGTGTCACGCTAGTAAACAAGGCGCCTCCCTTTTATAGTAAATATAACCTGTTTTGTTTGTCGCTCTTTGGCTCAGTTGGTAAGAGCGTCCTGTTAACAGCGCGTTGGTCGTCAGTTTGGTCCCCAGAAGGTCCAGCGTATTAATTTTTGCAGATAATTAGTGGAAAAGGTGTCAATTGAAACAAGAATTTTTCCTTGCTTACACTAAGAATTTTTTGAGTTTTTTTTAAGAAGCATTTCTTTTTTTATTTAGATAGCGGGAAACAAAATACTTTCGGTATTAAAAAAGCACAAAATAAAATGTTTTAAGTAAAAAATACATAAAATATTTTTAGAAGCTTTATATATATGTATATGTAAACGTTATATATTACTATTGTATGAAATTGGATTTGTCATCGGCTTTTTGTCACGTTAAAAAACAACGACGCTTCCATTATTTATATATATATATATATATATATATATATAAACAACTCATTGTATTTTTTAATGAATCAGCTGGTTGCAGCGACATGTTCATAATGCGAGAGTCGTGTGTTCGATCCTCACCAGGCCGAGGTGTTTTTTGCAAATAATTGATAGAAAAAGTGTCAATTGATAAAAGAAAATATTTCGTTGTGTACACAGTATCCTAATAATTTTTGATGAGTTTTTTAAATAGCTTTTTATCTAGTTACTCAAAAGCACAAAATAAAAATTTAAATAAAACTAAATAAAGTTTTTAGAAGCTTTTTATTGAAACTGGATTTTGTTATCGCATCTTCATGTCTTGCTAATAAATATGGCACCGCAACTTTAAAGTAAATGTCAGCAGTTCTTATAGCCGCTCGTTCGCTCAGTTGGTCAGAGCGTCAAGTTGCTAATGCGATGGTGGTGAGTTCCATTCCCAAAGGATCGATGTGTTAAATTTTGCAGATAAATAGAAAATGTGTCAATTGATAAAAGAATTTTTCATTGTCTACGCAGTATTCTAAGAATTTTTTAAGAGTTTTCTTTAAAAAAGCTTTTTTCAGATATTAAAAAGCACAAAATAAAAAGTTAAATATATATATGTACATATTCTTTTAGAAGCATTTTATTGAAACTGGATTTTTATCATCTTGCATTTGTGTCAGTCTGAAGAAGGCGCCTCCACTCTAATATAAATTTAAACAACCTTTTTCGTCTTCGTTAGCGCATTTGGTTAGAGCGTCATGGTGATAACGCGATGCTCGTGAGTTCGACCCTCGCAAGCCGATGTGTTGCTTTTTTGCACATAATCAATAGAAACTGTGAACTGATAAAAGAAAATCTTTCATTGTCTACACATTATCATAAGGAATTTTTAAAGAAGCTGTTTTTTGAGTTATTAAAACGCACAAAATAAAAAATTTATTAAGAATATAAATAAAAATAACACTGAAAGTTTATTATTGTGGAGCCCTAAAAAGCCTAAAATAAAAATTTATTCTTGCAGAGACATGCTATAAAATCATAAGTGTCAACAACAAGAAAATTTCAAAGAAAAGTATAGATATTTCCCTTTTGCAAAACATGAAAAATTTTAAATATTCCAAATATTTTAAAAAGCATTAGAGAACAATATTCCTTTTGTATAAGTATTTGTGAGATTTTTCTAGAATGTTCTATGATTTTTCTTGACAGTTAGACTTTTGGTTAGAGCGTCATGCTGATAACGCAATGGTCGTTGGATTCGGTCCTCGAAAGACGATATAGTACTTTTTTTCCAGATAAATAATCGGGGAAAAAAAAAAAAAAAAAAGTCAATTGATAAGAGTCTTCTGTTGTCTACAAAATATCCTAAGAAATTTTAATTAGTTTTTTTTTTTTTTTTAAGAAGCTTTTTCTTTTTTGTAACTAAAAAGCACAAAATAAAATTTGAGTAAAAAATCATTTTTTTAAATTGGAAGCTTTTTATTGTGAAGTCCTAAAAAGCATAAAATAAAATTTATTCTGGCAAAGACATGCTACAAAGAAATGAAAGTTTCAGCACTAAGAAAATTTTAGAGAAAAATATACTTCCCTTTTGCAAGAGATGAAAATTTTTTAATGTTCAAAATATTTTAAAAAGCTTTAGAGACATTTGAAATTTCTGGCCAAACGAACGATTATACAAAACTAATAAACTAATCTTGAAAGCTTTTTAAAATATTTTGAACATTAAAAAATTTTCATCTCTTGCAAAAGGGAAGTACTTATATTTTTCTCTAAAATTTTCTTAGTGTTCAAACTTTCATTTCTTTGTAGCATGTCTTTGCCAGAATAAATTTTATTTTATGCTTTTTAGGACTTACAATAAAAAGCTTCTAATTTTAAAAAATGATTTTTTACTCAAATTTTATTTTGTATGTTTTAATACGTATTTGTTATTTTTCTTTCAATTATTCGACAAAGGCTATGGAAGTAAATCATGTGCTGAAAATAATGCATTTTATGAAAGATCGTACACTTTAATTATTTATTTATTGCTCAAATAATATTTTTATTATTCATTCGGAACAATTTTTCTGACTATTTGCATTCATGGTAGTATATTTCGCAAAATTCGAGGTAATATTGTAAATGGCGCCGCTTGGCAAATCCAACCAACCATTGTCACCAAAGCTTTTGTTTGTTTACATTCTATGATTTATACGCATGCTTTTAGTTTTATTTTCAAGTTCACTTGTGTCCTTATTTTAAGTTGTTTTTTAATTGTGTGTAGCAATTATATCACTTACTTATTAAAGTCATCATATCAATTTGAAATCATTCTGTAGTTAGATAAATTAGTCTTTCGCGGACAGTTGCCAAAAAAGCGATAAACAGCCAAACATAGCAACCTATTGGTTCATGTCACGTGATTCATCTTGAACCACGGAAAGCTAATCCTTCATTCATTGAATCAGCACTCTAATTTATATATCTCGTTGATAGTGAAAATAGATTTATTGAAAAATTTAATCGCCGTAAATTCCTGCTCTGTAGCGCCTGCGGCGCCCTCTTCCAGTCTATTTCTGAAAAAGCCTGTTCACTCACCAGGTTAGGATCTTTCAAATTTCTGACTTTAGCAAAGTCCCGCTCGGTAGCGCCTGCTGCGCACCCTTATCCCCGTTTTAGAACTTCGAACACCTTCCTTGCTCATTAGAATTTAAAATATTGAAGTTTTAAAATATTTCAGCACCATCTGATGGTAGAAATTACTGTAATCTACTGTTAGATTCTAAATCAACAAAGCTTTCAAATGATGCGTTGCTTATGAAATTATTTTAATTACAGGTTGATTCAAAATTAGTGTGACCAATTTTAATAGCACGTAACTATTTATGGTAAACTTTAATCGCTTTACCGCCGGTTTTATTTTAAAAGTGAGACGTTTAAATTACCAGTCTAGCTATTTTTATTAGTGGGAGTAAATTATGGCTTCGAAATTAGATCCTCAAACCCGAAACGAAATTTTAAAGCTTTTGAGGGATGTTTGCTCAAACTCTGTTATAAATAAAGCATTTAAAAATCAAAGATATTTTTCTAATGAATTACTATCTACACTTTGAAAATAAATAAAATTTGGCTGGCAATAAAAAGCTCCAGGGGGGAAAAAAGTCGACGAAAGCAAGAGCTTGGTGAAAAAGGGAAAAAAAGAAGCAGAAAAGACTTATCGCTGTAGAAAATTCACTGCCTCAGAGAACTTTAGCAAAGAAACTACGGGTATCGCAATCGACAATTTGTCGTCAGATACAGAAAATTGACTATAAAAAAGTGAATAAACCAGTCTGTATTCAAATGTCTGCAAAGACCATAAAAAAACTAAGAAAATGTTCTTGGCCTCTGTATTTAATGTTACGCAAAGGTAGATACAAAAAATGGATAGCATCAGATGAAGCACTGTTTTATCTGTCATCCACAACTGATAAAACGAAGATACAATATATTTCACCCGAAAAGTGTCGCAAAGATGCAACTGTTTTGCAAAAGGCAAGTTGGCCGTCAGGTTTTATGGTATGGATGGGAATGTCCTCCCAAGGCTTAACAAAACCATTTTTTTGTAGAACCAAAGGCTAAAATTGATGCTAAATACTATCAGAATAAAGTTTTGAAGCACATGATCAAAGAAAGTAAACATCTTTAACCCCAAAGAAACTGTTTTTTACCAAGATTCTGTACAAAGTCATACTGCAAAATCAACTATAAAAGGGCTAAAAAATAAAAATAATTTTTTTTTTCCTCCTGAGAAATGGCTACCATCATTACCTAACTGTGCTCTTTGCGATTATTTTTTATGGGGATACTTAAAAAAACAATAAAGTTGACGTAAAGTAAGAACACTTCAAGAGCTTCAAAAAGCAATCGAAGAGGAAGTTGAAAAAATGCCCCTAAAAATGGTCGAAAAAGCTCTTTTGGCTTGGCCTAAAGATTTATGTAAAGTTTACTATGCTAAAGGAAACTACACTGAAAATTTCATGTAAATAACTTAATTCAATAAAAATTTCTGACGCTTTGAAATTGGTCACACTTATTTTGAATCAACCTGTAGTAGCTGAGATACAAAAGGAAACCTAATCAGGAGACCTCAAAATGTGTAAATAAGGTGAAATCTCGAATTCCATTTTCAATAATATAAAAGAACTTTAAAATATATTTTGAATGATGTATTAATTAAAAATAATTTAATCATAATTAGAATTTGAAATATGCGTATTAGAATAAAATTTATTTTGCAATTAAAATGTTATTTTTTTTGTTTATTCTCCGAAATCGATGAAATTTGAACTACAACTTTGTCTTGTGATGAAAAACTCTGTATAGTAAGTTTCGTGTGCGACAAAGGAAAATTCAAGAATTTTGAAATTTGCAATTTTTAATCGCAGTCCAAAAACATGTGACCTCAATCAGAAAAAGATCTTTCTCTTTCGCTCTACTTTCGAAATATTGTCTGTGAACTTTAGAGTTTCCACTGTTCGAATGCAAACGTGGATTCAGAATGTCATCCAAAAACTGCAGGCATACAGAAAATTTTAAAAATTTATAACGGATTCAGTTTTTGAAAAAAATCTCTCAATATTTTGAAATCCGATTCGTATAATCAAGGTCTATATACCAAAAAAAAAAAAAGAAATTATTTATCTGTAAAAGATTTTGAGTTATAAAATGTTTTGTGAAAAAATCGATGTTTTGTAAAATAAAAAAATATGGATAGCTAATCCGTATTTTGTAAAAATGTTTATATGGCTCGAAAGAGGATTTAAATGACCTTTCAAAATATACCAGTTGTTAAGAAAGGGGTCAATTAGTCTTTTGTACAGGGCGATTAAAAAATGACAATCGAAAAAAAAGAGAAATTTTGAGCCCCTTTTTAAAACTTTTTTTAAAAATATAAAAAATCCACATTTTTCCAAAAAAATTTTACCATAAGAATTGGTAATAAATGCTCTTCCTCGTGGTACAGGTGTATTTTCAATATCTGGAGCCATTGAGCCGAGATGACTTTACAAAAATGCGCGGAATTTTCTCTCTGTGTTTCTTTTTTTGAGGAACGGGCTGAATTTTACTTGGAGGGCGTAAAATATGATCGGCTCGCTTTTTTATTAGACATTGGTTGACGTTTTAATTAATATCTTCAGAACTAATTAAAATTTTTTAATTCTTTTTTCACTATGCACTTGGGTAGGCTTCTGAGTACCCGTGTGTAAATTTTGTAGTTCTGCGTTCAATAGGGGTTGAATGTATAGATGCTCAGACAGAGAGACAGACATCTTCCTTTATTATTATAGATTGTTTAAGTGATGTTGTAATCCAAAAATGCAGGATATCACTTTTGAAGATGTCACTATATTCTCCTTGGATAGCATTTTGTAGCCTCTTCAAAAGGTTCCAATACCCCGAAAGTAAACTAATTATAGAAGTCTCAGTACCAACAAAATTATTTTAGACTAAATTTATTATAATCGCATTAAAAATGAATAATAAGAATAATAAAACTAAATTCCGAACTGCATTTACTTTAATGCAGTTCGGAATTTTTACATGTATTTTCTTTCCCTTAAGTTTTAAAAACCTTTTCGTATAGGTTTTAAAATTGTTTTAAACAATAAATTGCAATAAACACAAACTTATTAAAATTATTTTATCAGGCCCCATAAATAATAGTAATAATTACAGAAATGTGTTTTTAATGAGAAATAGACCTGTTTCCCAATATTTCAGCCATCCGAATGTTTTTACCTAAATTTACTAGAGCATAGGCAAATAGATAAAGGAACAGATAGACAGAAGGGGAAAAGACAATCAAAAATTAAACTTATAAATATTTCAAGAAAATAAATTAAAATTTCGTACATTTAAAAAATTACGAAATCATTTAAGCATATCTAAACTATAAAGTTGATTTTAATAGATAACTTAAGTTTTAAGTCAATAGCAAAGTCTTTATTTCAGTGATTACTTTTTAATGGCAAAGCATCTTATTAAGTGGATTGTTAACAAGTTTAATTTTGTGATTAAAAATAACTCCTTATTCTCATAAAAATATTTTCGATTTGTTTATTAACTTTTATTTATTTTTTAATTTTAGTTAAGTTCCAGTAAAAATATTTTTATTTATTTAATAAAAAGCCTTTTTAAAAGTTTTATAAATTAAAAAATAAATAAAAAATTTAAAAAAATTAGACTTTTTTTATTAGCTTGATTCGCACTAAAAGTATGAAAAGATTAAAATGAAGTGTTGCCACCTAAATTTCATACTTTAATTAATTTAAAACAATCTAATTGTCGTGTCAAAAAACTGCACCCCTGGATTCAGAAAAATCGCCCCTTTCATTTGGTACTGAATTTGTAATGAACCACGTACTTTTTAAAATGACTGAAATAAATTAAAAGAAAGTGTTGCCACCTAAATTCCATACTTTAGTTAATTTTTAAAGAGTTAATGGTCATGTCGAAAAACTGTTTGCACCTCTGGATTCAGATAAATCGCCCTTTTCCTTTCGTACCGATTTGTAACAATAGGACTGTCATTTCTAATTTATTTTCCCCTTTTTCTGTTTTAACCCAGATTCGGCAGAAGGTTTATGACAGAGAATGTAAGCTGAAAAAAAAAAAAAAAAAAAATTAATCTTACACTGCCTATTGGTCACGTGTGTTACATTCCCAATTAAAATGTAACTTTTTTGTTGCCACCTAAATTTCTTAGTTTAGTTCATTTTTAAAAATAAAATTGTGTCGAAAAACTGTTTGCACCCTTAGATTCAGAAAAATCGCCCCTTTAATTTGCTACCAAATATGTAATGATAGGATTGATGTTTCTAATTTATTTTATATATTACACAAAAGTTGTTGCCACCTAAATTTCGTACTTTACTTATTTTTAAAAAATCTAATTATCGTGTCGAAAATCTGTTTGTAATCCTGTATTCAGAAAAATCGCCCCTTTCATTTGGTACCGAATTTGTAACAATAGGTCTGATATATCTTATTTTCCCACTTTTAACCCGGATTCGGCAGAAGGTTTATGACACCGAAAGTAAGCTTAAAAAATACACCAATAAATTCATATATATTTTGTAGATATACTTTTTGTCCAAACAAATAAAATCTCTCTAAAAATTTAAATTCATATTGCAATAACTTACTTCTATTATTTCCTCAACTTGAGTTAGATCAATAGCATTAAGACTTCTATTACTTGGAAGAAGTTTTATTGCATTTTGCAAACTTGTTTCTGAACTTTTTATTCCATTCATTATGGATTTCATCATCATCCACGGAAGGGATGGCTCTCCTGTTTCAGTAATCCCCAGAGGTATAACTTTAATGGGAACATGGAGAACATTGCGGCCACGACAGATTTTATGTGCACCAGCCATCATTAGTTTACACGACGGTCTTCGGCTGTCTCAAGTACCGAACCCGCAATCTTCCAATTATGAGCTCGGTGCTCTACCGACTGGGCTACCACGGCCCGAAAATACTACCGACTGACTGAATCTGACTTGATCCCTTCAGGCAGGGGGTGAACTCATGTGTCATGTCATAGTTCGTAGTAAAACTAAAACATGACCTCTGAAATCTTACAGGATAAGTGGGTGAGTTAACATGTTGAGTGCCACGCGAATTCTTAAAATCCATTCAAATTCCATAATGATTCCTCCACTAATAAATGTAAATTAAGCAAATTTTAAATAATTTTTCAATAGTTACTTAAAACAATGTAATATTTTTAGTTTTATATCCTACTTTACACTGTCAACCACTGACGGTTGATGCAGCTTTTTATCGTATTTGACACTGTCAGCCACCGATGGTTGACAGGGCGCTCAACATGTTAATTTTTTATTGGTACTGCTTTTACTTTCGGGGTAAAACTTTCACTGAAATGTTTGAAGTATAAAATGTTCTGCACACTCCTTAAGTGTCAAGATGATTCCTTCAGTACTTTTAGAAATATATGACAAGATGTCTAGAATTGCTGACATGGTACTCAACGTGTTAAAAAACCAGTTTGTAAAACTAGAAAATTTTGAAGAAAGGAATGATCGAAAATATAGAGTAGAAAATGGTAGCAAAGAAAAGAAAAATATACTGTAATCTTATTTTAGAAATAGATTAGGATTACATTGCTTCTCGATACAGATTATTCTTTAGCAAAATATAATGAGATTATGATTATAATTTAAATATTTTTTATTACAATTAGATTAGTTATAATTTAAATATTTTTTCGATTACGATTCGATTACAATTAAAATTTAAATATTTTTTTTTTTATTACGATTAGATTACGATTATAATTTAAATATTTTTTTAATTAAGATTAACCAGCGATTACATTTCTTTTGTAATCGATCACGATTAAGATTACTACAAGTCTGGTGATGGTGAGATGCACATTTTGAATAGAATTTGATTTTTGTAGTGAATAAAAATACAGTATATTTCTGTGTATAAGCCAAGAATTTTTGGAAATTTTTCGGAAGCTGAAGTACGGGGGTCGGCTTATATAAGAGTCCACATTTCTAGCAGAAAACGTACATTAGAAACAATGATTGAATGCATATATTTTAACCACTTCACCGGCCATCCTGAGATAACTCAGGGGGAAATGTAGCCTTCCACATACTACAGTGGTCGGTGAAGTGGTTAAGCTTAAAAACTATGTAGAAAGTAAAATAGTGATATTAAACCTTATTTTTAAATAATTATCACATATAAAACTCTTAAATTAGCAATTTTAAATTTATTTCTAGAGCAGCTCAATGTAGTCACGTGTGTTTACATTTCTTTTTTTTTTTTTTTTCTTTTGACCTGCTGATAGCGGACGTCATCGGCAGATTGCACAAACGGAGTAACTTCTCTGTCTGATTCAGAAATAGAACAAGAGAAACTTGAAAAAACAGGACTCCCTATCATATTTTTAATTTATATAACTAAATCATCTCCTTTTAAAATATATTTCTAGACTTAAACTATCAAAAGAAGTGGCAAACCTTCGTTTTTTTTTTTTTTTTTTTTTTTTGAAGATTGCCTTGAGGCACTGATAAAAATACTCAAAAGTAGAAATATACAAAATAATTTAGATACATCATTTAAAAAAATAGACGCAATCTGTCTTTAAACGACTTATTTATGCAAACATCCAGCGGCTGCAGCATCAATGTTAGGCCTCCTGGTATTACGGCGACTATCATTTTCAGCTGCCGGCACTTGCCCTTCAATGCATGGGATAGAGAATCTGTTCGATGCCTGTGCTAGCCTCCCTTCTGATAGGGTTGCCAGAGCTAAAACTGTTGCCGCTGGCGAACACACGGTGATTGTTTTACGTCATAGCTAAGCAAGGTAAGGAATTCTTTTGAATAAGCATGCATTTCGCACAATTTCATTGGACAGATTATCCTGAAAGCTTTATAGATTGGCAATATTTTTGCTGTTTTGGCGATATACTTGAACTTTAAAAGAGTATTTTTTCAATTCAGCTTATACACGGGTTTGCAATTTTGGGGAAATTTCTGAAGGGAAAATTGTACTCTCAACTTATATACGCATCGGCTTATATTTGGAAATATACGGTATTAATTTTTAATTAATTTTATGCTGACTTAAAAAATGAGCAATTGTTGTGTTTTATGTTATTTGGTGAAGGGATTTATTTCACACTTTTAGGCACAATTTATGATTTCATTTTATTTTTAATTATTTGAATAATAATTTATTTTTGGAGTCTATTTATTTATTTATTTATTTATTTATTTATTTATTTATTTATTTATTTTTTGGTAAAAAAAACTTTCTTTTCAGTGAAAATGTATTCATAGCAGAACCTGGAAAAATGTTACACGGCAATTTCACATATCGCAGCCCGCAAGAAAGGTGGCGTAACTTTAAAAAATGGCATATTCGGATTCATGTCACAGAAAAATATATGAAGTGCACAAAAAACGTTACATCTTCATCTTGAAAATTATCCACTTGAGAGGCAGTTGTGTCAGTTTTATTCTAGTGAATGCCTTATCTTTAAGTTAATTTTTCTCAAATTCTGCATTTTTAATTTGTGTCAGTTTTTTTTTTTTTGCCTTTATGCGATATGGGGAAAAAAAAAAAGTATGTGTGGTCGTGGGACCCCCGTCGGGAACTAAGTTCCTTACGCCTTTTTCAGATTCTGAATTTGATTTGATATAGAGATCTAGATTGTTTATTTTCTCACTATTTTATTGTTTATTCCCCCCCCCCCCCCCAAATCAATGCAAATAATGTAAAGTAAAGAATAAAATTAAAAAGTTGCATTTAATATTTTAGCGAAAATATTTGTTTTTTTAAAAATTAAATATAAAAAAATGAACTATAAATTATATTAAAAAAGTACTAAATTAAAACTAGCATGTTGTGGCCACCACAAGATTTTCTTCTATATTTTCCTACAAACTATTTATTAAAATTATCTAACATGATGAATGCAAATGATTTTCATGTTCGAGGAAACTAACTAAATATCCAAAGAAAGACAGTTTTATTGTCTGTAAAAAAAAAAACTCTTAAAAAATGCATTTTTATAATGGTTCTCACATATCAAGTTTCATACAGTTTTACGCTATACAAGTTGAGATACAGCCTTCCGTTATTGAGGAATCTTCCAGTATAGCAGCTCCATCTATTGGCCTATAAGCATCTAACTTGAATCAGCATAATGTCTCATAATGGCCTTCTCACATATCAAGTTTTGTTTGATTATACACCATAGAACCTGAGATATAGCCTTTCCTTAAATTGCAGAAATCACTATTTAGCAGAACCACCTGTTGAGCGGTTGACACCAAAAGTTCATAGAGACTAACTTAGGTGAAGGTACATCTACATATAAATTTTTATGCAATTCAGTGCAGTAGTTCTCGAGATATAGCCTTTCTTTAAATCGGAAATCGTTTATATAGCATCCCTACTTGTTGGCCGATAAGCATTTATATTGAATCAGCATAATGTCTCATAATGACCTTACATATCAAGTTTTGTTTAAGTATATGCAATAGAAGCCGAGATATAGCATCCCTTTAAATTGCAGAAACCGCTCTATAGCGACACAACCTGTTGAGCAGTTGACATCAAAAGTTGATAGGCACTAATTTAGGTCAAGGTGCATCTATATATAAATTTACATACAATTCTGAGCAGTAGTTCTGGAGATACAGTTGCCACAGAAGTTTTCTCTCTCTCTCTCTCACACACACACAGATGTTTTCTAAAAATGGTAAAATTGTTTTCTAGACCACTCAAAGCATGCAAGTCCACCGAAAACCTGAAGTCTAAACTTTTTACAAATCTAATACTTTCTTCTATTGAATATAGAAGAAAGTAATAACATTTTTTAAATGTTATAAATATTCTATCATGGTAATTATTGGCTTATGATAACTATAAGATACATATGTTTGAGATTCAATTTTGTCCAAGTATCTTGAAAAAACAGCATGAATTGTAATGCAGTATTTTGTTGTGAACTGTGCTGGATAATTATTAATACTTAAATCAAATGTATCTGATAAAAAGGATGAGAGTTCTTCAAATTTTTCTTTATTATTGAAATTAATGTTGAAATCTTCAGCCAATATAAGTGGAAGTTTATGAAAATGTTGTTTAAGTAATTTAGAACTTCCCTCAGTATATTCCAATAGTGATCGATGAATAAATGTTATATCTTACAGCTTTTGATTTGGGATATATAAATAGCTGCAATAACCTCTTCAACATTGTTTCCTCTAATTTACAAACAACTGAACAAATGTCACCAACTGATGACTGCCTAGTGCTTAAATCACTAACATTTGGCGAAATCTGTCCCATATTTTCTTTACAAATGTGGACGGAATCGTACGTTCCTACTTAGTAACCATAACTAGGGAGAAAAAGTAGAAATTGCTAGGGTTCTTCTTTCAGGCGAGAGATTTGCATTGAGAGTAACTTTTTTTTTTTTATGTGACGTTTTCTACTCATTAACACCCTACTGCAACCTGCGTTAAGGAATTTCGTTCCAAAAAAACTATATTTAATCCACATACATTAAAATAAAAAATATTTTAGAAATGATGTGGCCGCTTAGAGTGACTGTGCTTTCAACTTTACATAAAGTACGGGTTCACCCGCAAATTGCAAATGAACAAATGTACATTTTAAGCGTTCTGTTTTTAGTATTAATGCCTACAAACTGTCTTTTTCCTACTAAATTGATGATGCCCTAGAACTTTGTAATTCACTTTTGTCCCCTATCTTAAAACAGAGTTTGTCACAGAAAAATATATGAAGTGCATCAATGTTCACAAAAAAACACTGCATCTCCATCTCTAAAATTATCCACTCGAGAGGCAGTTGTGTCAGTTTTATTCTAGTGAATGCCTTATCTTTAAGTTACTAAAATCCTGTTAGGCACATAGTATAAAAGTATCCAGTATCAGTAAATATATGAAATATATACGTTTGAAAGAGAAGCAGCTTGAAAAGAATCTGACTGTTATTCATATAAGGCTGTCAAATGAGGCTCAAGAAAAAAAATTGCAAAATTAAAACAGCCATAGAAACAATATAATGATGACTTCAAACTGCAATGCACATCTGAATTCTGATTGAATTTTACAAAGTGTACGTGTCGCCCGTTACACTGCAATGTGTGCAGAAGACCACGAGCATACACACGCCGTGGAGCTCAAGCTATACCAATCCGCAGTGTGCATGTACCGTTAGATCTCATCTAGTTGATTATTAGTTAAGACCAAAAATCCAGAAAAATCGTCGCTGTCGTATAAACAAAATTGTTTCGTATTTCATATCATAAATACTTTGTGAAATCCCTTCTGGACGTGAGCATATTAAAATGAGTAATAATGCTAGTGAGAACAATTTTTAATTCCCACAGCTTGATTAGGGCTATATGAACAAGAAACATTGTGATAATCTAAAGATGATTCTTTTTGAAAATCATGGAAATTTTTGCCAAACTGTTTCGAAAAATTTAAAAGTACGCTATCAGTTTCCCATATTACCCCCCCCCCCCCCCACACACACACACACTTAAAAAAAAAAATAATAATAATAATAAAAAAAAATAAAAGGAAAGAAAAAGTTGTCCCTTTTTAATGAAAAATAAAAGAAAGAAGACTCAAAATTGGAAGAAACGTTTAGCTCTTTAAACCCTCCTTTGCCACGTACAATTTATTCTAACAAAGAATGAAGTTGTCTATCAGTTGATGTGTTTCTCAAAGTCAAAGGGAAAGTTGGTCGATAATCTGCTGTATGAAATAATTAAATTTGTTTCACATTAAAATGTGTTTTTATTTTCTTTGTATATATAAATAATAAATCTGCATATATTTAAAAAAAAATTTCAGTCCAAAACAATCGGTATAAACTAATTCAGAGGAGAATAAAGAGAAAATGTGTATTGTTCAGAAATAGAAAATGTTTAATGCTATTCAATTCTTAAATCTTAAGGTTTCCACTAGATAAATACCCCCACCTCTTACTGGATTTAGTTTTGCCAATGCTGGTCATTTCAAAAATTCTAATAATGTTTTGAGTACATTTTGATGAAAGTGGAAATGAAGGAATGAAAGATGAATTTTTAAATCTGTTTGAGTCAGGAAGTGACAATTCTCACTTTGATAACTTTGTTTAAATTTTGAATAATAATAGTAATATTGAATAAATAATTCTTTAACAATAAAAGGTATTTTATAATTTTATGAGGAGGGTTACGGAAGTTTGTGATTGCGAATTTGAAGTAAGATTGTTTTTGTATTATCTTCAATTGAATAACTTAAACAATTATTTACTTAATAACTATTTTTAAATTTATTACTTTTTTTAGCATTTAATATTTACATGCTTAAAATTATTTCAATTTAAAATGATGAGAAACATTACATTGGTGAACATTGTAGTAAAAAATTATGCGGCATATCTGATGGTGCGGCGTATCCAATGACTTTTTTTTTTTTTTTTTTTAATCAATTTTCACTGATGCGGCATATATGCAGGGGTGGCTTATCTCCCCGAAATTACGGTACTATCCAGAAATTTCAGAATATATTGTTAAACTGTAATAATGTAAAAAAATTGTGGTATAAAATTAAAAATTACCAGGGAACATTTTTAAATAGTAAAGAAAATTTTATTCATTATTATTTTTTTTTTACAGTATAATTTGAGAAATTTTAATGTATTTATATTACATTTCAATGCATATAGATGTAAATTTCTATAACTTTTTATAACAGGAATTTACAAAAATAATAATATATATACTGTCCATTACATCTCCTTAATTAAAAATAATTAAAAATTTTATTATGTAATTCATATTAAAATTTTAGTTCAACTAGTTGTGCAATACCTTAAACTTTTAATCATTCAACATTAAAACATGCTATTGACTATAACCCAAAATGAGACATGATTCAATAGCGCTGTAATTTCTTTCATTGGAATAAAATACTTATGGTCCCTTTTTAACTATCAATCAGTATACATTTAGTAGAGCTTCCTTTTTGAAAATCAAACTCTGTAAAAAAATTTTATAACTTGTACAATAAGTAAGTAGTTCACCTTAGAATATACGAATTTCTATCTTCGAATTTCTGTATTTTGTAAAGGTAATAAATATCAATTCTTTGTACTTAAACAGAAATCATTAGTATTCATAGGAAACACATTCTTCTAAAAATTATTTTTAACCATAGGAGACATAACTAAGCACTTTAAAACTACAAATTTTTATTTTTCAAAATATGATTTTTTCATTGCTTACTGATCTTTTATCGGAAAATGAGACTGACTGTTCACTTAGATTCTAAATTTTATGTAATGAGTAACCAATCACAAAATTAAATTTCATTTTTAAGGTATTTGTTGCTTTGGTTTTTAATTTAAACTTAACATTTATTATAAATTGCTAAATAAAATTATATAATTTAAATTTGCTAATTTTCTGGTGTAATTTTACATTTTATTTTTAAACTATAAAACTTTTGATTCAGAGGTTTTTTTTTTTTTTTTTTTTCCCCAAACAAAGCAATTTTCATGCACACTCCATCAAATTATTGATTAATTAAAAATCTTAAATATAATAGATAATAAATATTAGGGATGCACTGAATAGCTGTTTTGACGGGATACTGAATATTCGGACTACTAAATACTAACTATTCAGCTGAATACAAATTTTTCAAACTGAATAATAACTATTCGCTTGGCTAATTATATTTTCATTCAGGTGTCAATCACACTTTTTTTTTTTTTTTTTTTTTTTAACTTTTCCAGTAGTACCACTTACATTTAACAATATTTTAATGTTTAATTATGAAAAACTATTATTAAAAAAATTCAGAAACAGTGGTTTATTTAAATGTAGAAAAATGTTAGAAAATATTACTTGAACACATAAAATTTCTTGAATAACCATATCTTGTTGCACATATTCCAAAAAAAATATATATATAATATATATATATATATATATATATATATATATATATACACACACACACAGACTTGCTAACATTTTAATTTATTCCGTAGCATTTTTAGCCCTGCCTTTATTCCATACATTTTTTTTTTTTAATTTTTATTATATCATAGTTATACATTGCAGAAATATACACTAAAAGTAAAGTGGTGCGAAATAGAGGCAAAGCTAAAAATGCTCTGGAACAAATTAAAATTTTAGCAACTTATGTATATACAGGGTGATCAGTTTAAAAGATTACCCATTGTTTTTTCTTATTACCCTTAAATCAGACAGATGGTAAGTATTCTAACACTGAAGTATAATTGTTTGAACCTTGTTTAAGTGTGGGAGACAATTTCTACTGTTGGACTGTTACAACTTTATTTGTGAGGTAAAACAGAAATGGAGACGCACAGTGCTACTTAATCCTGAGATAATTTTATTTTTGAAAAACATAATTTAATTAAAATTTTTTACATTATCATTCCTTGCTGAAAATGTTCGCCACCCTTTTGAATGCAAACATGAACACGTCGAACCAGGTTTTTGACACACTTCGCAGCATTGTTGGTGTTATTGACAAGATTTCTTCAGTTATGATCTGTTTTAATTCAGTGATGTTTGCAGGACTTCTCTGGAAAAGCCTATGAAATGATAATGTAAATGTAATGTAGGAATGATAATGTAAAAAAAATTAATTAAATTTTGTTTTTCATAAATAAAATTATTACAGGATTAAAAAAATTGTGAGTCTCCATTTCTGTTTTACCTCACAAATAAAGTTGTAACAGTCCAATAGTGTTGGAAATTGTCTCCCACGCTTAAACAAGGTTCAAACAATTATACTTCAGTGTTAGAATAGTTGCCACATCTGTCAGATTTAAGTGCAATAAGAAAAACCAATGGGGTACTCTTTTAAATTGATCACCCTGTATATATATGACACAATTAAAAGAAATAGCTTTTTCAGAAAAAACAACTTAACAATAAGTATAATCATGCACATAGTTTTTAGGTTAAAAAAAAAAAAAGAGAATATAAAAAAATAAATAAAATTATATTTTAATGAGTCTGGTTTTGGTGCACTTACTTTAAAAGCATTGGTTAGCTTACATTAAAACTTACACAAATGCCTCTCATGTGGATAAATTGTAAGATATAGATGTGACACTTTTTTGCATGTTGGGGTACTTCATACACATTTTTCAATGACAAACTCAAAATTGCTTTTTTATGACTTGTCATTTTTATCTTGCCAGGGTGCAATGTGATCTTTGATCTGTTGAAATTTCTTAGATGGCAACATCATGCATGCTCCTTGTTAAGAGGACTCTCCACTTACTGTGGCCGGAAACCAAAGCCTGTATATTTCTATAGGAAAATTTGCCCCTTTTATAACTCGTTAACTATTACATATTTTTATATTCTGTTTTTACATTCAGAAAATACACAACTAGTAAAAAATTTTTCGCTTTCAAAAAATTATTATTTTTTAAATTTTAATATTTCATTTTTAAGCTAAAAAATGCAAAATTTACCTTCATATTTTTCATAGCTCGTAAGAAATTAACAAATTATGGTATTGAAAGGCTGAAAAGCTCAAACATTTTATAAATAATCAGGCTTACTATTAATTCATAAGAAAAAAGTTTAATTTTAAATGCGTATTAATAACAAATGGGCAAAGTATGAATTTTTGCTAAAAATTTCGCATTTTTTCATGAAACTCCGCCTTAGAAAGGAATCTCGCACTAGAGGAAGTACTTACTATTGATTAATGATCCTGACACGCCCTCGGATGAGTTCTTTCAAAAAGGGAGAGATTTCTTAGAAGAAACTGCATCACAAAACAGCATTTTATCTCGGGGCTATAGAAGAAAGGGAGCTCAATCGTCTCCGAAAAGTGAAGACATGGTCACTGATGATGTAGTATGGTTCACGCTTTGAAGCAAAGGATGCAAGACTCCTATATCAATGTAAGAGCTCTAAAAGGATAATAAAGCTCTTAGCACTAAAAACACGGAAGAGAATTGTATGGATAAAACATAGAAAACACAGTTTCCCTAATTTTTTTTTTTTTTTTTCCCCACAATTTCTCATTCAAAATTATTTGTACTTGATAACATCTGTAGAATATGAAAATTAATGTAATAAAATGCGTTCTTTAATAAATAAATAAATAGGAGATAATTTTAATAATAGAAAACCACCCGAAATAATTTAATTTGTTATTATAATCTTTCTATATATAGTTTGCAAGAGAGATGATGATTCCGGTTCGTACTCATCTATATAGCAAGTTGAGACCTAATTTCCATAATTTAGTTAATTTAAAAAAATCCAATTGTCCGATCGATAAGCTGTTTAGACTGACGGATTTAAAAAAAAAAAAAAAAAAAAAAAAGCCCCTTTCATTTGGTGCCTTATTTGTAACGAAGTTTTGATTAGATTTTTTAAAATTAATTAAAATATGAAAATAATAACCTGGCAATAACTTCAAATTTGGACATGTAAATTTTTTTGGCAACAATTATAAATTTAACAGTCATTTAATTAAATAATTATTTTTTTTTTTTTAGCATGAAATGAAATATGCTTTCACGTGAAAAATAAAAAATGATAAAATAATAGCAAACCCGTGCGAAACTTTCACACTTTATTTCTTTTCTTATTTACCTTTAAAATTTGAAACTCTTAAATCTTAAGCCAAATTTCCCACCCAATTTTAATTCCTCAGAAGCCAAATTATTATTAGAAACAAATTAATATTGTGAGATGAAATGCTAATGATAATCAAAACAATATCATTCATAAAAGACTTAAAAATAAAATTCGTGTTTAACGACCTAATTTTCATACTTCGTGAGGCAGGACAGATTTTGTATAACATCATGGCGATTTTTAAATTTTTGTCACCATGTTGGCGATACATTTTTATTAATTTATTTTTGCATAATTTTATGTTAAAAAAACTTAGTACCTATTTTGATTATACTTTTTATTATTGCATTTATTAGTCAATTTATGACAAAAGATCATATGGGGATTATATCATTAAAATATTGCTAGATTTAAAATGACGCTTGCAAAGTTGTAAAAATGCAACCTTTAAAAATACATTTTTTCTATAAAATAATCTCACCATACAAATGTCGTCATTTTTTATTAGATCACTGAACTGAGTTCGCGTGCTTAAATGTTGCTTATGTATTATTTTTTATCCTTGCGTATTTTAAGTCACTATCATATCGTTTGTAGAAAAAAGAAAAAAAAAATTAATTGTAACTGGACCACGTTAGAGAAATATTATATAGATTTAATTTGCTCATGCATGTGAAAATATGAAGATATGAAAATGGAGTAAAAAAACCATAACCTTTTTTAATATACTTCAATTTTAGATTTTTTTTTTAAAATAGTTTTTGACACAGATGAATTGTGCTTGGCATGAAAGCTAATTCATTGATAATCCTGGGTAATATTTTTAAATTTTGATGCTGAAATAGATCGGACATTTTTCGCCAAGAACTCTCCTTTTGTGAAAGCCACTTTAAGCCAAGTTAGTGCATCAAAAATAAATTATAAAATATTGAAAAAAAGAATAGCAAGAAAGAGAAAAAAATAATCTCAAATTATGTATTTTTGTCTAAAATGGCAATAAAAATTCAAAAGTCAACAAGGGGAGCTATATTAAGGCTGTACTATGATCAGATTTACATATTTAATTATTTATTTTTGTATATACAAACTACTATAACTAACTCAACTACTATTATAACCACAAAAAATTAATTGCCTCATGCGATAGACGTAGCTGATCATAGCATATTGTAATATTATATTTGGCGTGAAATTGTTGTCTTTTATAGTTGACCAAATAAATCAAATAAATGTAGAAAATAACGTGAAAGAAAATGTTATGTTCACCACGTATTGTGTTGATACCCGTATTGAAAATTTCCTCTTTTAGGAAGGGGGGTCGGGCATCACTTTTAGGTGTTCAAATATTTTTTCCTTAGTTCCACTATTATAAATAGTTCTTTTTTAATTTCCTAATAATTTGTAAAAAATAATTCTCATTGAGCAAGTTTATAGGAAATTTTGTCCTATACTGACATGTTTAAAATTTGGAAAAATCGGAATGTGCTTTCTTCTCAGCCAATATTTAAAACTAGTCTGCCTTTGTCCATATAACTGTCGATATTTTCAAATAAACCTATTTTCAAATTTGCCATAAATATTCTCCAAACAGTGACCAAATTTCATGATGAATAACAAATAATGGGGGGGAAAAAAAAAAGAAAGAATAAAAGAAAAAAAGACTTATTTAAAATTTCTTTTTTATAATTAAAATAATAGAATTTGAGTAATGGAATGAAGTTTGAATTTATTTACTTATGATAATTACTTCAGTGCAAATTTATCAAAGTCATCGCTAGTTTACTTTTCGAAAAGATAATACCTAAATATCCCAAATTTCTTTCTTTCTTGTTTGTTTACTAACCTAATTATAATCTGACACAAAAATTTCAATGTTTTCGTGACAGTATATGTTTCAACAGGTGTATAAGAAAGTCCTGTGATTCTGTCATGTCTAAAATTTGAAAACAACGGAATGAAAGTGCAACATGTTGGAAATTTTTCTCAAAATTTAAGACACTAATTTACGACAAGGTGCAACTACATATCAATATGTTTGAAATTCTATGTAGTAGTTCGGAGATGGTTGCTGCAAAATCCTGAATGCTTCAAATGTTTAGTTAGTCGCGAAGTTATATGATTGTTGAATCATATAAACGCTACCGAAGGCTGCGGGGACCCGAAACAAAGTATTTTAAAAATGCATTGTTATTGTGTTGTGAACCATTCTGAAAGTTTCAAATGTCTAGCTAGTCGAGAAGTTATTTAAAAATCGATTGCAAGATTTGTACTGGACAATCAAACACACAAACAAGAAACAGAGTTAATAAAAACGTGGTAAAATACTGAAATTAGAGTAATGAAATATAACTTAAATTTAATTATTTATGAAAATTATACCCCAAATTTATTACTTTTTTTTTCTTTTACTTTACCGAATCCGATTCTGATATAGTAACCATTGCTAAGAAACACATAATCGTTACGACATGTCTTTATATAGAATAATAGACTTAGGGGGAAAAAAAAAGTTACAGCACCCTAAATTAAATTATTTATTTTGTGTTTTGCTCAGGACTCTATCGTATTTTCTACGAAAAAAGACAAGAGCTTCGGATTCTTTTTTCCTTTTTTTTTTTCTCCACTAACCGTTGCTAAGAAATGCAAGATTGTTACGACATGTCTTTATATAGAAGAATAGACTTATAAAGAAAAAAAAAGTTACATCACCCTAAATTAAATTAATTTATATTTTACTCAGAACTCTATTGTACTTTCTAAGAAATAGATAAAAGCTTCGGTTTCTTTCTTTCTGTCTTTTTTTTCTTTCTCTACTACGGATAAAATTTGCTTTCCTTTGTGACGACAGTGATGAAACAAATCCTGGAAAATTATCAATTTTTATTTGAATAATGAATTTTTTTTTTTTTTTTTTTTTTTTTTTTTCAGTAATAAAATGTAATTTAAATTTAATTATTTATGAAAATTATTAAATTTAAATATACTAGTATTTTAAATAGACTTATCCCAGATTCATCAAAATCATCGCTAGTTTCTTTGTTGACGTATATAATACCTAATACTCCAAATATATTGCTTTTTTTCTTTTAATTTACAGAATCCAATCTCAATAGTTACAATGACCGTTGCTAAGAAACGCAACATTGTTACGACATGTCTTTATGTAGAAGAAAAAAAAGTTACATTACCCTAAATTAAATTAATTTATATTTTACTCAGAACTCTATTGTACTTTCTAATAAAGAGGCAGAAGCTTAGATTTCTTTCCTTCTGTCTTTTTTTTTTTTTTTTTTTTCCCCTCTCCACTACGGATAAAATTTGCTTCATTAGTGATGAAACAAATCCTGGAAAATTTATCCATTTTTATTTGAATGATTTTTTTTTTCATAATTTCAGTAATAAAATGTAATTTAAATTTATTTCTGAAAATTATTTAATTTAAATATACTATTATTGATATTGACCTCTCCCAAATTCATCAAAATCATTGCTAGTTTCTTTGTTGACGTATATACAGGGTTTGTCCGGAAAGTAATGGGACTGAGTCGATTAAAAAAATTTATTGAGCCAATCATTACAATTCTTTAAAAACTTTCAAAATAGGCTCCTTTTGCATCGATGCAGCGCTGCCAGCGCGATTTTTCCAAACATTGAAGGCGTCACAGAAGGCATTCTCCGGAATAGCCTTAAGAGCGGCGGTGCAAGCTGCTTGGATCCCCTCTGTCGTCTCAAAATGCTTGCCTTTCATTGGCCTTTTCAGGCAAGGAAACAAAAAGAAGTCCGAGGGGGCCCACATCTGGGCTGTAGGGCGGCTGCGGAAGCGTTGGGATGCCGGCCTTGGTCAGGTAGCTGTTCACAAGAAAGGCGGTGTGAGCCGGGGCGTTGTTGTGGTGCAGCTTCCAGTCGGCTGCGATGTCTTGTCGGACCCGATTGACCCTTCGTTTGAGTCTCTTGAGTACTTCCAGGTAAAACTTGGCGTTGACGGTTTGTCCAGGAGGAACAAATTCATGGTGGACGATGTCTTTGATGTCAAAAAAGACAATGAGCATCCTTTTCATTTTGGATTTGCTCATTCTTCCCTTTCTTATGCGAGGAGACGCCGGCGTGTGCCACTCGGAAGATTGCCTCTTTGTCTCAGGATCATACTCAAAGATCCATGACTCGTCACCTGTGATTACGTTATTCAAAAATTGGGGGGCATTTTCGGCTTGCACCACTCACAGAAACACGTCACGCGAAAAAGCCTGTCCTGACTCTCCAGGCGCTCGGAGATAACTGACCAGCCGCTCGTTTGTTAGTTAGGAACGCCCTCTACCGGATCCAGTCGGTGCGCGCACGCTCCGAAGTACAGTCGCGGCGGAAGAAAATCAGTCCTATTACTTTCCGGACAAACCCTGTAATATCTAAATACTCTAAATATATTGTTTTTTTTCCTTTTAATTTACAGAATCCAATCTCAATACAGTGCGCAACATTGTTATGACATGTCTTTATATAGAATAGACTTAGAAAGAAAAAAAAGTTATATCACCCTAAAATAATTTATATTTTACTCGGAACTCTATTGTACTTTCTAAGAAATAGACAGAAGCTTTGGTTTCTTTCTGTCTTTTTATCTTTTTTTTTTCTCTCCACTATGGATAAAATTAGCTTTCCTTTGTAACGACAGTGTCAAAACAAATCCTGGGAAATTATCCATTTTTATTTGAATAATGAATTTTTTTTATAATTTCTGTAATAAAATGTAATTTAAATTTAATTATTTCTGAAAATTATTAAATTTAAATATACTAGTATTTTAAATAGACCTATCCCAAATTCATAAAAATCATTGCTAGTTTCTTTGTTGACATATATAATATCTAAATATTCCAAATATATTGCTTTTTTTCTTTTAATTTACAGAATCCAATCTCAATACAGTGACCGTTGTTAAGAAACGCAACACTGTTAAGACATGTCTTTATATAGAAGAATAGACTTAGAAAAAAGTTAAATCATCCTAAATTAAATTGTTTCAATTCTGTTTTGCTCAGAACTCTATTGTATTTTCTACAAAATAGGCAGGAGCTTCGTTTTTTTTCTTTCAGTCTCCCCCCCCCCCTCCTCTCCACCTTTCCCCTCTACCTCTCTATACAATTTGTTTTTTATTGTGACGAGAGTGACTAATATAAACTGTGAAAGTTTTCTGTGAAAACCGGACGTGGGTCATCGGAAACCGGAGCTGGGACCGTAAATCCGTATCTCAAAAATGGCTCTAACGATTTTCTTCAAATTTGCTATATAAACACTCCATTAGATGTAATTTCAAATGATATAGTTTTCTAGTTCAGGGAAATTGAGGCGTCTTGTATAAATAGCTCAATTTCCGGTCGTGCAAATGCGTTCCTTTAAAAACGGCTGTGCGGATTATTTTCAAACTTGTCATTTTAACACCTTTTTAAATATTCTTTTGTATGTAATTGTTTCCTGGTCAATAATTAAGTATGCCAAGTTTTGGTAAAAGTTTGTATCTCAAAAACGGCTTTAACGATTTTTTTGAAAATTAATACATAAATCCATTTTAGATGCCCTTTTTTATGTATTACGTAGTTTTTGCAGGAAAATTAACGGCCATTCTGATTAGACAGTTCAGTTTTAGATCTCATAAATTGGTGTTTAAAAAAAATAACTATCATAATTCTTTTTCTTATTTTTTTAACTCGCTGTGTGAACCCTGTTTTATGTCTTTACACATGAATCAAGTTTCTCTTACTGAAAAATTACAAAAAGTTTTGAGCAATTTCAGTTTAGTTTTTTTTTTTTTTTTTTTAAGTTTTTTACTATAATGTGGTGTAAAAAAATAAATATTAATCAAATTCTTTCGAAAATTCATTTAAATATAGTGACCAGCGAAGCGGACGTAGCCTTGCTAGTAAAATAAAATAAAAAGTAGATAAGTAAATAAATGAATATAGATATCGTAATAAAATTTAATCTTAAAATTTAGCAATTAATAGATACAAAACAATACCAACACAAAAAAAATAGAACTGATTTTAACTTAGAGGAAAGACTGACACAAAATTGTTGCGATATAGATTAAGAACCAATAAGAGACAAAAATAACTTAAATTACTTACGCCGACATGAAATATATATATAAACAAATACTTTAATCAATTTAATCCTTTTTACTATGTATCTACTACCATTTTTTCCGATAATAAATACAGTAAATAAACAAATGAATAAATAAGTTTTTTCTTTTTAAAGGAATTAACTAAAAAATGAAAAATAAGAAGTTCTACTATAAAAAAATTAAACTTAAGTGTTATAAATACGTTTTTAAATTTAAAACTAATTATACTTAATTTTTTCTACTGCATTACGATTTTATTTTCAATAAATATAACAAATTACAAAAAAAAAAAAAAAAAAAAAAAAAAAATTGCCTTTAAATGAATGTGTTAAATAAAATTAAGTTGTGTAATAGCTGTTACTAAGATACACAGACGATTGAAGCAAAGGAATTAAATTTATGAAAAATGAAGCATTAAAACCAATATTTAAAATCAAAAAAACATTAATTTAAAAAATTCAAAATCGAAAAAATTTTGAGGTGCGCACCTGCAGGTCCCAGGTACCTATATACCAAATTTGGAAGCTCTGCGATCAATAGTATGAGCACCAAAGCGCAAACAGACACACACACACACTTCTCTTTATTTATATAGATATATATTATATATATAAAAGAAGGAAAAAGGAGGGGGGGGGGGAAGAGAAAAAGAAAAACAATTTTAAATACACTTAATAACATTTATTAAAAAGTAAAAAAAGAAAAAGAAACAATTTAAATAAACTTCATAACATTATTACAAAGAGAGAAAAAAAAAAGAATGAGAAAAAAAAAAAAGCCAATTTACATCTCTAGTAGACACAAATTGCTGTACAAAGCAGAATTTAATTTAGGATGACGAAATAATTTTAGTCTATTTTTCTTTAAAAAGATGCGGTAATTTGTTTTGCGTTTCTTTTCAACGGTTACTGTATTCATTTTAAAAAACATATTTCACATTTTTTCGTTCAATTTTATTTTGAACTGATTTTTAGTTTGATGCCATATTGGAAAGGTAATGTAATCCCCCCCCCCCCCCTCCCCAAAATGTTCTTAAAAAAATAAAAAATCCTAAAAATGTAAAGTTGCACTCTTTAGCAACGATTTATTCTTTAAAACTTCTTTTAGGTTCAATAATTAGCGAAAGTGTCAATGTTCCTCACTCCTGACCCTTTTACAGATAACAAATAATCCGCTCTGGAGGATCGTAGCTGTCATTACTTGACAGATAATTTTTTACAGAATAGGGAATTTGCACGCTGTTTGTCATTGGAGGAGTTTACTATCAATTCTGAAATTTTGACCAACCCTTATATCTTGTTCTGAACCACTTTTGTAGAGGTCCGCCATTGTGAATTGAAAAGCGAAGAATGTGGAGAGGCGCCTTAATTAAACTTTAAAGACATATGTCATTATACTGTTAATACAAAAGACAGTTTTTGCTAGATATTATTGTTATGATTAATGCAATTAATAATTAATTTTCCTTAATATTACTTTAGAAAATATATTAAACGATTTGTTTTCATTTAATCATAAGTTATTTCTTAATTATTCTGAAATGTTTTTAATTTAATAATAATTAAAAATAAGTCATGTAAGAATTTTTTCAAATGATTTAAGATTTTTGAAGTTGAATTTTTGTATATTCAGCTAAATTAAAAATTTGGCAGTATGGCCGAAAAGGCCAAATATTCGATACATCCCTAATAAACATATGTTTTGTACATAAAATAAGGAATACAGAAATATGAATTATGTGAATTTGATTTCCTAAGTAAATGCACAGGCTTTTTTATTTTTTTTTTTATTTGAGCATTTATATATATATATATATATATAAATAAACATATTCTCTCTCTAAATTCAGATTTTAATAATAGTATTGTTACAAATAGGAAACTTTAGGCATTAAAAAAATTTAAATTTTGTATTTTAATATGAATAATTATTCATCATTTGCTGTTGAATGCTTTTTGTCTTGAATATGTGCTGAACGTTTAACAAAATTGGTTTGTGGAACTTATCAGAGAATATTCTCCCATTCAAAATTATTGTAAAGCGGAATATCATGAAATAAGGTCTTTATGTTCTAATTATGCATAGATTAAAAAATATTAAGTTCATATTTGAGTTGGGGGGGGGGGGAGACCTATTTAATGAAAAGCGTAAATTCAAAATGTCATTGGCTGCTGAGAAAAGTCATAAATAGGGAAGTAATGCCATGATAGGTGAAGAAACAATATCATGATCATAACTTCAAGGTGCTATGAAGTTGCACATTTTACAACTCATAGTAGATATAAATGGTAATTTGCTTTAACTGTGTTTGATTTTGGAAGTGGTTAAAAACATATTGAGGAAGTAAAGTTACTCGAAAGATTATTTTAATAAATTACTTAAGTAAAAGATACAAGTTCATTAATAGAAACAAATGCTGAATGCAGGAAGGGGGGGGGGGAGGGGAGGGCTCTTTCCTAAGTAAATTCAGTTTAGCACCAGAATCCTAATTTTTACTCTGCTTTTTCTCTTTACATGTGTATAAACTGTTAAATTCTAATAAACTATTTATTATGAAAAAAAAAAAAAAAAAAAAACTAGGTAACCTACAAAAGTTGACTATACTTTGTCTGAAAGAAATTTTCCACTTGTCCTTAATAAAGAGGGAGGATGACAAAACCATCATTCTGTTGTGTTTAGATTTTCATTTAAATAACATACAGTTATTCAGTTATCTTAACAAAAATAGTCAATTATCTATGCAAATAAATTATGGATTCAGTAGTATAACAACATTAATGGGCAAAATATGTACAATTTTGGGGGGGGGGGGGAAGAGAGAGACTATTTTAACTTTCTTTGTTATAATTGAATATATGATAACTTTGTATTTTCCCACCAGTGCGTGCATCTCCCTCTAAAATTTAATCTCCAAAGACAGACCTTTTCATTAAAATTAGATGAGAAAATTGCATACTTCATTAATCAGCCATAATAAATGTTTGACATATTTCAGCAGTCAGCTTATCACAGCAGCATTTTGTTTGTTTTGATGTTGAATAATCACATGTTTAGGATATCCGCTTTAAAATAAGCAATTTTGGACAATTGGTGGGGAAATAGTTCCCTATTCAGCAATTGGGGAGCTGAAACTGCATATGTGTACATCTCTGACAATACATGCTTAAATAGGAATGAATTTAAAGGTAGGGATCTAGGGCTCTGGGCCCCCAACTCAAGTTCGAAATTTGTTTTCGAATTTTAACCCACTTCCTGTCACCAGATCGAGCTGAATAGTGCAGCCTCTAGAATAAAAGGGCTGCTGGGGGGAATTCAATAAAAAGGGCAACCTATTTTCAAAAAGGACATTTGTGGGCTTCTATGTTGTGATTTTTGTATGTGATAAAAGTAAATTACTAATTTTATGTGTATTATTTTATTGTCAGGGTTGGGTTTCTTCCAGGACAGTGGAAGAAACCAAACAGAAGACAAAACAGATATTCAAAATTAAAATTTATGAACTATGTAAACTCGGAGCATAAATATGTCAAATCTAAATTATAATTCAATTAATATTAAAAATATTTTTATAAAAATAAGTTATTTGATAACAAACTCTAAAAATATGCAGGTGATGGGTTTTAAATTTTCAATGCTAATATTTTTAGAACTTTTTGCATAGATACTATCTCATATTATACGTTCAAACAGTACAAGTGATAATAATTACAGAATTTTTTGGCCATAATATTTGCACTTTAAGGATACAATTTTTGTATGAACTCGAAGCTCGTACCCAATGAACTGTATCAATAAGTAAGATACATAATTTAAACTCTACTGCAAGTTCTCTTAGATTAAAAAGGGAAAAAAATCATAGTTTGTGCTTATCTATTTTAAGTTGAAAAATTGCAGTATTGAACTGCTAAAAAACTTTTAATTTGTTTTACAGTCCTCTCCCTCTAACTCACAAAAGTTTTGTCCAGAGGTTGTGCAGATTATAGGAATTTGCACATTAGAGATTATTGCCTTTGTTTACAGTTTTCTTTTGCAGATACAAAGTATTGCATACTGGTTCTTTTAATTAACTGGATGTTTGTTAAGAGCTGTTTTATCAGAAAGTATAAGCAAGTGATCCAAACTATTTATTACCAGTTAAAGAAATAAAATTGTCTAAATTATAAAACTTTACACTGTTTAAATTGAAATTGATTTTTTTACTGGATTTTTGAGTATTTTGGAACGTGATCATCAGATACCGAAGATGACTAAAAATCTCATAATTATTAATTAAATATGTAATTAAATTTTTATAGGTATAATTAAAGTTACTTAAAATTGTTTACAAGATACATCCATTGTATCTTAAAAATCTGCAATTTATAGGATAAATTTTTAAGAAAAAGTTTCTTCCATATCTTCCAGCCGGTGTTTCTACGGTTTTTTCCGCTTTGGAAGAAACTTGCCAACCCTGATATATGTGGGCTATATGTATTTGTTGTTCCTAGAATGCTGTAAAACTATTGCTAGAAAGTTAGATGTCAGGAAGAAAAGTATCTAAAGTCTTCTGAACATTTTTAATTAAATGTTTGTAAAGGCCACTTGGTACAAAAATCAGGGTTGGCAAGTTTCTTCCAAGGTGGAAAAAACCGGCTGGAAGAAATAAGTTTCTTCCAAGTGGAAGAAACTGGTTTTCTTTTAACATTTATTATATAAATTGTAATTAATGTATTTTTCAAATTAATAACCTTAAGTTAATTTAATTACACCTATAAAAATTTAGTTATTAACCCTTTCAGCGTTAGCCGTTTTTTGGTACAGTCGGCCACGTTTAAACGAATATCTACCGTTCCAACTATATTAATTCGATTAAGTGAGGTATTCAATTACACGGAGAAGACTAGAAATGCAATTGCATGTTTAACTATAATGGTTTTATGCTTACATGAAAAGATAAATGATCAATACCTCTTTCTTATTTAAATATTTAACAAAACTTTTGCTAAGTTAAAATATTATTATAGTAATTTATAAATGCAATTAGTGCTGGAATAAATATTAAATAAAGTGTACTTACAATTTTACTAAAAAAAAAAAAAAACAGTTATGATTGATTATTTTAACATAGACTTAACTAAACATTTTTCTATTTCTTTTTCTAAATCACTGTCATTACTTTGTGTGTGATGCATACGGGAAGAAGTACTATATTTTGGCATTTCTTTATCTTTACTAACTACGGTACACATTTATTACAGTAACACACATTATTTACATATTATACACAAATTAAGAGATTAAACAAGTAATTAAAAGCCATCGCTTAGCTGCGCGTAGTAGCTGCATTTCGAAACCTAAACAGTCTTTTTTTGTTTAGTTGGCGGTTGCCGTTAACATATGGCAACCGCGTTATTCCAGAAGTTCATGGTTACAGATTATACACAACAATCACATATAGATTATAATCACTTCTATGAGACTCAAAATGATGATGAATAATGTTAAAGGATTTTGAAACTTTATTTATTGTTCGCTTGCTGCTTGCTCTTCTTTATCACTTTCATTTAAAGGTTTTATTGGAAGATTAAACTCTTCATCTCTTTCTGTTTCTCCATCTTTATCCATACCTATGAGTCCATAAAGTTCTTTTTCAATCATCTGAAAACTTTCAAAATTTGTGATTTCTAACTCTTGGAGATAATTTTTATTTTAATTTCTAATTTTCTCATCAGTTGCTGATTTTATAAATTTGGATTTTGCAAAACATTTTTTATCACCTCGCCAGGGAATACAGTCTCATGTTTAAAAAGCATGCCTTAGTTATGTAAGGTTTTTAATTTTTTTTTTTTATTATTTGAGAGAATGAGAGGAAAAATTTGTCCATAAATAGAGGAATTTTATTTAAGAAACTTTGAGTGTTTATGTGATTAAGTCGGGTGGCGTTGTAAAAAATATTTCTTTAAACGAGGAAATTTAACATTACTTCTATGGGGAAAAAATTGGTTCCGTAACTTTATATTCTTATAAGCGGGGTATTCGATTATCTGTTACCCAATTAAGTGGGGACGACTGTATATCTGTTTAATGATCAATAAAATTAATACTATGTATAATATAATATTGTATACTACACATGTTTATTAATCTTATTTTCTTGAAAAAAGCAACATATATTTCAAAATTTAGCTACACCAGCCTTTTATTTTGACTATGCATGCTGGAAAAAGACGGGCTTAATGCTTATAGGGTTAATTTTGTATGCTAAATTAAAAATTACGTGAGATTTTGTCACGATCATATCACACACCAAAATACTCAAAATCCATTAAACAAATCAATTTCACTTTAACTAGTATAAAGTTTTATTATTTAAACAATGTTATTTTGTTAACTGGTAGTTAAATAGTATACGTCGCTTTCCTCTACTTTCTAATAGAAGACATTTAGTTAATTAAGGGAACAAGTACATGATAATTACTATACTATAAAATGTCGTCATACCCTTATTTTTTTTATTGCAGTGCAACATGGTATAATTAAAAGTTTTTTAGCAGTTAAATATTGAAATTTGTTTCTCAACTTAGAAAAGATAAATGAAAATATGGGGAAAAAAAAAATCCTTGATAACTTGTAGGAAGTTTTAAAATATTTTGACGCATGCATATAATTCACTGGTTTACCAGCTTAGAGTTACACAAATGATCGTAATTCTTAAAAGAAAAAAAAAATGTGGACAAATATTTTGGCTAAAAATTATATTAACTATTATAATGTATTATTTGAACATATAACATGTGATAGTATCTATGCAAAAAGTTTTTTACTTTTTAGTCTCCTAAAGTAAACACTGAAATATGAATGTTAGTACATATACGAGATAGTAGCTAATGTGTAATTACCTTTTTTTTTTCTAATTTAATATATTGCATAATAAACTTTGCATATAAAATTATGTATTTTTATATTTAAAAAATATTTTAAGGGATTTTTTTTAAAAATAGAAATAGTAAAAAAAAAAACCTGCCCCTACAGTAGTAAAATCTCATCATCACCTGTAGATTTAAGGTTTGTTATTAAATAACTTATTTTTAAAAATATTTTTAATATTAATTAAATAATAGTTTAGATTTTATATTATGTTTTCAGTTTAATTCTTTTATTATAGGTAGGAAGACATGGAAAAGAAATACAAACTGTGTATATCCCATACAGTTTGTATTTCTTTTCCATGTTTTATATTTATGCTATCATCGTCCAGAAAAATTGTACAGTATTGATGAGTAATAAATTAAAACAATGCATGATCATAGCCAATCCATTAAAATCAGAAAAAGATAAACTAACATTTTCTAAAGAACAAACTTTATAAGTATGCATTTTCTTTTGTAAATGTTATTTAAGTACAATGAAGGTTTGAAATTAAATTAAAAACTAGTTATCTCTTTTAAACATAATTGGTTTTCTTATGTACAAGAAGTTATTTTTTTCATTGAAATTCAAAGTTTGCCCTGTAACTTGCCAAAATGAAAGCAAACCCTTAAAAAAGTGCTTTTGATAAAACTATTTCATTCTATATGTCATTTCTACCATTTTTATATTCTATGCAACTTTCAAAATTCTCTTTTTTTTTTTTCTTCCCCCCCCCCCTCTTACTCAAAGAGCATTAAGGTAAATTTTCATAGGTGGTGTGTGATATTTTGCATCAATAGAGTACCTATATATTTGAAGATATGTTAAATCTAGAATACACATAAAACATTCATAAATACAGTTGAATATATAAAATACTTTTTATTTTAGGTTGTGGACATGGCTGCAGTTCTGGAAGTTATTGCTGCCTTGGAAAAAGCATGTATTACAAAGGAAGCATTAGAAGTAAGAACCCCCCCCCCCCCACCTGCCCATCCTATTTCTCTTAATGTATAATAAATATTGTCATACATATTTGTGCACAAATAATTATTCTCAAATTGGAGTCCTGCAATGGGTCAGGTAACCTGATTTCACCAGACCTGATCTGCAGGTCGGGTTGACTTTCTCTTGCGAGTCAGGTTCAAGTCAGGTTTACTGAAATTTTTTTTTTCTTGCAGTTTAAATCGGGTTAACTTGAGAACATCTTTAAAAAAAAAAAAAAAAAAAAGTTTAACTGATTTAAACATATTATGTATAATAGATATGTGTCAGAGCTGTGTATCCATATCTGCCAGAAAAAAGATCCATTTTCTTTTATTCAATGAATCTAATACGAGTCTTTTGTGGAAATTGTATGAAAATGAGAAAGTATTGTAAATCTTTATAGTTAATATATAAATAAAAGAAATACAGTATAACCTTGCTTTTACATTTTGCAAAATAAAGATTTCTCAATTTTAGGTTTTTTTTTTTTTTTAAAGGTATCTTTATTTTCAAAGAGTTTAAATCCTCCCTTTTATGTGAAGAGGGAAGATGTAAACTCTACATCCTGCGGTCACCGCGTTGACCAGCGAGAACAGAAACAATTGAAGATTTGAAGAAATATATCACCAGATATTAAAGTCCATCACAAAAAAGCACTATTATAGTTGTGAATCTGTCATTACTTAAACTATTAAATTTATGATGATTTTTAACTTGAAGGGTTTTAATTTAATTCATTTAACAAACTTAACAAGACAGCGCTAAAGCTGAAAAACATTAATAACATTATCAAAAATCAAACTTGAACAAAACAACAACTTATTTAGATTATCTAAATTAATTTATAGTCTCAACATTGCGAGACAATCAACGAGATTAAACTCATTTTAATTAACAAACTTAACATATGTAAAAAAATATAACAATGGCAGCTATCAAAGCTCAAACGATACAGCCATACTGGAGCTTATACAGCTGTCAAGTGCCAAAAGCACAGATGCTCAAATGCTTATCTGCTTAAAACTGATTAACTGCAACGTTATTCAATTCGCCACGATCTTTTATACTACCCAATGTCAATAAATCTGCATAACAAACATCGTTAGCGCCACACAACGGTCAAAGCCAAAACATAATTTACAATAATTATTTCTCCAGCAGTGGCAACAGCAAAAATAGAAAAGTTATGCAGATCAAAAGTGGTAATGGCAGAAATGTAAACAAACATCGATAGTTGACACGCAATGTATTTTAAACAGGCAAAATGAATTTTAACTAAGAGAAAAATAAGTAAATATCCATTAATATGAAAAGAAAAGGTAAGTTAGTTTTTCCTAGAAAAATAAACATATTTATATATATGAAATTAACAATTTTATATGTGAGGACATTCATAGTCATCATATTTAAATGAAAACAATTGTTTTATCTAGTTTCAAGTAACATTAAAGAAAATTATTAGTTATATTAATAACAATTAATAATATCTAACAAAAGTTGACTTTATCAATAACAGAATAATGACTTATATTTTCTAAAGTTGAGATATTGTTATTTAAGAAATTTTATGTTTATTGCCCAACAGTTAATAATTTTCTTTGACTGTGAATTCAGTATTATATAAAATATTACTAAATGTAAATGGTATTACTGAAAAAGTTCACAAAAAATTAGATGATTGACATCTGAATATGAGAGTAAATCAACCAGCCGAATAGTTTGTATTTGGTTGGTCGAATATTCGACATTTAGTATTCGGCCAAAACTGCTATTTGGTGCATCCCTAATTTTGAATAGAAATAAAGGTGATTATATTTTTGGGGCTCTACATGGGTTTTAAGAAAAATACCAAATTGTTCTAAAGGTATAAAATAGAATCCACAAGTGAAATAAAAATAACACTTAAAATTTGAGATACAACATTTTAAAGGAATCATGGAATTTACACTATTTTTTTTTTTTTTTTTAATTATTATGCGTTATAAAAGGCATTAATCTCAAAAAAGAAATTAATATAATTTCATATTAGTTTATTTAAAAGTATACTTAAGATTTATGCAAACTGAATTTTACTTTTAGAGATAAAATGAATTTGAAATTTTGAAATTCCTTCCAAAAAATTCTTTCTATGAGATGATAAAGCAGGGGTGAGGCAATTACAGTAATCGCATGCAACAATAAGATTTTCAAATAAATAATAAAAATTTCTTTAAAAAAAAAAAAAAAAAAAAAGTTTGAGTCATGGAAATATGCCTAATAATACCGTGCCCTCCCCTTTTTTATTTTGCTCTTCGAATGTTTATGTTTAATTTTGTAAAATATAGTTTTACAACAAATTAAAAATCTTAAAACCAGAATGAAAGGAAATTCCTTACTTTTAAATCCTTATTATACCAAATCCAATCACAAATAGTTAAATACACAGAAGAAATTAACATATAGAAATAAGAAAATAACACAAGTGCAATAAAATGGAAAGTTCTTTTATAGTTAGCCAATTTTAATAGATATTCTAATTTGTACAGTTGCATAGAAAAAAAAAAGTTGCAATATGGCATTGTCATTTTTGAAAAATTAATACACCTTCAGGCAAATAAAAATGCCAAAAAGCACATTTATTATTCATATTTTTAAATATTTTTTCATTATTTGGTGCTAAATATTTGCTAGATATACATATTTAGTTTACAATTTTAATATTCTGAGTTATGTTGTAAAGAAGAATCAAAAATCTTTTTAATTTCTACAAATTTCCCTGTATTTATGCTTTAAGACGAAAATCATATGAAAATTTAGACCTATATTTAAAAAAAAAAAAAATAAATAAATAAAAACTTAAAAAAAATGGTTTTGCACCAGTGGCTGGTTCTGCTCAGTGCTTAATAGACTGGTGGTGTTGAGGTCAAACCCAGGTCATGCTCTTCAATTTCAAGCCTAACCATTCAGATTTTTTGTGGTTTTCTCATAAATATGTGTGATTATAGATTAGGACCCCACAGAAAGACTCTCGATGTATGGCACTCCATTCAGGTTTGGTACAGGATCATCGCATAGTCAATCACCCTTACCTTAGCCCCAGTGCCATAGCCACCACCACTTAAAATTATATCTAAAATCCTGAATCAACTTCTGCATAAGAGTAAGTGTTTTGCGTTGCTCCAGGGCCATTTAACGAGGGGACGCACCCTTAATCCGGATTTCTGTATCACAAGTGTTATTGATTTATTCAGTACATTTACATGTAAATGAGTCCCACCTGACCCACAATCTGACATGAATCTGTAGCTTCTGATGCATTTTAACCTGACCAAAAACTTAATGTTATTTAAGAAACTATCAAAATCTTATTACACAAAATATGTTCATTATTAAACAGAACTTTCAGAAAATCGAATAATAAAAAAAAAAAAAAAATTACTAGTATATATCTCTAAACGAAAGTTCAATATAAAACAAATATATTAAAATTCCTTGGGAAAAAAAAAACTGTTCCAAATATTTTCACAGTATATAATAGACCGTATATTTCCGTGTATAAGCCGAGAATTTTTGGAAATTTTTCGGAAGCTGAATTATAGGAGTCGGCTTGTATACGGATCCACATTTCTAGTAAAAAACGTACTTTAGAAACAATGATTGAATACATATATTTTAAGCTTAAAAACTATATATAAAGTAAAATAGTGATATTAAACCTTAATTTTAAATAATTATCACATATAAAACTCTTAAATTAGGAATTTTAAATTTATTTCACAAAACGCTCTATGTAGTCAAGTGTTTACATTTCTTTTTGACCTGCCAGTAACTGAAGTCATCGGCAGAGTGCACGAATGGAGTAAATTCTCTGTCTGATTCAGAAATAGTATAAGAGAAACTTGAAAAAACAGGACTCCCGATCATATTTTTAATTTATACAATTAAAATTAAATCATCTCTGTTTTAAAATGTTTCTAGGCTTACACTAGCAAAAGTGGCAAATCTTTTTTTTTTTTTTTTAATAGAAATATTTTTTGTTGTTGAAGATTGCCTTGAAGCACTGATAAAAATGCTGAAAAGTAGAAATATACAAAATAATTTAGATACGTCATTAAAAAAAAAATCATTGCAATCGGTCTTTAAACGGCTTACTTACGTAAACATCCAGTGGCTGCATTGCATCATCGACGTTAGGGTTAGGTCTCCCGGCCCGGTATTACGGTAACCATCGTTTTCAGCTGCCGGGACTTGCGTTCGCATCTGTGTTTGCCTCCCTTCTGATAGGGTTGCCTGAATTAAAACTATTGCCGTTGCCGAACACACTGCGATCATTTTATGTTATACCTAAGCAAGGTAAGGAATTCTGTTGGATAAGCACGCATTTCGCGTAATTTCATTGGACAGATTATCCTGAAGGTTGTATAGATCGGCAATATTTTCTCCATTTTGGCGATATACTCGAACTTTAAAAAGAGTATTTTTTCAATTCGGCTTATACACGGGTTTGCAATTTTGGGCATATTTCTGCAGGGAAAAATGTACTCTCGGCTTATATTCGGAAATATACGGTAGTTAAAATATAAAAGCTAATATACGATATGTCCCATGACAAATAATTTTTGCATACAAAATTATAAACGTTAGGTATTAATACTTTGATAATCATAATTAAACTCATATTATGAGTCATGCTGCTTTAAATTTCTCGGGAGGGAGAAAATGTCATCTAATCTCTGTATTCAAAAGATTTGATTCATTTAAAAATAATAATAATAATTTCTTGGAGAAAATTCTGCAGGTCAAAGGTTAATACAAACCCTACCTTCACCGAAAAGCAGGACCCGATGGAGGACTCTGTGACTTATACATAATTAAATTATATTTAAAATTTTTACGTTCCATGAGTTGCAGCTTTAACTGTATCCCTTGATATGAGAAATGGTTTGTGTTGAAAGATTTTTTTTTCAATAGTCAACATAGTTTCAGTTCAACGATTTATTCGATTAAAAAAAAATAATCTGTGTAATAATAAAATTAAAAAAAAAAAAAATGTGTGTGTATGTGTGTGTGTGTATATATATATATATATATATAATGTTTACAGATTTTAAGTTTACTTATCATGGCTATTTATTTCCCTACAAAATATTGAAGATTTTATAATCAATAAAAGATTTTAGTTTTGTTGTTATAATATTACTGTTACTTAAATTTATTTTTTTAATAACATTCACTCAATATCATTCTTTGATTCACTCTCATGTTTATTACAAATATATCTTGTAACATGGGAAAGAAAAAATACTGCGTGTATCAACATCAACAGATAAATTAAAATAAGAAAAGGAGAAAAGAAAGAAAAGAAACCTTTTTAAGAGGGGTTGATGGTTCTGTTTCTTTAATATTACTTTTACTTTTATTTTTTTAAGCAAACTTAACAAGGCTCTAATTTTCAGTCTCAAAAGATTTAAACTTATAAAATTTTTTTTTTTTTTTTTTTTTAAGATAAAAGGTGACATTTTCAATGAAGTATCCTTATAATACGAAGTAACACAAATCTTATTGCATTACATGGGAAAGAAGAAAAAAAGAAAGAAAATGTTTTCTGAGATAAAAGGTGACATGTTTAAAGAGTGGAAAATTAAAAAAAAAAAAAATCAGAATTCCAATTTCATTTTGAATGAGGTATCCTTATAATGCGAAGCAACACAAATCCTATTAGATTACATGTGAAAGAAGAAAGAATGAATCTGACTACCCAACCCCTCAAAGAATTATTGAAGTCAGCTTATACGCATTCAAATTATAAAATTAGCCTCTAAAATTTTTAAAAGAAAAACGTAATTGAATTTTTAGCTTAGGATGATTCATTTAATGAATGGTATCCATGTACAATCATAAATTCTGTAATGTAAATCTTTCAAAACATAAAGCATTAAAACAAGAAATTTAATATAACAAATATTTTACATAATATCGCTTTCAAAAGTTTTTCATCAAATGAATTCAATGAAAAATTTATGTAGTAAAGTGAGAACATGAGCTTTTTCAATATAGATGACTCATCATTTTTACTCTAAAAATGGTTATCTACTTATTTGCCTAAATATTAGGGGGACCAGAAAGGTTTTTTTTTTTTTTTTTTTTTTTTTTTTTTTTAACAATAAATTCTAACAGATAATTTTTCAACAAGTTTTTATTTTTAATCAGTTATGTAATCACCCTTGTTATCAACAACCTTTAGGCATCTACTGTACAAGTTTTCAATGTTGGATCGATAAATAGCAATTTATTTTTGAGCAAAATCCCTGGAGATTATTATTTGGTTGATGTCCAAAATACAAAGTTTTTTGCCACTTAAAAAATATTGTAGTGGTCAAAATGAATGGAAATCAGATGGCACAATATCATGAGTATGGTAGGTGAGGCAATACATCTCACCCCAATGCATTATTTTCTTTTCAGGGTTCATCTTGTGCAGTGTGGTCTAACATTTTCGTTTTGCAGAATAACAATTTTTCTATTGACAATCGGTGAGCACTTTTCAGTTAAAGGTTGATTTATTCGATTCAGTTGTTCAGAGTAAAAGTCTGTATTCAGTGCTTGTCTAGATTTCAGCACTTCAAAATGAACTGCCTCACGAACACTTAGCCAAACTTACAGTTTGTGGTGCCGAAACTGGCTTAGCTGTACTTGGTGATTCATTTGAAGAGAGCCACTGCTTTTCGTATTTTGGATTATCAAAAATAAATAAATAATAATAATAATCTCCAGTGATCAAAAAAAGCTTCTGTATTGTACCGCTGAAGCAATTTCTATGTGCTCAATCGGTTACCTTTGTTTCCTTTGGATAGATTATACGAAACTCAAATACTTGCTCTGTTTACTTTACCAATTTGCTGCAAATGTTCGTGGATGGTAGATTAAAGTTGGTTAAGAGTGTTTGACAGTTTCTCAATCATTTAAAACTGATTTGCTTCCACTTCCGCCTTTAACATATCGTTTTCTAAAATTGTTTGTCTTCCTGATCAAAACGAGTCAGAAAGATCAAAATTACCTAATTTGAAATTTAAAAAATACCTTTTAGCATTTACAAAGATTTAATGCACTTAAATAAATATTGCAAATGATTTCTGTAGCAACTGTACATTACTATACTTTCAAAACTCATAAAGCATATAATGCAGAATATGTACCTCATCTTTTATTTGCCTAGCCATTTCATTATAAATTGGGAAAAAAAAAATAAACTTTAATAATTTAGGAGTAAACAAGTCACTCTAACCTTGAAATGCCTTTGGCACCAGTTCAAGCACACAATGAGCTGATAAATGACAATCAGATATCGGCATGTGCAAAAAAGGCATTATTTTTCGTTATACTTAATGAGAATTATATTCCTTTAACGGCAAATTTTATAAACAAGAGAAAGGGGTCACGATGGGGGTCTCCTATATCTGAAATTATCGCAGAACTAAAACTTAGATTGATTGAGAAAAATATTTTTAGTAAGTTTAAGAACATAATAAAACATTGGTTTAAGCATATCGACAATGTTTTTGCCATTGTCGATAGTAAATACAAATATGAAAATGTCCTCAGTGGGCTTAATAAAATAGATACTAATATCCAATTTACATGTTAACCAGAAATTGACAATAGAATAAATTTTCTTGATGTTACTGTCATTAGAAGCGATAAACACATTAGAAACCAGTTTTTAGAAAATCTAATAATAAAATGAAATAATAAACATCAAATGTAAAACTCCGCATAAACAAGATTATATAAATTTTATAAACTAATTAACTAAGTTCTATTCATTATTATATTGACAGGGCCATTAATATATGTTCCAATGAAACCTAGCTGAAATTGAAACAATATCCCAAATTGCAATTAAAGCAGGTTATAAAAGAAGTTTGGTAAACAAATTATACAGAAAAAGAATAAAGATTAGATTGTATAAACAGTGGACAAACAAAATGAAATAGACTACTTCTATACCTATTGATAAAGGTGCTGCTCTTAAAAAATGAAGCTGCTAAACATAACAAAAACATACCAATAAAAACAAAACTAATATTTTTCAACATATAAGAAATGATAAAGATAATATTTTAGATACTTCCGGAATTTTATCAGATTAATTTGAAAAACAATGAAAATAAGAATGGTGTTTGGATAGGAATGACCAAAAGACCAATCAAAAACAGGGTTAATGAACACAAAAATTATATATATTGAACAAGGAAAAATAACAGTACTAACCAAAACTAACCTAAATTCTAACGTAAATATTGATTTCAATAGTACTAAAAAACTAGCTAACTACTATAACTGTGATTATGCACAAAATTATCTAAATAACAAATCCTGACATTTGCAGTGATGTGGAGCTCAATCACAATTTGGATAACAGATGGCACTTAATATTAAAAAAAAACGGTAGTAGAGTGCTTAGCATGGAAGTTTTCAACTCCTGGGGAAGGCCTGGTATCAGGCCGAAAAGCTTTGAGTTAAACTAACAATAAAAAGGCATTCTTTGTAATTTAAATTAATTAAATTATCTTATAACCTAGTCACATTTAGAAAATAATTAAAATGAGTTCAAATATCAAGAAAATTCAGCAAAATACCAGGAATAAATTAAATAGTTATTTTATGGTATTGTGTTGTGTGTGTGGAGAGGGGGGGGGGGGAGCTTAAGGCCAATTAAATACACTAGAGTCCCATCCCCGGATGGAATACCCTTCATGGAAGTCCTTTTATTGAGGGTTCCTTGCCCAATTAAAAAAGAAAAAAAAAATTAATATGGTGTCCTAAAACAAATTACAATTGAATCTAAATTTCACAAATAACTTTTCATTTTTATTTGTTGTTTTCATTTTTTTTTTTTTTTTTTTTATGTTATCAAGTTGTAACATATAAAATGTCAGATTCTCACCAGTAAAATTTTTGAGCTTTGGTTCCTTATAAACTTTTTTGATACAGTCGTTTATTATGTATCATTTTAAAGCTGAAACCTTGTGTTTTTCATCTGATGTGTTTCAAATAAAAATAATTGTGATTTGGTGGTAAGTTTATAGCTTTAATCATAGGATGAATTCTAGAGATTTTAGAGTGCTATTTTTGTATGAGTGGAAAAGTAAGCATAATGCTGCAGCAGCTGCACAAAACATTAATGCTGCATTTGGAAATGGTTCTGTAAATGAACGTACCATTTGATGTTGGTATGCAAAGTTCGAAACTGGGGATGAGAGTCTCACAAACGAAGACCGGGGCAGACCAGAGACTGTCGTGGGCAATGAAGTTTTACAAGAAATAGCTGAAAAAAATCCAGGCAATACTGTTAGAGATTATGCAGAAGAACTAGGTGTATCTCCCACAACCATTTCACGTCATCTAAAATTGATTGGCAAAGTTAAATGGATAAATGGGTTCCTCATGAATTGAATCAGAAACGCAAACGTTTTGAAATCTCATCTGCCCTTCTCCTTCGCAATCAAAATGATCCTTTTCTCAATCGAATTGTAACTTGTGACGAAAAGTGGATTCTGTACGACAATCGTAAACGTTCAGCGTAGTGGCCGAATGCTGACAAGGCTCCGCAAAACTTCCCAAAGCCGAAACTCCATCAAAAGAAGGTTATGAAGCCTGTTTGTTGGTCCTCAGCTGGTTTAATTCACCATAGCTTTCTAAAAACAGGTGAAACCATCACAGTGGAGAAATATTGTAGAGAAATCGATGAAATGCACCAGAAACTTGCACGTAAACAGCCGGCATTGGTTAATAGGAAGGGCCCTATTCTTCTCTATGATAACGCTAGACTGCATGCTTCAATGATCACTCGTCAGAAGCTGCACACATTAAAGTATGAAATTTTAGACCATCCACCATATTCACCTGACCTCTCGCCTACAGATTTATACGTTTTCAAACATCTCGATAACTTCTTGCAGGAGAAATGCTTCAGAAATCCAAAGAATGCTGAAACGTCATTCAATGAATTTGTTGCCTCCAGGATGACTACATTTTATGATACCCATATAAAAAAAATTTGTTTCTCATTGGAAAAAGTGTATGGTTGGAATAAGCTAATGGTTGGAAGCTATGTATTGGAATAAGCTAATGGTTCCTATTTCGATTAATAAAGTTTGTTCTGTAAAAATATATTCTTTTTTTAAGTAGACCATGGAAATCGGACATTTCATATGTTACAACCTGATGCTTCATTTACCTCATAATTTAATATAGAACCTTCAATTTGAAGTAGGTTAAGTTAATGAACCTGTGTTAAGTTTTGGGTGCCACTCCTGCAGAGTAGAGGAGTTAATGGAGAATATAATTTCCTTTTTGACCTAGGGGTTTATTGATTAACCAGTGGTTAAGGTTGACGGAGAAATTGGATGGTAAATTCAATTGGAGATTTGTGAAACTTGGAAAAACTTTCCGATTTATTATAATAGTTGTTAGATGAAAAGTATTGCTTTTAGGTATTGAATTATTTAAAAGAGATAGATAATATTTACATATTATGGCATAATTATTTTTAGATTTATCAACATATGTAACATACCTGCCAGCATATGAAAATTAGTAGCACACCAATTTTAAAAATAGATTGGATGATTGATTGGTTAATTTTTATCATGCAACACATGAATCCTAAACAAATGAACATATGTATATTACCGTATTTTCTTGCATATAATCCACAGTTACTATTTTCAGCCCTGATGAAAAATTTTCTTCACATAATACACACTGCCGGATGCCGGACATCCAGCTTTATTTGCAGCGGAAATATGGCCACATCGTTTTTTTTTTTGTTGTTGTTTTTTTTTTTTTTTACCCGCCTCCCCGCCCCAACCTCAGATTAAACATTTTTTAAAGTTATTATATTTTTATCTAAATAATTTGCATTAGTGTTCATATATAATGAGACTGTTTCAGAAACAAATACATTTTATAAAACCAGGTGTAAAATAATTTTATTCAAAATGCAGAATTGCTGCTTTTACACTATAATCAACCAGTTATTAAAATTCAGCAAAAATGCTACCCAATAAATAAATATTTTTGTTATGTTTAATTATGTATATAATTATATTATAATGATTGCAAAAAAATTATAATCTTAGCATTGGGATAATTATTTTAAATGTTAAGGTATAAATGTTAACACATTCAAAGGCTTCTGTTTGATCATCGACTGTTAGGAGGGGGGGCGGGGGGTAAAAAAAAAAAAAAAAAGTGAGTGAGAAATATTGAACAAATCTACTTCTTTGTAGGTTCCAATATCAAATAAAGTAACTTTAAAAAGAACATTGCCATTTATGTTGTGGATGGAAAAAGATTAAAAATCCCAAGGCTTTTGCGCGGTGTTTCTTTGCCGATCATTAGGGGGTGGAGTGCGAGGGGGGACACACACACAAAAAAAAAAATTTATACAGACACGACATTATTTCATTATTTAAAACATGAAAATCTGACATTGACAGATTTTAATTTAGTGCCAGAGGTCTACTGCTAAACTTGTTAATATCAACAAATTCTTCTTTAGTTAATTCGTGACGATCTAAATTCCATGATAAAGTTTTCATTAAATCAAACCAATGTGTTTCAGCTGCAGATACTGTAACAAATAACGTTGGAAGTCCAAACTGTCTTATAGCCGCAAAACATTTTTTCTCTTTTTCCCAATGAGGGGGAGGTGTGCCTTGGGGGGGGGGACTCATGTCAAAGTTGGGCCTGGGGGGGGGGGACTCATGTCAAAGTTGGGCCTGGGGGGGGGGACTCATGTCAAAGTTGGGCCTGGGGGGGGGGACTCATGTCAAAGTTGGGCCTGGGGGGGGGGGACTCATGTCAAAGTTGGGCCTGGGGGGGGGGGGACTCATGTCAAAGTTGGGCCTGGGGGGGGGACTCATGTCAAAGTTGTGCCTTGGGGGGACTCATGTCAAAGTTGTACCTTGGGAGAATTTTTTATATTTTTTAAAAACTTGTAACCTTCATTATGAGTAATCAAATTATCTACAAAATCTTCATTCAATAAATCCCCATTCAATAAACCGACTGAAATAGGCCCTTAGCACTATTAAGAGTGACGTATAAAAATTCGACAACGCTGTACCGACTGAAATAGGCCTCTAGCACTAAAAAAAAAAAAACACAAATGAGAAATATTTAGGAATTCTATCTCTTTATACATTCTAGAATCTAATAAAGCAAGTTTAAAATGAAAATTAACATTTATGGGATGGAGAAAGATCGAAAATCGCAAGGCAAAACATAGTTGGAAATGTTGCAATTTTGGTGCTAAATAAAAATTCGTTGTTTTCAGCCAATTTTTGTAGCATCATAGTTTACGGCCCAAATTCATAGCAACTATGAATTATTCGTAGCAGTTAGCAAGTCTGTATGTAATTACTCTGTATGTCTCTGTAATTAGTCTGTATGTCTGTACATTTACAAGGGTATATTATTTGAAGAGGTTGACTTTGATGCTGAATTATAGTTAAAAATCTTTCTGCCAAGATTAGCATGATATTTAAAAATATGGAAAATACGTAAATCTTTCAAATAAAACAAGTGAGATTTACCATTAATAACTGAAGCAATATTAATTTTACTAGAGTGTTTGATTGAATTTTGCTTGATTTTTATTTTTAAATTAAATTGTTTTATCCTGAAAATTAATGTATCATATAAGATATCAGGAAAATGTTGATTTTATCAAACTTTTTTTTAATTGCAAAAATAAACTTATGGATAAGCCACTATTAATAAGTGAGATAATTTGACTATAGCTCTAAAATACTTTTAAGGATGACATTTTTACAGATAACATATCAGGCAATTTACCAGAGAAGGTTTTTTTTTTTTTTTTTGATATTATGATTGAGCAATGAGTACTAAATCGACAAATAATCATGAAAAGGGTTAATGTCAGAAAAAAAAATATATATATTAAAATATTCATTATTCAGTCCATGAGCATAAATAGCATTAAAATATTTTGTTTAATGAGATTTAAAAAAAAAAAGCACCCACTTTTTTTTTTTTTTTAAGAATCTTAATATTCACTATGATACATGAATAGAAACTGTGTAGATTAAAATACTGCAGTTAAATCATTGATCAGTCAAAGCAAGGCTGCCAAATTTATCCACGCCAAAACAAGCAGGCTTTTTTTTTTTTTTTTAACTGTTTAAAAAGACCTAAAATTAAAAAAGCCAGCATATATATACCCATTTTGTTTTGAAAAATTGTAAAATGTAAGTGATAACTACAGCATTTAATATATTTTAATAAAATTATATTTTAATAAAGAATTAAATAAGAATAAAATTATTCAATGAAAAGAATTCTAAATCACAAATATAGAAAAACTAAAACCACACTTTTTATATTAGAAAGTTGATTCAGTTTGATATAATTTAAATTATCACTAAATTCTCACTTTTAAGTGAATAAAAATGCTAATGCCAATCCTGATGATGTAAACAGGATTGTGATTTGTCTAAAAGGCGACTTTACGCCATTTCTGCGTCCAGATTTATCTGAAATTTTAATCAATTGTTCTTCCTACTATAATATGTGCCCGATAAATATCATTCTGATATTCCCATTCCTTCTTGGTGTTGCAATATTCACAAACATGAGTGTAATAACAATTTTGAAAATGATTTTGAATTTCACAAAAGAATATATATACAGGGCCCGAAATTTCAACCCATCTTACACTCGCCGAAACAAAAGTTTTACTCGCCACAAAATAGGGTTGTATTTTTTATTTATTTTTTATTTTTTACGCATTTCAGGTTTTTTATTTTTCCTAACTTTTTGAAATGCTTTTACAAATATGCCTAAAATTATATATATATTAAAAGTGTCATCATGTCTCATAATCATCTATAATCAAAAATCATTTGAGATTTGAAAACGATTAAAATTCCTATAAATGCAAAGAATCATTATTTATTTCACTTTTTACATCAGAAATGTCTTTTTTGTCCATTTTATTTTTGTAATCAGACAAAATGTCAATGAGTGTAACTTGTTCATTGTTGTCATTTGAAATAGCCATTTCGGAATTACTTTTTCGATAAAATCATTGATTACAAATTATAACAGTGGGCTCGTCTATTCTCGCTCTGCTTGAAGAAATCCCAAAGGAATAAACGAAACTGCTGAAGAGATTAAAACTTTTATGCATGCACTAAGCATTTTTCTTTTTCCAGGCTGGGGCAATCGTCGGGCAGGGTGCACACAGACTCGGCACTCCAAGAAGAGCAAAAGAGAGGTTAAATATGAGGTTATAAGATGGCAAGATTTTGCCGTATATAAATCTATAAAAAGAACATTTCTGTCACCTTATCGTGTAAGAATTACACTGCATAAAAAAAGTAGACGGACACTTACTTGTAATATTTTAAAGCTGTTTATTTCTTTAATTAGAGGTATGAGGTTCATTTCTCTAATGAAATTATATTCTTGAGACATCATATATTACTATTTTTTGGATATAGATTCAATCCTTTTGAATTATGTAGTGGAAAAATTCAGGAAACAAAAATGGTGCATATTTGCACTGTAATTTTTCTTTAAAAAAGTAGACGGACACATCTTGTATCTCTAAGATAAAACGTTTTTAGTAAGGGATTCGTCTCCCATTTGCTTTAATAAGTTCGTATACTCTGTTAGGCATCGAATCAATGAGATTCTGAATCTTTTTTTTGACAGAAAATTTCCCAAATGTTTGTAAGAGCTTCTTTGAGCTGGTGAATTGATTCATACTGGCGTCCACCCTCATAAATTTTATGAACAAGTATAGCCCAAATGTTTTCTACAGGATTCATATCCGGACTCTTGGCTGGCCAGGGTAAAAAATTGAAGTTGTTCTCATGGAACCATTTTTTAACGTTGTTAGCGGTGTGTATTGGCGCTCCATCTTGTTGGAAAATCCAGTTTTCTCCTCCAAGTTCACATGCAAATGGCAAAAGCTCACTGCTTATTGTTTCAATATAATCTTTGTGAGTCTGCTTCTTACTTAGGAACACTAAATTTGTCCTTCCACCATAGCCAACAGCTAGCCACACCATTATGCTTCCACCACCAACTTACCGAGTAAAGTACACTTTGTCTTCTTTCTCCAAACTGTGCCAATAATATCGATATCCATCTGGGCCGTCTAAATTAAATTTTTTCTCATCTGAAAAAACTACAGATATCCATTCTGTAGTCCAAGACATATGGTTTTGAGCCCACTGTAGATGTTCTGTCACGTGGTGATCCTTCCAGCATGGATGATGTTTTCTCTTCTTATATTGAAAGAGCTCAGAGTGCTTAATGTAGTTATAAATTGCCTGAGAAGTTACGTTAGTAATTCCTGTGCTTATTCAAACTATGGGAATTGATGCTCCAGTATTTTTCAGCTCAGTAAAATTTTTTCTTTGGTCTCTAAGCGAAAAGCGAAAGTTTCTTTGGCCGACCACTCTTTTTCTTTACGCCGTGGGCTTCAGAAGCACGTAGAAAATCGCTGATGCTACTTTTTCTTATTAGAAGTAGCCTACTAATTTCTCCGACTCCTTTATTAACATTTTTCAGCGCTATGATCTGTCCTTTCTGGTAATCAGTTAGAGGAATTCCTCGTGTCATGGCGCATTCATCGCAAAGAAATTCAACTACGTAAAACCATCTTGTCAAGCACGTTAGCAATTGGCAAAATGCCACATGTACATGCAAAACTGGTATTCTGCAAGAAACACCCACTTAGATAATTGCAGTTTTTGACCAGTGTCAGTCTACTTTTTTTTTTTTTTAAATATATTGTGCAAATGTATATCTTTTCTCTTTTCTGCATTTCCCTACATTAAAATTATAAATAATTGAATATTTTTATTTGTCTGTCAAAAATATGAAGATTGATAAGTATAAACATGTTAAAGAATTTTAATTGACATTTCCTATTAAACAAAGACGGAGTTTTAAAAAATTGTAAAGAAGTGTCCGTCTACTTTTTTTATGCAGTGTATATCTATAACTAGACCAAATTTTTACTCGCCATAGTAAAAATTTCACTCACCGCTGGCGAGCAAAAATTTCGCGCCCTGATATATATTTTAAACACAAATAACATTAGTAACATAAACATATAGTATATGTGTTTAGTGCATAGTAAGATATATACGTAAAAAAAAAAAAAACCTGGCTTTTATTTAAAAAGGCTGGGTTTTTTGCAGCTGAGTCAAAGCAATGCTGATTAATTCTGAGATATAATGGATTAGTAGTTTCACCAATATATTTCTTACTGTTCATTTCACAGCTAATTTTATAAATGATATTGAAAGCCTGATAAAAAGGAGTTAAATTAGTATCATTAATAATTTCGGATTTTAAAGCATTAGAGCAAGTTTCACGCTGAAAGTCACATTTTCTAAACTTAACGTTGGTGAAGGAGGGTAATATAGATAGCAGGATAACAGTTCAGGAATATTCCTATATATATATTTCTATACATATTCCTATACTGGGCACAATACTTCCGCAACAGCATACTTAACCACAGTATAGCTTCAGGATGCAAAATGTAGTTTGCTACACAGCATAAAAATGAAATCTATGGAGCATCGATGATATTCCGTACAATATGACAGTTTTAGCGCCATCTATAATCTAAAGATAAAATAAATAAATAAAATCTCAGACTTTTTCTTTTCTTTTTAGGGGGAGGGGTATTTATAAAAAGATACTTTTAAAATCACATAAATTTATAAGGCGAAATAATTTAACCTAAAATAAATTTTAAGTTTTCCTTATATTCTGCAATTATTATTTTATTTGAACTACACACTATGCTACTTAAAAATAAATTGATTTTGATTGAATTATTTTATTTTTTAGCATTATAATACTTTATTCTATCAAAATAGTATATTTCAACAAAAGTATACTGTTAAAAATAAATAAGAATGAATTGAATACTTTAGCAAGTTAATTTGTTCATTAAATTCTTAATAATAAATTGTATATGTAAATTTTTACTTGTATAAAATATCAATATTTTTAAGGTTATTCTTTTTTAAAAAAATTTCTGTAATATAGTACCGAAATGAAATATCAGAGATTAATTTAAAATTAGATTAAAAAATAAAATAAAACCTTCTTTGATTTTAAACATCTATCTTCATTTTTTCTAAACAAAGTTTTCAACTCATAATAGTTAACTTTTAAATAACAATAAACTCAGACAATTTGTTAATTTTAAGATTTTTTTTTTTTTTTTTTTCTTTTAGGAAATTGAGAAAAAAAATATTAGGAATATGGTATAGTATGTTTATTTGGTAAGAGATGGCACCACAAAAACTCTTGAAATATTATCCTGTGTAAGAAAATTTTTGGTGAAATGAAAATGCATACGACGGAAGCCAATAAGTATTTGCGAATTGCTTTCTTTTTAATATACTTCCTTGGAATGTATGAATCAATGTTTTAAGGGTGTGAATTGTTTTTATTATTGAGCTTTAATCAGGCATCTGCCATAGACATGTGAAATGTCAATGACGTCTGCTCGATCGCTGTCATCGATGTTCATATTGCACTGCATAAAGGGAAAGGAATATTCCCGTTCCAAATTGGTTCATAATTTTCTCCCGCATGTCCAGATCGTGCGATTTTGGTCTTAAAGAAATACCTTTATGTTTTAATAAATAAAATTTGGTCACTCTCAAAGAAAAGCCTGTTTTTTCAAAAAGTGCATACTAATACAGTTAACTCTCAAAAATCTGCAACCCTAAAATCCACAATTCTCTAAAATACACATATCATTTGCAATGTAAACAAACATTGCCATAACTGATTTGTTGATTAGTGGATTGCAAAAATTCAGCTGTATTAGGAGATAAATCAATAATTAACTGGTGCTGACGAATCACCAATCACTCAGCATATTACAAAAGAGAAAATTATAAGTGTAATTAAATATTCAAACTTTCTCATAGTACAAATTTATGTGATTGACCAAGAATTGCTGACTTTTTTGCAGGTTATAGGAGAAAGTAAATATGTATGAATATTCTTACTAAAACTACTATTGATCAGACTTTTCAAAAATCTAGAAAATTTTAAACTATAATATGACCTATAAAAATTGTTCTTTAAATTAAAATTTCATGAAATATTTGTACTTTTATTGGGCACACTTTATTACAGCATTGTACGTAGACATCTAAATTGTTTCTTAAAGATTTGCTACTCAAATGAGGTTCTAAGATGTAAATAAAAAAAAATTGCTCTAAAATCTGCAAAATTCAGAAATCCGCAAAACACTTCGTTTTAAGCTGTGCGGATTTTTGAGAGTTCACTGTATTATAAATTTAAGCAAATAAATAGTTAAATGTGCAATACATAAATAGATAATCTTGCAAAAATGTCTAAAAATATTATGCAGTTTGATTTGTAAAAGAATTTTTATGTGGCACTTTAGGTATTTTACGTCTGACACTAAAATTCATTATCAATGAAAATGTAGAAATAATACCTATAGTAAAAAACACTCATTGAACTAAAGAGCTAGCTAAAGTATTCCTCATTATATACATTCATGAAACAAAAACAGTATGAAAGTATTTGAATGTTTGAAGTCTAACATTGACAAAAAGAATATAGTAACAGATACTGAGATGAAACTAAGTCATTTTAAAAGGTAAAAAATGTATATGGGATATGTGAATAAAAGTTAGAATATTTCTAATTGCAATCATTGACTTATATTTACTTTCGACACCAAAGTTTTACGTCTGACACCGAGGTAAAAATAATTTCAAATTAATTTTATTCTAAATGATATTATTTAAAAACTGTCTAAGAGGCTTTATTCATATGTTTACTTTTAATTTTAGCTATATTTAAGATAAAAATATTCACCAAATCAGACTTCAAATACTTTTAAGTCAATAAAGATTTTTGTTGTTTGTATGTTTATGTCTGACACCAACTGTTTAAAAATTAATTTAATCTTTTAAAATATATTCTTTTTAATTAACATATTTTTTTGATTGAGTATGGTGTAGTAAGTATCTTGTATATAAATTTAGTCATTTTAAATTAATTTACATTTTGTAAATGAAATTTATCTGAGAAATTTATGTTCATTTTTTATGTCAGACACCATGGAATTGCCCAAAAGAAAATGAGTTATTTTATACATAAATGCCATAGGTTTGTTTTTATCTTCATTATTTTATGAATTATTTAAACACCAGAATGTGTCAAATTTTATATACCTTGTATATATAATTTCTACACTACTTACTAGTATGTTTGTTTCTTTTCCAGAAAACTAGAATTGGAAGATATATAAATGAATTACGGAAGAGGACAACTAATGAACAACTTGCTAGGAGAGCTAAAGAACTTGTGAAAAGTTGGCGAAAATTACTGCCACAAACCCCTCAAAGAGTGAATGGAGAAGAAATTATTAACAATATTTCTCTATCACCTGCAAGTGTTACTTTGTTAGGTCCAGGCCCTGGTCCTGGTTTTGGGCCTGGGCCTGGACCTGGAAACAGAATGAATAAAAGCGTTTCAGTGCCTGGAACTCCAAGATATAAAGTTTCGAGTCCTTCAATAATGGGTGAAAGATCATCTAGTCCCTATTTCTCTAGTGCCTCAAACAGCCCATTATTAAATTCTGTACATCAGGGAACAAGTTTGCCATCAAATTATGCTCCAGTTAAGTTTTTGCAGTGTCATGTTAATTCTCGTGGAGAAAAGAACAACTGTGTTAACAAAAACATGGTAAGTGTAAGTAATCAAAGTAAAAATGTGACTTCCAGTCAAACATTTAAACCTATTAGTCCATCTCTTGCTACTCTTAAGCAAGCTGTTAATACCTTATCCAGTGGATCAAGTGTGTTGCCTTCTCAAAGGACTTGTAGTCCTAATGTTAGCCCTGGGCTTAGAACCAATTCTAGTTCCAGCAGTACTTCTCTATCTGTGAATATGTGTTCTCAAAATGTATCTCCAACTCTTTCATATTCAGTTGCTCATTCCACCCTAGACATTGCAAAAACAAATGCTGCTAATAAACGACTACGAAAAGAAATTTCAAATAATTTATGTTCCTCACCAAAGGAACAAATTCATTACAACTCTAAAATAGGAAATGGTATGTCTGAATTAACTGAAAATATTTTGCCCAGTGAAATTTCAGCTTTCAAGAAAGTTAATTTATTTAATTCCAAATCTAATGATAATGAAAGTGACGAATTAATTTTAGTTACTAGTTTAAAACCCCCAAAGAGAAAGAGGAGTTTTGATAAAAATGAGCTTCATGATGGACTGGGCGATATGTTAGCTTCTTTACCTTCTGGCTCAAAGCTTCCAAAAGTTAAAACTACACAACAATTAATTGCGGATTTGCAAGCTAAAAAGGGTACTAATGTTTCTCCTGATAGTTTTTCATCAATTGACTCTCTTCATAGTTCTGAAGCTGAAGTATCTCGAACAAAATCAGAATTATTAAAAAAATTTTTGATTGCTCAGTCTATGAGACAAGAAAGCAATCAAAGCCCTACAGATGAATCTAGTGTGTCAATTATAAGTGATTGTGGATCACATTTTGTTTCAGATGTTTCTTCTGTGATAAATAAAGACTCAGATATTATAACTACCATTTCTCATCCTGATCCTGTTGATGAGGAAATAAACAGGATCCTTTCAGCTTTACCCCCTATTAATCCTGCTGAAATCAATCTAGAAGATGATGATCCTTTACCAAATCGACCTACTTCTGTCACAAGTGATGACTTAAATAGGTTGTCTGAACGATGGGAATATGTAAATGGTATGTATGATTGTAATGGTACGTGGAGACCTTGGGACGAATGTTGTGAACAAAAATCTTTAGGGGAAAGCTTTCTATTATTGCCTTATGTAAATATTGATTAGGAAACTAAATTATATGCTTGAGTTATAAATTTATTCCTTTGCTGTGTTCTTATACAGAAATGAGAAAAAAAAAATTGTGATAATATTAACTTATTTCATCCTAAAGTTATGAAAATTATTTCTAATTATGTAAATGTTTTATATTATAATTTATTGCACTTTTATTCAGTATTCAACTTTTTTTCCCCCCTTGTTGTTATATTTAAGAACTTCGACTTAATTTACTCAAACTTGTACATAAATTTATCATAATTTAAAAATTGTTATTTATTTTATTGAGCATTTTCGAATGTTTTTAGTTTTTGTGAAGCCAACATTTGATGGGAATATTTTTTAAAATTTCATGATGAAACTTATATGCATATTTTTATACATGATGATGAAAATAATAAAAATCTAGTAATGGTTTGTTTAGACGATATGTAATTTGAAAGTTAAAATTCATAGAAGAATTCTTATTTTTATCCAGAATTTTCAGTCCAGTAACTCCTCCTTCCCCTCTCCCTATTTATTATGTTAGTGGTCTTACATTCAATAGGTTTTTACTGGTTTTGGTATTGGCAATAGAATTTTAAAATCGTTCTTATGGAGAAACTCTTGGAATACATAAAATTCATTTTTGTGCTGGTAACAAAATTTAAATGGTTAAAAATATATATATGTGCATTTCAATGAATTTTGAATATTTATCTGTATTTGATACTTTATTATAAATCTTGTATAATTAATTAGTCTGAATAGAAAAAGAAAAGAAAGAAAAATAATTGAAGCAATTTTCAAACACTTCAATTTGTTAAATGATGTCTAAGATTGCATCAATATTGTAAAGAGAATAAACATATCATTAAAATGAGCTAGTTATTCTTTGGTAAAGTTTTAAAAATTTCTAAATTAAAAAATAAATAAATAAATCAATTTTCTTTTGATATTTTCCCAAATACCAGTTGCTCTATGCTCTGTGATTGTCTAAAAGTATTTTTTACAAGTTTTATTGCATAAGCTTTTAATTATGTGTGTTTTGATTGCCTAAAAATTTTGTACTCAAAAACATACCAATACTCTAATTCATAGATTGAATATGTTTCATTATTTATTTCCAAATACCTTATAATAACTCACTATTAGACTTTAATTATTAATTACCTAATATTTAATTTAGCATAATGTATTAATTTTACTTATCCATGTTCTTACTTATAATTGCTGGACTTATCTTTTAAAAATTGTTTAATCTGTTATAATGATAAAAGTAATTTTTTGCTAATCTTTTCAGTTGAAGATATATATCGGAAATTGTTTACTAGTGCTTCATCACTTTCAATCCTGTTATGTTAGATACTTGCTGAATGCAAAAAAGTTGCTTTAAAAACAAATTTATTTTTAGATTTTATTACTAATTTTTTTAGTAATTTTTCAGTTTTTAAATAATACATTTACTAAATTCTGTAATTGCATTCAATTTACACCGGATATTGCATAATTTAAATTCCATAGGTTGTGAATGTTGGCATATAGATACAAGAGAAAGAAACAAAATATTTCATATTTGACATTGTTTTTCTTACAAAGCTTGTGTATGCATACCAATATCTTTCATTAATGCATTTCTATTATTTCCCTTTGTAAAAGTTTAAGAAATTTATAAAACTTAGATATTCTCCTTTTTTAAGACAATGCTATTCCTTTTTAATTATTTGCTACAAGGAAAATAATTTTGTAACTAATTTTATCTACTCTTCTCTAAATTTTGACAACTTTCTTTCTGTATCTTTTTTTTTTTTTTTTTACTAGTATTAAAATACATTAAAATATTCTATATGTAGTTTAGTCATCTGAAATGTTTCTATAAACAACAATACTTAGGCCAACTTTTTTCACAAACTATTTTAATATGCACTTTGAATAGATGGAATACAATTTTTCTACAGCATATTGTTTAGCATTTAATTCCTTTTTATGATTATTATTATTACAGTCAACTCCCTCTAATCCGCAGACCTATAATCTACAAATCCCTCTAATCTGCAATTGATTTTTTAATGTAAACAAAGAAATTTACAGCTGATATTTCAAAAAAAAAAAAAAAAACAATTCACAACATTTCTTACATTTTTACTTTTTTTTAAAAAATTAAACTTTTAGCTTAATCCTTGCTTTCAAACACAATTTGGAAAAAAACAGTAAGATTATTGTATTTATTATCCTGCAATTCATACAGACTAGCACTAAGTCAAGCCAAAGAATGTCAGGAAAGTATATAAAATTTTAAAACAAACTACTGTTAGATTAACATTTAATAAAATTAAAGATAATAGATTATAAACATTATTTCTGTGCTTAAAAAAATATTTTCTTTTGCATTTTTTAAGTAAAATTTATGTTTACATTTTATCGGTACGTACTATTTGAATATGCTTAAATTATTTACCATCCTATATGCATAGGATTGATTAGTTTTATTAATACTGAAGAAATATTTTATTCTAAAATTTATCAGTAATAGTCTTTCCATTTTGATGCCTATTTATGAATTAACTAATGACAATAACTGACTTTGTATCTGCAATAGAAAACGTAAGCAAAGTAAACAAACCTCTAATCTGCAAATTCCTATAATTCGCACAACCTCTGGACAAAACTTTTGCGGATTAGAGGGAGTGGACTGTATCATCATTTAATGGTTTCTGTAATTGTCGACTGCAGAAAATTTGACTTTTACTAATACATTTTACAAATTTATTTTAATCTTTATCTGTTGAATGTAAAGTGTTCATTTTTTAGTTTCAGAGAACTTATTGAAATTTTTAATTATGTTTATTTGTGACAAAATCTTGTAGGAATCTGCTTGACCAATATGTACTAATTTAAGTATTAATATAGATGTAATTAACAAAATAATTTTAAAAAATTTTCTCATTAACTGTTTATTGCTTTTTCCATATAGAGTTTTATATTGTGGTTATTTTTTATACCATTTTGTTTTAAAATATGTTTATTGTATATCTATTTTTTCCTTTTGTCTTTTTGCAGTTTTTTTCTTTAAGCGTAAGTGGCTAGTGATTCTAAGTATGCATTATAAGATCAGCTGGTAATTTTTTTTTTTTTTTTAGCAGCTTTTAAATTTCAAATATTAAAATTGCTTTAAAAAAAGAAAAGAAAGCTATTTGGGTAGGGGAGGGAAGATGTATGTAATATCAGATTTTGTTAAATTTAGTGATAATAAAATTCCTTTTATTACAGATCCTATGTAAAATGTTTATGGCTATTTTCCTATTTATTGATTTCTTAGATGTAAAATTTTCTGGCAAGGTACTGTTAGACTTCTTCAAAAATAATTATATGGTAATGATTAGAATAAAATTACCTAGACTTTCTATAAAATCAAACTGATTGGTAGAACATCGTCATCAGAGTATACTGCCTTTCTATAAATAACCAAACACTTTAGATTTCAGACATTTTGTCAAATATCTCAAGTACTACGTGAATAATCTTGAAATTTCAGGACTGTGAAGAATGTGTTATACCTGATATTTCAGTGACAGTTTTCTCCCAAAAGCAAAAGAGGAACCAATTAAAAAAAAATTACATAAAAAATGAATTCTTCAGATCACCCTGTAAAAAGCAATACTACAAATGTGTTCTGGTTGTTACATGTGATTAAAAGACTTACTATCTGTATAAAATTTTGAGGCTACTACATATATTCATGGAGACACGACGATTTCTTTAGAAAATTAAAAAGGGAAAAAAAAAAAACTGCCGCTTTTTTTTTTTAACACTATAATATGCAAGATACTAAACCCAGACTGCAAAGCTATTTTTATGAAACTTGACATGTGCTTGACTTGGCCCAGCATAGAACAATTAGAATGCAGAAAAATTTAAATATCTAATGAAATATGAGCATTTTTATTAAATAATTTTTAACTGTGCATGTGCAAGGTTTAGCGAAATTTCATTTGCATAATTTAATAGCCAAAAGTATTGAGCTACTTCTTATATGAAAACCCTAAATACATATAGTGTAAATTCAAAAAGTTATATGTGATAGAAGGAACTGCTATTCAGTTTGTCTTTAAAAAAGCTAAATTATAAATAGTAATAAAAATGGTTTTGCCTTATATTTCCATGTATAAGCCGAGAATTTTTGGAAATTTTTCGGAAACTGAATTATAGGAGTCGGCTTATATACGGATCCACATTTCTAGCAAAAAACGTACTTTAGAAACAATGATTGAATACATATATTTTAAGCTTAAGAACTATATATAAAGTAAAATAGTGATAAACCTTATTTTTAAATAATTATCACATATAAAACTCTTAAATTAGCAATTTTAAATTTATTTCACAAAACGTTCGATGTAGTCACGTGTGTTTACATTTCTTTTTCACCTGCCAGTAACTGAAGTCATCGGCAGAGTGCACGAACAGAGTAAATTCTCTGTCTGATTCAGAAATAGTATAAGAGAAACTTGAAAAAACAGGACTCCCGATCATATTTTTAATTTATACAATTAAATTTAAATCATGTCTGTTTAAAATGTTTCTAGGCTTACAGTAGCAAAAGTGGCAAACCTTCGGGGTTTTTTTTTTGTTGTTGAAGGTTGCCTTGAAGCACTGATAAAAATACTGAAAAGTAGAAATATACAAAATAATTTAGATAGGTCATTAAAAAAAATCTATGCAATTGGTCTTTAAACGGCTTATTTATGTAAACATCCAGCGGCTGCATTGCATCATCGACGTTAGGGTTAGGTCTCCCGGCCCGGTATTACGGTAACCATCGTTTTTAGCTGCCGGGACTTGCGTTCACGTCTGTGTTTGCCTCCCTTCTGATAGGGTTGCCAGAATTAAAACTTACCGTTGCCAAACACACTGCGATCGTTTCACGTTATAGCTAAGCAAGGTAAGGAATTCTATTGGATAAGCACGCATTTCGCGCAATTTCATTGGACAGATTATCCTGAAGGTTGTATAGATTGGCAATATTTTCTCCATTTTGGCGATATACTCGAACTTTAAAAAGAGTATTTTTTTCAATTCGGCTTATACACGGGTTTGCAATTTTGGGCAAATTTCTGCAGGGAAAAATGTACTCTCGGCTTATATTCGGAAATATACGGTACTCACATTTTTTATTTGGATTCAATCAATGGTAATAGTGTTCATTGATTGTAAATAAATATCAGGGTTGGCAAAAACCTTTTTTTTTTTTTTTTTTTTTTTTAACCAGATTTTTATTAGTATATGCTTCCCAGTCATATTACACATATCTGTAAATAAAATTCCCACTTTAAAAAGTAGTTAATACTTCAATATTAATTATTACTTCACATAAAAATAATTTAAATTAATAAACAGGGATGAAAATTTTTCAACCTTTTTAGTAGGTTGTGATTTTCTTTCTGTAACAATGTACAAGAACAAAGCTTGTACCTTGTAAATCAAAATTTGTACTTTCAGACATGAAATTCTGTTATATCTCATCTAATTAAATAAGTTTTCACATATCCATGTTCCTAAAACATTTATTTTTATGTTTAAAGATAAAACAATCAAATCATTTATTTCTGTAACACAGGCTTTTGCCACCTGAAGTCTTATATTTTGCTTTAATGTTTATCTTTTTCATAAAGCTTTACTCATTTATTTTTTTACATTTCTGTCGATCTCATCCTTGAATAAAGAATTATTATATCAAAGTGTATTAAATTTTATTACAGCTAAAATCTTTTGTATTTAAAACTTCTATAAATATTCTATAATTGTAGTACTGAGTTTTCATTAAAAAAATGTTAAATGGTAATAACAAAATTACTGTGAGTTGATATTTTTTTTTTTTTAAGAATGAATGTTAAATGTAACATTCCTTTTCCTACTATTTAACGATAACAAATTAACACTAAAATTCTTAATTTAATGAACTAGAGCATAGGTTAAAGTTTTCAGTCTTTTGACGGAATTCGGTCTTTTTTTTTATGGGTTATAATAAAGAACAGGATAGAAAAATTGATGTCCTTTTTACATTACTTTTCATTTTCAAGTTGTTCCAAGTTTTAATTTTTGGAACTTACTTTAGTAAAAATGTATTCTGTATGATGTTTAATATCAAGTTAATAATGTTTTGTTAAATCAAATACAGATGTGTATTTGAAATAATACTTAAAACATGGGAAAATTTATAAATCTTCCTATAAAATACTTTAAAAATATATGAGAAAATTTTGTAAAAGAGTAGTTTCTATGAATTTGAATTATATAAGGGGCCAATTTTATGGATTTTAATTTTGTGAAGGAACAACAAAAGGGCCCCAATTTTTTCTGAATCTGCTCTTGTTAATGTTAATTCATTTAATTTAATAAATAATCTTAATTTTTCATACTTATGCAAATTAATGTAACTCTCAGAAATGTATGTTTTCAATATCTACATACATTATGTTAAGTTATTAAATTTTATCTGATACTATAGAAAAACTTTTATACTTCTGTCCAGCAAAATATTTTTACTTTCACCCATGAACTAGAGGGGGGGGGGGGGGACCTCCCATACAATAAGAGTTATAGGAAGAGATTTAAGAAAATTATACTTTTAGATGGAATATTGTGATCCATTTGAAAGTTACTTATTGAATAGAATATACGTTTAATATTTCAAATAAAATCACAAGTATAGCCTTTTTCAGTCTCAATTTTCTATTTTATAAAAACACTCTACATCAGATGTAGAATCTTTTGTGATTAGAATTATTTCAACATAACTGCGTGGACATATTTTAATGCAGAGCATCTATTCTCCGACCAGACTATACCTCAATTCCAACTGTGGCAGTCGTTATTTTGATCACGTGATGTCCCATTCAGACTTTTGATTTGACGACTGTCGTTGTTTAAGGATAGTCGCTATGGCATTCGGATTGGAGAATAGATACTCAGCTTCTTTATTTGATAATTTAAAATCATATCTTGCTTTTGGATTTAGTATATCAGGAGTCATACTCTTTGTCCTTTTTTCAGGACACTCTCATGAATGAGAAATTTTTTAATTTAATGATACCACTATTTTTATAAAATATTTTCTCGTGTATAATCATGACACATTACTATAAATACACCAGATATAATTCTGCATATTTGTAGTGGCAAAACAGGCAGAAATTTCTTATCTCTAAGAGTGTCCTGAAAAAATGCCAGAGAGTACAACCCCTGGTATATATAGATTTAAAAAAAAAAAAAATAATAAGCTGCTATTGCTTACCATATTATAACAAATACCCAGTTTTTAAAGGCCACTTTGTTCAGTTTTGAATAAAACAGAGATGAGAATTTTTTTTTTTTTTTTTTTTTTTTAGTTATACAATTTAACTATAACCTTCTCTGAAGCAAGATTACAATTGAAATAAATTGAATTAAAAGTAAGTCATTTACATAAAAATAATTTATAAATTTCAATTAAATAAGAGACACGCTAAAAATTTTGAATTTTTTAGAAGGGGGGGGGAATGGTTTTTATGGGGGGAAAAAAACAGTTGGTTTAAACCATGCCAACCCTGATAAATATTTATAAAACTTTTCAGTTCATTCTATTGGATTCAACTTTTTGAATTTATGATATTTATTTAGGTTTTTCTATAAGTAGCTCAATACTATTTGGTATATTATGCACATAAAATTTCAATCTCCTTGAATAGATGTGGTAGCCTCATAACCCTTTCCGACCCAGGCTATATGATTATGCGGGTTAGACATCCACTTACATTTTTGCATCTGGAACAGTCGTATGTAATAAAATCAGGAAATGAACGATCAAGCTAATTAGCAGAAAGTGTGAAGTACAATTTTAAATCAATAAATGTCGGTTATAGTCCATATTTTCTTTCAGTTTGCAAAAACAGAAGAACGTAATATCTTAAGGTAAAAATGTTTCGGATCGGAAAGGGCTATATCAGATGCTACAGCTAGAATGCATTTCAAGCATTACTTTTTACAGGTGATCCCAAATATTTTAATTTTTTACTGGATACCTTTTTCCTTTCGGATCAAAACTGTCCTTGAAATATAAGGTATAACATGTTCTTTGCACTTCTGAAGTTACAAGAGTTTTCATCCATTTGAGATATTTGACAAAACATTTAAAATAGAAAGTGCCTAGTTATTTATCAAAAGGTAGTGTATATTTGGGCACTCAACCGTAAGATAAATTTGTGCATTTCAGAAATCAATTTTTCTCTCCCTCCCACACCTCTAAAGGAGGTTCTTTTGCAGTGAAATAATCACTTGTATCTGAAATCAGTTTTGGAATATATATATATATAAATTTTGTTGAAATTTAATTTTTATAATTGATAGCAAAAAATCATTTATTTTAGAAATTAGCTGTAATTAAACATAAAATAACAAAATGATCTCATATTTTGGCATTTGGCTGCAAAGATAACTTAAATATACGCATTTCTATATTTATGCCTTTTTTGGGTGTTTGGAGGAGGGGAGGAGGGTATAAAGGTTTGTACTTATTTAAACTTAACACCATAAACTGTAAAATTAGTTATTTTAAAATATTTTCAATCTCTAGGATAATTACTGTATAGCAAAATAATTCAATGAAAAATATATTTAAAACTACCTGTGAATCTGTCCAGTAAGTTTTGATGCAGCTTTACACCATTCAGTGTATCACCATAAAATTAGATACATTTTGTAATCAAGATAAAAAATATAGCTAATGCTATATTTTTTACTGTAGTCATAATAATTAGTTTTTTAAAAATTAAAATGTGATTTTTCAGCTCATTTTCATTGCCATTTACAATTGCTTGTCGTCTTGTTGAAACATCAGAACTTTATTTAAACTGTCATGTAGCAATAAATACTGGCATATAGTTAAAGGAACTTTAATTTATAAAATAATATTTGAATTTTTAAAAAAATTTGGAAATATCTTTAGATTTATCATTTTGATATATGTTGAAAAAATATTGTGATTTGGTTAATTAGATTTTTTTTTTAAAGTATGTAATAAAAAGAAGATTGTGTATTATGAAAAGTGGCTACTAAATTAAAATAGGCTGTGAAAAGTATGAATGCTTATCTTATTGCTTTTTTCTATTAAAGAATTTAGAACAGATTTTAACAAAGATTAGTAATTGGCTATAAATAGTGATGAGTTAAATTCAAAAACCTCAATTTGATTTTGAAAATAAGATTTTAGAAAAATATTTAATTAAATTGAAGGTCATGTATGCAATACAAAACTTTACCCCCTCCCTCCCACCTCCCAGTTAAAGTCAATCTTGTAATTCTAGCACACACAAATGTATTACTTATAAATTATGAAACTTCTATCATGTTACAGAATTATAGCTATAGTGAAACTGAAAGTGAGTCGAGTATGATTAAATGAAAGTCTTTAATAAAATCGTGCATCACTTATAAAATATGAAATGCTTTCCTAAGTTAGAGGATATAAAACCTGGCTGACTCTCACATTTAATACGGATAGGGGAAGCAATGCAAATGGGGGGATTTTTAGTAAATTTGCCAATTCGAACATATGGTGTATAAGTTTTTTAGAAAATTGAGTATTGCACCCAGGTAAGGTGCTGCTGAAAGTAGTGGGGACCTGGACTGGGAAGACAATGTTGAAGGCAACAAAGACTTAAATCAAGGTTTGTTTACAAATTAGTTTCTTGTGAACCATTTGATTTTAACAAAATGCTCCTCAAAGTTAAGTGTTGCTAAACACAATGAGCTACAAACCAAGGCTTTAGAGATTTCAAAATATATAATCACAATGCTTATATTTTTTTGAAATTTTATAAAACAATTCATTTTTAAATATAGTAAGTGGTGAAGCAGACAAAAACTGCTACTATATATATATTAATAATGAGGTAAAATTTGTTAATCTCTGAAATTACTGAATTGATTAAAAAAAAAAAAAAATTATCATTGAGTAATATAGATGGAAATTCGTTTTGATAGGGGGAAAAAATTGTTCAAAATTTCAATAAACCAAATAATTCCAAATTTTAAGAAACCCATAGTAGTTGTGAACTAATTAAATATTAAACATTACATTGATGCTAATTTTACACATGAATAATAAAATTGAAATAAAGCTTTATCAAACCTTAAACCTACAAGGCAAAGTTGATGTCATGACAGCTTTAAAATTACTAAATATTTTATGCTAAAGCAAAAAATGAAACAAAGTTTTTTTTTTTTTTTTTTTTTTTTTTTTTTTTTTTCAAATAAAAGATTTATTTATTTATATGTGCATAATAAAATTAGAATAAACTTTCAAAAATTTTAAATTATTGATTTGATAATTTGCCAATTTCATAATAAAGATTATAATAAATTAATGATTACTGAAATGTATGTGTTTGTGTGTATATATATTTCTGGTGGAAAGAAAAAGCATTGTTACCATTTACAGTAGTTTTGTATTGATTTATAGATTTAAAATACTGTGGCATGCAGGACACCTAGGTAAGACATTGCTGCAGGCAGTGGAAGCCTAGATTCTGCATAATGCACTAAAAGAAGACTGAAAGCATTAGAAATTCCAACAGTTTCATGTACCTAATTTTACTTCTTATCTAAACAGTTGACACTTTGAATCACATTCTCGTATAATATTTTCTCAAAAGTTCGGTTTGGGCTCTTCTATAAATTACTAATATTTCAGAGGTTATATTTAACCCTTTAACATTCACTAGTTAATTTATTTTAAAAATTACTAAACTAATTTTAAAAATGGCTTTTAGACACATGTCTGATCATAAATATTTAAAAAATAAAAAATTAGCATTGTTCCTTTTCGAGAAATTTTTGGTTTGAAATATCTATAAGTTAACCTTATTAAATTCAAATAATATTTAATTTAATAAATAAAACACTTTGCAAGTAAACATTATCAACTACAAAAACTCGTAAAAGTTGTTTCAGGTGAAAATAATAGTCCAGCTCTTTATTAAATGGAAAAAAACTAGACATGAGTGAATCATCAAACCAGCAATTTGCACTCGCGCACAGTAAGAAACTTCAAGTGACTTATGCATTTAGCTCCCTTTGAAGCATTATTTGTTAAATTTTGGAATAGTGCTGCTGTCTACAGAACAGAAGCTAAAAACCTGATTAAAACAAGGGGGGAATGATACAAAAAAAAACTGCTGCATAAAAATTGTTAAATTATGTCAAATGTTTGGTTTCCCTGCGAAACCGATGAACGTTAAAGGGTTAATATATAGAACTGAGAATTTTCAGAAGGCGTTTTAAAATACCAATTTTTCATCATAAAAATATTGGGTTGTTCGGAAAGTCATTTCGTTTTTCTCAGCAGAGGACTTAATTGTATTTTTTTCACACCTTCTTCACATTTAAGTTGCATTGCCATTACATATTGTGACAGCTGATATAGCAAGGCTTGCTTGTGAAAAAGGTCGTTTTATTCTGCTCAATAGTTTTTGATTGGTGCCCTATCAAATAAGGAAAATCAGAAGCGACATTTTCGGCATATTTTGTTTTTGCTATCAAAAATGTGAAAATACTATTCAAACAAGGAAAAAAAGTATACGATGTGTGCGCAGAAAATTTATTTAAAGAACGCTATTGTCAAAACTGGTTTACCAAATTTTGAGTTGAAAATGCATAACGTTCTAGAAAACCAGTTTGTGCTGATGAAGACAAAATAAAGTATTGATTTATGAAAAACTGACAAATAACAATTTGTGAGATCGCTAAGAAACCGATCAAAGTGGAGAATATATAATTCATTAAAATATTTATACAATATAAGAAAATAGTCTTTCATTTTCAAAGGAAAAAACGAAATTACTTTCCGAACAACCCAATATATACAGTAGTTCCTCAGTTTGAGTAAGGTAGTAGTTTCTCATTATCCATTATAGTGGTCAATATTTCTGATTAAAGGGTTAAGGAATGAAAAGTTGTCTGGAAGGCCATAGAGACCTTATATTAGAGACTGGGAATTGGCGTGCTGACTTTTTGACGAAATTCTCCATTTTTAGTGCCAGTTGCTCCATTGCTTAACATTACGCTGAGAAGAAATTTCGATTATTTTATGCCATAACTCGAGGAGAACTTATTTATTACAATTTTACTTTGTTGGAAAATAAATTACTTTAATTTTTAAATATTTTTAAAAGATAAAAATGCATTATTTATTTTATATCATGTTTTAAATACTTTGAATTCTCTTATTGCATGCTATTTTACATATTTTTTCCCTAACATATGAGATAATTACATTATTTATTTTCTATCTATTAGTTTTTAAGTTCTGTTTTGCAACGTATTTAATTTGTTAATTCTGAATGCATTTTTCTAATTATAGATTAAAATACGTACTTAAAATAACTATATTAAAAAAATAATTTTCTATTTTTTGCTAGTATGCAAAATGTTTGTTTTCTTAAAATAAATTGATAAAAAATAAAGAAAATAAGGTGTACATTATTTATTAGCATATGAAATATAAATTTCTTTTAAATAATATTTACCATAATAAATTTTATAAATGAGTTGTTCAGAGGACAAATCGACTAACTCCATAAAACAGAAAATGAACGAATATAGCGAAAATTTCATTAGATTCGTTCACTTTTTGTTTAATGGAGTTAGTCGATCTGTCCTCTGAACGATCCAAATAATATTTAAGTTATTATTTTTACCTTAATTAGTTAAAGGATATTACATTAATTATTAAACTTATTTATACTTTAAACTTGTCCTTTCTAATTTTCATTATGCATTTCGGATGCATTCGCATCCTTCTTCAGATGATTTGTGACATTCATCGCTGCTGTCACAAATCATCTGAAGAAGGATGCGAATGCATCCGAAATGCATAATGAAAATTAAAAAGGACAAGTTTAAGGTACAAATAAGTTTAATAATTATAGTTATCGTCCTAAAATGAAAATTAGGGATATTACTTTATTTTAATTTAAGTTAAAATACCTCATTATATCATCCTTTCGTATAGCGTATATTTTTTATTATTTTTATTTACATAATATTTTTAAAAAATAAATTAAAAAATCATATTTTTAAGTTTCTAAAGATGTTAGTTAATATTTTGACAAATTATTGATTGATATTTGTACAAAAATAAATAATTACGTCATTAATAATAATGTGTAATTGAAATAAATAAAATATGTATTTTTAGCTTGTAAAAATATTACTACATAAATATTTTTATAAAATAATAAAAAATAATTTCCTTTCTTCTGCCATAGTTTTACATTTATTGATGAATTACTTGATGAAAACTAAGATTACCATATTTTTGTTAAAAGTTTTCTAACTTTTTAAACATAAAATGTATGTCCTCAGAAAAAATAAGGTAGAAATACTTTCACAATCAACTTATTTTGCTTAATATAGAAATATATAATAAAAAATTCTTCTGTTTTCTGATCGGAGTTGTAAAAGTAACCTGTCTTATCGAAGGTTAAAACAAAATTAGTTTTTCTTCAAATTCTTTTTGTCTAAGATGAAAAAAATACATTTATATTCTGCATTGTTTTTTGAACAGATTTAATATAAATTTCTTCCCTTTATGTTGTAAAGTGTCAATCACAAAGAAAAGTGTTACGTTCTATGGGTATCATTCTGATTTGGCACTAAAATGGCTGACTTTTTTGTCAATGTCCAGTCTCTTCCTAATATAGGGTCTCTTGAAGGCCAGTACATGTACTGCTATCCAGCAGCAAATTATTAAAATAAGACATCTGGTAGCTGTTTTATAATTTGATATTGAATGATAGCAACAATGTCAAATAAGTCATTTGGAGGTCATGATGTCCCGTAAGAAACCATGATGTTAAGCATGTTGCTTCTGGGCAACCGTGCAAATAAATGGTTAAGTGACCAGTTAAATGGCTTTAATATTTGGTCATTCAGACCATTATTTTTATTTCCAATCTGATGAGGATCTTTCATTGTGATGAAACTTTTTAGCATTTTCATTTAAATTCCATTCAGGTCATATACTAAAATTTCTTTGGATATTTTATAGTTTTTTGAATTAACAATTTCTTCTACCTACACAAAACCTTTCTGTGTCTAGCTTTTTCAAATCCATTTTTATGCTGAAATTCTGTGATAATTGATGTTGGAAAGGCATTTTGCATACACAGCTTGGAATAAACAATGTTATTTGGAAGTAGTATAAATGGTAAAAAAATGTATTTGTAATTCAACAAATAAAAATTAGTTTTTTTTTTTTTTTTGTTTACATTTTCTATTATCTAAAATAAACTTGCTTTTTAATGCAAATTAAGCAAAAAAGTCAATATGCCACTGTCTTATTGTAATTTCCAACATAATTTTTTACACATTATATTAAAGAAATTGATATTTTTAGAAAATTTATAAAAGTATATATGTCAATTGCTGACTATATCAAAAATTGCATGAAAATCTTTAAAATACTGTGTTTATCTGCATAATAGTTGCACATTTTTTGCCAATTTTTTTATTGTGAAAGTCAGGCTGCAACTATTATGAGAGGAAATCTATTACACAATATTATAATTTCTCATGTTGAAACTTTACTGGTATATCCAAACATAATAAAATTGACCCTGTGGCAGAATTTTTTCCTGCTTTCTGTGACAAACCTCACTAGGTCTAATTTCTTTCTGCAAGACAATATTATTCAATAATAAATATATGCATTATTAACTGGCATAACACAAGCTTTTTTTGCTTCTAAAAATGTTTCTTAATATCAAATCTGTATGAGCATCTTTTTTTCTTTTATAATGTTATATTAAGTTTTGGTAAGTTTTTCTAATTAAAGAACAGTAAATAAAAGGTTTATAATCTTTATGAACCAGTAGTTAAGAAAATCAAAATTTACCAAGTAAATAAAATGATTCATAGGAAGACAGGAATTAAGACATTAATGCAAGAAAATGCTAATTATTTGCAGCTAGAATTTCTGAAGAAATGGTGAAGAGCTGTTTGCTCCGTTTAATTTTGTTATAATTTGTAATTCTTTAACTAGATAACACAATAATATGAAAAAGTAAATCATTTTAAAGTATTAGTTTACAAAGTCAATGAAATAACCTGACCTTATTTTATTTATTGTTGTAGAAACAAATTAAACAGAAAAAATAAGAAGTTTCAAGTCTGAAATGACTAACAGCAAAAATAATTTTTAGAATTCAGACATCAAAATTGTTTTTAATTGTATCTTATCAATGAATCCACAAAGTAATATTCAAATGGGTTTGGAATATATTGTTAAACTATAATAATATAAAATTGAGGGGGGGAATTAAAAATTAATAGGAAACATTTAAAAAAAAAAAAAAAAAAAAAAAAAAAATTTGAATTTTATTCTATTAAATTCTGGGACTAAAGTAAAAGTTGGTTTAAAAAAAAAGAAAGGAAAAAAAAGAGAGAGAGAGAGAGAGAGAGAGAATATGTGTAAAATGTAAGGGAGAAAAATTGGAAAATATAGGAGAAAATTATTCTTAAAAATGAGAAGAAAAAAAAAAATATATATATATATATAGATCCTGAAATGAACAAGTTCCCTGCTAACTGACAAAATTTATATTTAATTGCTGTAAAATGCTGTTATTTAGCTGCTAATCTATACAGCTGGTATTTTTTTTTTTTTTTAAGTTAATTAACGAAATACCGTAAAGTCCCGATTATAAGCCCCCCATTTTTCAGAAGTAAAATCAGTAAAAAATAGGGAAGGGCTTATAATAGAGATTACTAGAAATTTCTTTTTTACAAAGTTGTGGTGGCGCCATCTATCACCAGAGAATGAAACTAATACTTATTATCTAATCCAGAAATTGACTGTAACTTACAGAAATAAATTTTAAATTATTAATTAAAAAATATTTTGTTATTTAGTTTGCAGCCAATGTTGTTTAGTTTGCAGCCAATTGTTGAAATATGAATTTATTTTACAATGAATTCATATTTCAACAATATTTTATGCTTAATTATCATTAACTACTTAAAAGTTGATTCCTAAGATTCGCGATACTTTTGCAGTCAGTTACCGAAATATGCAATTATTTAACTGCTAATCTATGAAATCTATCCCCATTTCAAAGCTGAATCCCTAAATACTGAAAATATTTGCTGCTAATCAATGAAATATCCACATTTTCAAAGTTGAAACCCAAATTATTCAATACTTTTGCAGGTGAATTAAAAATACTGGACCATTTCACTGCTTATTGTCAAAATTTTGTTAAAATTAAACTATTATTTTCCGGCTAATCAAAAAAAATCGTGCTTTTTTTCAAAGCTGATTTCCGAAATACGCGATTACTATGAAGCCGACTGCAGAAACACATAATTCAATTGTGTCCTTTTGAAAGCTGAATCCCAAATACTCAATTATTTTGCCACTAAACAAATTTGTTTAATATGCTATTATTTAACTGTTAATCGATAAAGATCATGCTTTTTTAAAAGCTGATTTTCGTAAATAGTGATATTTTTGTAGCCGATAGTGGAAATATACAATCATTTTGCTGCTAATTAACAAAATTTGTTTAATCAGAATTAATTGCTGAAGTAGGCTTTATTTCGAAGCTAATCGGTGATTTTTTTTTTTAACTATTTTAAATCCACCAATTTTTGTGAAAAGACTCGTTTTCAAATAAGAAATTTTCTTAGAATCACCCCTGCATTATAAAAACTGAGTTATCACGTATTCAATTATCCCAACAAATGTCACAAAAAAAAATTCATTTTCTTCTCCAATGGTAAATACTTCGTTAAGTTCGGAGTTTTCGATGATTTTCTCCGAAATTCACGAGGATGAGCACTGAAACACCTCAGTAAGTTTCCCACAGAGTACATTTCATCCCTCAAAGTCAGATATTTCCATAATTTTCTCTGAAATTTACTAGGGTCTAAAGACACCTTAGAAAGTCTCCCACAGAGGACACTTTTTCCAGGTCTAGAACCCCCACGTAGTCAATGGCCTTAATACCTACACCACACCACTACTTTTAAAGTTTAATAGCTTTGAATCCATTATTTCGATAAATAATTGAAGATAATTATTTTAAAAGTTTTATTTTTTAAAGATTTAACATTAAGATAACTGAATCCTTGAAATTGTTTAAATGTAAATCAAAACATTGCATAATCATATCCCTTCATATCTGCAACCCTTTCAGCTTTTGATTCTAGTTAAACAGAGATAGTTAGTGTGAACTCGCACTTCTTTCCGTCCTGAGTCAGTGGATTTTGATTATGCAATGCCTTGACATGACTTTTTTTTTTCCAATTTACTTATGAGTGTTGTGTGATGATTAGAGAGGTTCTTAACTTAGTTTATAAAAGTAAGTAATTTGTTTCTATTTTTTAAGAGATGTTGAGGCAATTTCATAGATATGGGAAAAAAGAATCCAGGAATATGTTTCATACAGCAGCTGTAAGAAAGGCAAAATTGAAAGTTCCTAAGGATCGGACCTCAATCTCTATTCAGTTGTGTTTAAAAAAAAAAAAAAAAAAAAAAAGGAATGGGAGGGTGTTATATGAATGAATATTAGAAATTTATTTAAAGATAAAATAAAAGGAAATGCGGCTTCAAAGACCACACGCACAGTTTGAAACAGAAGCATAAATTACATTGGACAACAAGCAAAAGCAAGCGAGGCAGAGCACTATTACAGATCACGTGTGTAGAGGGCTGCTGCTCTCCTGCGTTCAGTGTTTGTTTCTCCTATTGTTTGTTGCATCACTGTAAAAGATCGACTTCAGTCAGCGAGAAAAGTAACCCTTTGGTACCTTTCTGCAAAAATGAAACTTGTTCTGCAGAAGAGTGTTAGTGCATGCTGTTGCACTGAATATTTTTTTGTTTCCAAAAAGAATCTTTCTGCAAGGGCTCTGTTGTTCTGTGTCAATGTCGCCATGATTCTGCCACAGGGAAAATTAGTAACTTATCAAATGTTTGCAGTTTATGTACTGTTTATGAAAGTCTTTTTCAACAGTCACATACACACAAGAAAAAAAGGGCATTTTTTATGGTTTTTCTTTTTCATTGGGAAAGTATTTGAACGATTTTTTCTGCTTCAAAATGGACATGCGAGTATTATGCGAGGGCAACTGTATTTAATTGTATAGTGTTATAATTGTATATTCCCGTATAGTGTTTTTTTTTTTTTTTTTTTTTTGGGGGGGGGGTTGTTAACATTATATACTATGTTTTTTAGGTTATGCTTGATCCTTTAAAGACTTTCTAATATTCTTAAATATAAGAATTGTACATTACAAATTTAGCAACATTCTGAGCAGTCGCTGAGTTTATACCATGTACACCAGGTGAAATCAGAAGAAATACATTATATTACAAAATTAGTTGAAGTCAAGAGTAGTTTTCGGTTATGGCATTTTATGTATTAGGGCTGTGTGCATATTAAAATAAAAAATTAAATTTTTATACAGACCTTTCTTCTTTTTATTTTAAGAAAAATGTACTTTTTTGTCTAAGAAGGAAAACAAAAATTTGAAATCTAATTTTTTAATTTATGACAAACTTTTTTACCTGTTTTGGCCTTTTTATATGAGAGTGTGAAATTCTTTATTTTAGGGAGATTAAATATAAAATGACCAAAGTTAAATAATGGTTGACATGTTTGAATTGAAAATTGCGAGTAAATCCATTTAAATAAAATGAAAAATTAAGCTTTTAGAAACTAAATAAACAGAGGTGATTCTGTACTATGAAAAGCTTAATAATCTATTCTTTTAAGAAGGGTCATTGACTAATAAAATCATACTTAAAGAGATGAAAAATAATATACAATATAAAAAACACTTTATTTTAAAATCTAATATCTCTACTCTATTTTATTGTTAACAGGGATGAGATTTTTCAGCTGATTTCAGCTTTCTTGTACATCTAGCTTCTCAGATTTTTAAATTTTTTTTCAGCCTTTTTTATGTTTCTGATGTGCATTTGTTCTTTTTTTTTATACATTGAAGATTAAAATAAATATTTATTACTCTAATATAATAGATTTTGTCATCAAAATTCTAGTACTTCATTTCAACGTCTTGCCTTTGCATACATTTTCAGCTTTCTTGTATTTTTTGCTAATCTCATCCCTTTAACTTAGTCTCTTACGATAAATGAGAAATTTAGAAAGTTCTGAATAAAGGTACTTCATTTCAAATCTTTATTAAAGATTTTGTGTTTGCTTTTCTATTAACTTTGTATGATTTGAATAGCTATATCAATGATTTAATTTAATAATTGGGAAAATGTAATGTACGAATGGTAGTATATTAAATTTTGTATTCATAAGGGAGAAGTTCCTGATTTGATCTTAATTTTCGGTTTGATATTTATTCAGTATCTATAATAGTGTTAAATACAATGTATTTTGAATAAGGTTAAAAATTAAAAGAATGCTCAAGTTCTAATCTACGTGTTCTACAATTAAGTTATAACCATTTTTCATCTAGAAAGAAATTAGGTAATACAATTGCATTAGATTAAAATTGTAACATAATACACTTATTAAAGCTTTGAAACAGGTAAACTAATTGCTTCTCCATTTACACTCCCTTCTCTAAGATTTTTTTTTTTTTTTTTTTTTTAGAAAAAGAAAAAATATACAAAATTACATTGATTATAAAACACTTTCTGACATTATGCTTATCCTTTTTGCGATTTAACCTTTATTTCTATGGGAATACTTAAAATCTTAATATTTTTAATTTATGGAGGAAGGAATCTTGCAGAAACTGTCTACATAGCATTATTTTTAAAAATGAGTAAAATAGGTTTTTTGTGTAGTGCTGAATATTGCCTAAAAATTGCTTGTGCACCATGTAGTGTACTAAAAATTTAGTACAGTGTGTTTAAAAAAAAAAAAGCCTCTCGTAACACATCTATGCACTTCACCCAAACTATATAAAAAATCTGTATATTTCTGTGTTGCTCTGTAAACAATCATTAGTGCTAATTGTACATAGGAAACATAGTTGTAAATATGAATAGTGCATGCTAATTTTATTATCTTTTCACTAGTGTAAATATATAAAAATATTTTTAAAAGAAATACTTCTGATAGACCACAATGTTACTAAATTTTTGATTCCCTATATCTAAAAAAATATGCTATATACTATTTTTGATATTAAATATGCCATAATGAACCTATTCAATATAAATATATGAATGAATAATGATATATATTGATGTCAAGGAATCCTAAACTATTTACTATAATGGAAGTGCACACAAATTGAAGTCATTTACACTTTTCACCTTCTTGGAAAGGTTTAAAAATGCATAATAAAACTTAAAATGGACCTTCAACAATTTCCTGTAATGAATCCAAATACTTTCACATGGTTATTAATTTATATAGATTATCAATAACGTAAATGAATTAATGTTAATAACAATTTTATAGTTAATAGAAAATGTATCTTAATTTTGTTATCTTTTATTATAGTTATAAATACATTGAAATGTGCTTAACAGAAGTAGCTGATTTTAGTGAGACTGTAATGTATCTGAATGAATTCGAGAATTCCTGTATACAAAACCACCTTTGATTTTAATCTCTGACTTTAGTAGGCAACAGTGTATGGTAAAGATAAAAATCTCAAATAACCTATTATCAATTTCAAGGAATTCTCAAATTACTAACCAAAATGAAGCTATTTACAAATAGATGAATACTAGTCATGAACACCTTTTTAACTTTGTCAGAAAAGTGTTACATTTTTAGTTGAATTATGTAATTTTACCTTGAGCAATTTTTTCTAATGTGGGTAGGGTTAGAAATTAGAATGTGAAAGTCAGGCGTCATAAGCACCTAATTATTTTTCTTGGTTGCCAAGATGGTCTACTCAGGCGTAATTTAATTTTTTTTATTGGGAAGTTTTTATTTAAATAATAAATACAAACACAAACAGGAATTACATTTATATTTTTAAAAAAAAATTGAAAACTTACTTTAAACAGAACAAACAGTAGAACAAATTGTTTTAATTATCTGCTGGTCAACTGATTTTTAAATTCAGTTGAATACCAACTATTAACAGCTTCAAGCAAAATGAGAACTACCAAAAAATATTCATTAATATATATATTTATATAAATTTATACTTTAAGCTTTTATAAACCAAGAAAAAAAATTATGACAAAATTAATTTTGTCTGGGGAAAAGTTAAGCATAAAAAATACCGACAATGTGATTTTATGGTCACCAAACTTAAATTTCTAGGTGCAAAATATGCCTAAAGACTGCTAATTTTGGACCCTAAATGAGGGTCATTCTAAAAGTAAAGAACATTTTGATCTATTGAGCTGCAAAGTTCTATTATTCTCACTGTCATATCATGGACTTTCCCATCCTTTCATGTCAGCCTGATTTTAACAGAGAGCTGCAACAATTTTTATTATTTATATATGTGATTTTGAAATGTAACAAAATTATAGATTCTGCCTAGTATGAAGTTTGTAGTGTAATATGCTTTTTGATTGTGAAAAAAAAAAAAATCACCCTAACAATATTTAGATACATAACAGAGGTTTATGGCAGGGATGTAACAATTCAAAAATCATGGGAGAGGGGCTCAAAAGATTCCATTTAAAAATGACTCAAAATTTATTTCTCAATAAAACTAATTAAAAATTAAATGTTAATTAATATCTTATTATTAGTATTAATTACAAACTATCACTAATTCTGAACATTTATAAGATTTTAATTTTGGTTTTAAATGGGTAATTCTTTCATTTGGCATTTTAAAAGGAAATTTTGTAATAAACAATAAGAGTGGGGGTCCTTTTTATACACCCCTGATGAATGAAGAATGAAACTTCAGTTTGAAAATAGTGCATCATGTTTAACCCTTTCAGGGGCGGTGGCTAGAGGGTCTATCCACCTACTTTAGAAATTTTTCTCTAGGTGTGCAGTGGCTACTTTTTCTATCCACTTTTATGAAAAGTTAATGTGTTCTTCTAAAATTGAAATAGAGACGGCAGCACTACAGTAACTTTAAGCAGGATGTGCCTATGACTTTTTTAAATGGACAAGTTGCGGGAAAATTTTTTGAAGTTTCTTTTGTATATTTTTATGAAAAATAATTTTTTATTCAAAAGTATTTGGCAGTGTAAATATACTGTAATGCATCTTTTAAATACAACAGATTTACATATTATCTTAGATCATTAATTTTAGTTTGATTTTTAGGAGCATCTTTTAGGTGGATAGACCCTCTAGCCACCGCGCACATAAGACAGGTTCTGCTGGGGAAAAGAATCTCAATTTCTTTTCCTTTGAGATAAACAAAGAGGGTCTTTTGGGGTTAGTGAACTGTGATAAATATAAATAGTAAGGGATAGCAGAATGTAAATACAGATGTAAACAAGCGTGGGGGGGTTCTTACAAATTTACTTTAATATTCAGTATTTCTGTTTACAGTATAGAAAGAGGCTGCTTTTTTCTATTGCTCTTATATCGTGATTTTTAAAAATAAATTTTTATTTCCACAGCTTTTAAATTTAGTTAATTTCTCTAAATAATCTTAAATTAAATTTATATATCTTAATTTTTATCACAATAATGCCTAGAAAAGGCTTATCTTTGGATGAAGCTATTGCGCTGTTTGAAGAGCTACCCTCAGATGATGATTCTGCAGTATCTGGATCAGGAACAAACAAATTTTGTAGAACATTAATATTTTTAAAGTTTTCATATTTCTGTGTATGCAATTTGTGAATTGATTATTTCATTACAATATGCAGGTAAGAAATTATGTCTTTTAGTTTATGTACTGAATCAATTTCAAAATTTATTGCACTTACAATATAATTGAATAACTATAATTTTTATTCCTTAAATAGTGAATAATTTTTTCTTATTACTAATGCATAGAGGTTTCTAAACAAATTTTAAACAGCCCATATATGTGTGTATATATATATAATAAATCATTAAAAAAGGATAAAGAAGCATTATAATTTAAGTAATAATTAATTATTGTTACATTGTATTATTATAATTACATTTTCAAGGCATAGTTTCAATTTTTATTCCTTAAATATATAAATATTTATTTCCATACGAAAATTAAGGTACATGACGTATGTGCGCAGTGGCTAGAACGTCTAGCCACCACCCACAAAAAAATCCCCACATGCTGAATTTTTTTCTTCATCAAATATGACTTGTAGGGGATGTTTACTTTATGATGTATATATATTTAAAAGGAAATTCAATCATTTTTACTTAGTGCCCCTGAAAGGGTTAATGGCAGGTGAACAAATATTCATTAAATACTAGAGCTGACCTTCAGTTGTGACTGCAGGGATCTGTCCAGACTTTTCACACAGGGTCCTGTTTTTGTGAAATTGTGAAAAATGTAATTTCGCAAAATAAAATTACAATTAAGATTTCATTTTAGAGAATGAATATGCACAGAATGCACATATATACACAGAAGCTCTTTATAAATTAGAAATTGAATATCAGCTTTTTGGGAAAATACAACAAAACACGTACGATTATTCAGGCAGTCGGCTCATTCCATTGAAGATTAGTTTTGAAAAAGAGAGATTTATCAAAGGTCCATTTTAAAGGAGAAAAAATTTGTGAAGAGGTCCTTTTTAGAATTTAAAAAAAAAAAAAAAAATTGTGAAGGGTCCTGTTTTAGGATAATTTTGTGAAGGGTCTTGTTTTAGGATAAATATTTTTTTTTATGAAGGGTCTTTTTTCAAGATATAAGAATTTTGTAAAGGGTCCTTTAACGGACCCAAGTTTGCCTCTGGACAGATCCCAGGACTGACAAACTCAAATCAAGGATTCAGAAAAAATTTCAACATGATTCACTACAGATCAGTTCATTCTTTTCTGAAATTTTAAGAATAGTTTTTAATGAAATTATTAGCAGTAATATATGCTACGGACTTGACAGTAAGAGTATGCAGAAGACTTAAAGAAGCTGGTAATATACTATGACAAATATTTATATATGACAACTACGTAGAAAAATAGTTGAGGCAATATACTGTGTTGTATTTTTTTTTTTTTTTTTCACATTATCTTTAAATAAAAATATTTAGAGAAAATAAATGCTCTTTAGAGACAGAATGATCCTTATATATCTCCCATTGTGTCTTAATAACTTTTCTGTGGTCCTGTAAAGCAATCATTTATGCAAAACATACTTTAGTCTATAGAAAACATGGTTTTAATCATCTGAATAATATATATTCATTTCATTATGTACAGTATATATATTGAAATTATATTTCAAAAACAACTTATAAACCTTAATGTATCCCAAGTTTTTTGTATGTCCCAATACACAAATAGAGCTTTTAATATTTTCATATGGATATAGGACATAATAAATTTAGATAACATATCAGTTTCAAGGTATTAAAAAAAGTTTACTCTAATTAGAGCTTGAACAGTCAGATAAACTGAAGTCACACTTTTTTCAATTTGTTGAAAATTTATTTCTTTTTAAAACGAGCTTTGATTAGCACACATCATTTGGAATGAAACACTTATCAAAATAATCAAGCATGCACTGTAAAAACAATTCTAGCTTAAAAAAATAAAGCTGTCTAATAAAAACAATATAAATCAAGCATTTGAACTGCAATGTAATTAAAATTTTTTCACTTTTTAGACATTCCCTTAACCCCTTGAATGGCAGTAGTGTATATTTTATATCACTAATTTTAATCACAACTGTTTAAAAATTCATTCTGGAAATAAACAAAATTTTATGTTTTTAAATATGGCGTAAAAAAAAAATAAACTGACTTTTTTTTTTTTTTGTAAATTCCTGTGGCTGTTGATTAAAAGTGTGCATTACCTTGCCCCTCAAAGGGTTAACCTTTTCAGTCCCAGGGATACCAACTGAAATCGTAACATTTACCCTAGATAACTGAACATGTCTAAAAGACAATCCACTGTCAGTTTCGCAAATCCAAGACGCACCTGTTGCATTCACACCACCTCATGTACCTTCATAAATAGTAAAATGGATTCACTTGAAATAATTACAATGCATTAATTTGTTGAAATAAATGGATTATGAATGTATACGTATTTTTAATTTGTAGTCTAGTAGTCGAAGAATTAGAGTAACACTGATTTAAGTTTAGTTATCTAAGGTTAAAGTTTTTAGTTAGGGTAAAACTAAACTCTCATTTTTTCCAAATGAACACAATTATATCTACATATACTTTCTTGCTGAAATACTTTTTTACTACCAATAGATGGTTACACTATCCCTGTTGTTAAAAGAAAAGCTATTTTATTCTTTGACCACATTTCATGAAACCATGGGAGCCTCTGGGCAGGTGCTGATTAAACGAGTCCAGTGTTAAAATAGGGGTGACAGTCATCTAATTCAGAGAAAATAAGTGATAACAGAGCGCAGATGGCACCCCTCCAACTTTTTGGACTCATCCTCACAGCTAGTTTTAGGAAACATGGTTACACTATACTTCATTTTTGGAACTACTTAAGCTAATTCATGGTTTTAAATACTCTATTTTTTAACATTTATAAATTACATTTCAATCATTTTTAACAAATTTCTTTCAAATGGCATCAATGGCAGGTAAATACAATTCTCTTGGTTGCTCTGTTTAATATTTATAGATACTTTTATCACTTATGTTTTTAAACAGAATTTTGTTACTTTTAAGGTATATTTATAACAAAATATGATTTATTTTATACAAATGAAAAATTAATACTTGGGACAGAAAGTAACTTTACAATGAATATTAAAATTTTTAAAGTGTAATAACTCAGTGTATATATTTCACTTAAAAAAAAAATTTTTTTTTTTCTTTCTTTCTTCGCTTCTCGGACATAAGTCAATGCTTTTCTAAATATAAATGGTACGAAAGGGAAGACCATATACAAATTAAATTTTATATTTTAATTTATATAGAGAGAACTCTATACAAAGAATGTCATATCTGAAAACTACTCTTAACTTGAACAAATTTTGTAATTAAAACTAAACATATGTTTTTGTGACTTGCTTGAGATAATTCTTGTCACATCTATTTTGAATCACCCAGTGTGTGTATATATACACTAAGCGACAAAAAAAAAAAAAAAAAAAAAAAAGCTGCACTGCAGAAAAAATGACATACCTTTTTCATTTGTAATAACTTTAAAATTAATTTTTGAAACAAATAAAACTGTCTTGTTTGCATAATACCAAAGGGATGAAATGATAGCTATGTACATTTTCAATTTAATAATTCACTTTATTGCACTCTACGAAGTACTTTTTAAAAATCTGCATAAAACTTGAACATAATACAATAACCATACACTTTGTATTCTATTATGATTTATTGTATGAAATAAACAAATTTGTTAGATCTAAGCAATTTTTTATTAAAAATATGTATTCTGCATTGGGTTAATTCCACCTTTATATGGAATTATTGCTTTAATGCGCAATGGCATAATTTTATAGAGTTTTAATATAAATCTCAGAAATTTCAATGTGCCAAATACCACAAAAAAAATTTTCTAGTTCTGGCAGAGATATAGGCTGCAAATTTCGAATCCTCTCCCCTGCCTTTTTATAGACAAAACATTTTTGAACAGATCGCGATTAGGACTATTTCCATGCCTGGTAAAGAAGAAATTTTACTATATCCTTTGCGATATTTAACTTAGTTAAAAAAGATATGATTACTTACAGAATTATATTCTCATGGGAATGGATAGGAAATTTTGACAATTTGGAGTGAATAAACATACCACAGATGCTGTGTAGTAAGGTGCATTATCATCTTGAAGTGTTGTTTGTGGAAATGTCCAACATACCTCCAAAATAGTCGGTCAGGCACCACATTTATGAATATTGTGTTTTATTTCGAGTTAATTGATCCCGTGAGCATAACAATTTGCCCAACTGTTTGAAAAGTTACGCAACTCCGTACCATAATGTACAGAGAATGTGTCACTGTTTTAAAAGTGTGATTTTCATAAAGTTGGTCATATTTTCGTTGTCAGATCTGCTTGTTTTCTTTAGCTCAAAATAAGTTAAACTTGACTCATCAAAGAGAATCAGTTCAGCCCAATAATTAACTAATCATTTTTAAAATATTTTTTAGCCTACTGAGGTCTTGCTTTCCTATTTCTCTTCACTAAGAATGGAATTTTTTCAAATTTTCTGTCATTTAAACTTACTTTGTTTAATTGTTGTTATAATGTAGTTAAAGAAATTGTGCTGCTAAACACTTTTTCTGAATCTGTTTTATGTTCTAAATGTAATAGAAACAGATTTTATAAGCAATGGCTTTTTAACTTATGGTCATCTCGCTTGGATGAGCAACATGGCCGCCTAAAATCAAATTTCCAGTTTAAACGGCCAAAAAATTTTATATCTTGCTAAAAATCCTTTTACCAATATTTCGTTAAATTTTAATTATTTTGCCATCTCATGTATTAAAATATTTTTTGATTTTCATTCAAAAATTTATACTTTTTGTGGCATTGTTAACTGCCTTGTTCTTACCATTTTTGAAATAATTCCTGAAAATACAATTTTACTGACAGTTGCATTTTGTTTTTAACACTGGACTCCAAGCTAAAGTGTATGTGGAGGAGAACATAATAAAATCTGTTCGGAAATTTGCTTTTTAAACGATAAAATTGGTATTGGTGGTTGTAGAAGGCGAAAAGGAAAATATCCAAGTACAGCTTTTTTGGTCACTTAGTGTATATATATATAAATATATATTTAAACTAATGAAAAAGCTGGTTATAAGTTTCTCTTACATTCAATCATTTTTTTTTTTTTTTTTCCAGTTTATGTTTATAATGCAAAAACTTGTGCTTGTGAAAAGTCTAAAGCCAGTAAAATTCATAAATAAAACCAATTGAGAAAAATTTGTTTATTATGAAGTATCTGTGGGGTTGTATATTAACTATAAAGGGTTTCCTGTACAGATACATATCTTAGATTTTTTTTCTTTCTTTCTTTCTTCCTATTTGTTGATTTTAATAACCCCAAAGTGTGAACAGCTTTTTCTAGTTGATTGTAATAAGCATGTTAGCCAATCAAAAAGTGTTCTTGAACAAGGCCAGAAAAACGTGCTTATTATGATTGGTGAAAACAATCTATATATGATAAGGCTTTTAAAGGATGTAAACATCAAATGCTCAGTATTTATTGTGAGTACAGATGAGAATTTAAAAAAATATTTTCCAATAAATCTTAAATGAAAAATCTGTATAGGAAGTTGTAATGCAACCATGATTCATGAAGTTTTTCTTGTTTATTATCACTTCAGGATTATTAAAATGCTTTGATTTTGCAATCATTTCGTTTCATAACATTAGAATCACATTCCCATTTGTACCTGAAGATCTGGTAAATTTAGTTATTAATAAAATTACAAAATATCTGTGCACAATTGTTGAAAATCAAAGATATCATTTAAAGTACTTCAAAGATTAACATATCTGAGTTCTGATTTTTATTAACTATACATATAGTTTCTCTAAAATAGTGGACGTATTTTTCTTTTTCAGTTGGTAGTTGTAAAATATTTTACATATAGCTTATATTTAATTTATAGAATGATCGCAGATTCACAAAACCTTATGATCTATGATTCAAGTTGTCTCATTTTCATTGTATGATTTATGAAATTCAGAATTGACTCAAAGTTCAACTAGTTCTTTGATTGCATTAAAAATTCATGTTACATATCTAATGTGAAAAAGGAGTCCATCTCTTCCACTATCAGAGTTAACATGAAGCTAAATATCACTGTTATTTTAGATATCTGATCTAATTCTTCCAGAAATAAAACATTTCAGTGATTAAATAGTTCTCCTTTTAATGTTAATTAAAAATTCATATTCTTAAGTGTTTATAAAAATATCGTTATTCATATTTTAGAATTTATTACAAAATAATGCTATTTGTATTTTATGTTAGAATGAAAAATGTAAAATATACCTTGCAATTTCAATATTTTTTGTTAATTATAAACTTCTTGGATTTTACATTTTTCAAAGTATTTTGATAGGATGAAAAATAATTTGTTATATTATTATAGAAATTATTTCTGTCACAAATACAAAGCTTGACCCTTCTATGTTTTAAAAAACTTTATTGAATGTTCTTAATTTTGGATTTTGATACCTCAAAAGAGATTTTTATTTAATAATAAAATACAGTCAGCTTCTTCAGTTTTTCCCTCTTCAAAAAGCTTGGGACCAAATGTTATATCAATTATTGAATTTCACTGAATGCAGCTTATTCTTTACCACTTTTGCTAATATGAAGCAGGTTATTAATGCTGAATGCTGTATAAAATTCTTATTTATTTTTAAATGTAATATATAGAATTTTTTTTACATTACTAGTGTGCAAATGTCTGCCCAGTTATATAATATTTCAAGTAAATTTTCTATTTTATAAATGCTTGCATATTAAATAATGAACATTTTACAAATATATCCAAAAATATTAAGCACTATTTATTCATTTTTGTTTTACATTTTTAATAAAATAAAGTGATTTTAATGAAAAATGTGATTGCAAAATGCTCTAACTTTAAAACTAACAGTCAGAATGACTTGATATTTTACCATAACAATCATCAGGCAATGGAATTTAATTTAGTGAAGGTAAAGTATAGTTTCAAAATGTGCCATAGATGGAGCTGTTAGGGTTAACATTGCTGTTACAGGTATCCAAATTACTAAAGTGTGATATGTGCATTGCAGACTCGCTCTCCCGACTTAAACCTGTGTGATTTCTGGCTTTAGAGAATGTTGGCAGATTGCAAATCTGGACGACTTGATGGCAAGCATCATGCACTACATTCATAGCATCAGTACAGATACATGTTGTTTTCAGATTCCATCTAGTAGCGAAATAAAATGAAGGCCATATTTGAACAACGTAAGCGTTAATCAACTATAAGGTGTTTGTTTCATGAAGCTCCTCTTTTTTCTCTTGTCACTACCAACACACATTCTTGTCTTTTTGCTAAGAAATTAGTCGTAAACCCTTGGTATTTGGTATTTGACAGCTTTGAGACCTATAGTTACCATGACTTTTGTCTCGACTGATCCATACTAAAACAATTTACAGAAACAAATGCACAATATCTTGTAGACATAGGGCATTACAAACATCTATACCCATTCTGGGATTCGAACCCGGGACCTAAATATCCAGAACCTACCGACCGAATCACCAGGCCAGTGCAAACCCTTGGAGTCTGTTGTTTACTTTTGGCTAACAACATTTCTGTATTTAACAAATTCATTTAGGCCTTTCCTCTGACATTACCCTGACAGTGCCATCTATCGGCACATTTTGGAACTATTTTTTTTTTTTTTGCCTTTGCCAAACAAAATTCCATAGCCTCACAATTGTTCTGGTGAAATATAAAGTCATTCTGACTGGTAGTTTTAAAATTTGGAGAAATTTGAAATTGCAACTTTAATTATAATCATCTTGTAAATTTAATGTGAATATTGATACCTATATTCTGGATTATGAATTCAGTATAAAGCTCAGTGTGGTTATAATTTCACCTGCTAATGCATATGTGAAAGGACAAGAAGCAAATGAGCATACATAAAGTAATGAGAAAGTGGTACATTACTGAAGAATGCTGTAAAATTAAAAGTTAAGTGATTTTTTTTTTTTTTTTTTTTTTTAAGGGGGAGTATTTTTTATTTTCTTAAGTTTTAATTTAATTGTAAATTTTATTTCTTGTACAAACATGCATCACAAATTAAGGGCATTCTCGAATTACAGATGTGGGGATTAACAGGAGTTGACTGTATTTTCAAAACACTGAATTGCACATATTATAGAAATTTGTTTTCTCTCTCTCTCTCTCTCTATATATATATATATATATATATATATAATCTGTATTCCAGATAACTACTTTGATAAGGGAAAGAAAATGCATAATTTAACCTTGGGTTTCTCCAATTTTAAAAGCTTCAGTTATTCAGGATTCCCAGAAAGATTTTTATAAGCATATATTGTATTAATCTAAAATTTTCAAAATTAGATAAGTTTTTAATAAAGCTTTTTTTTTTTTTAATGCATTATGTTAAGTTTATTATAATTGTAAATAAAATTAATAAGTAAGGTAAAATGCAGCAACTTTTCAGTTAATTTTTGAAGTGTTTCTCATTTAATACATATTGTAAAAAAAATCAAAATGAAAATTACAAATGTTTAAAGGAATTTCAGCTAAGTATAAAAGGGGTGAAGACACATACAATTATATAAAAATGTTTTATCAAGACTGTTATTTAAAAAAAAAAAAAAAAAAAAAAAAATTGTCATATTATTGTAAATAAATGCATTATATCATTTGTTAATTGTCTGGTTTCTGTTTTTTTTTTTTTTTTTTAAGGAAGTTTTATAAAGAATAATTTCTTGGTGGATAAGATTTATTTATGTTTGGATTTAATTCTGTAGGAAACAGCTAAATACAATGAAAACAGTTTTAATATGAAACTTAACCTTTTCCCATGCATCGTTATGGTTGAAATTTAAATCTCATTGTTTTTCAGGTTTTCTTTTTTTAATTTTTGATAATGCCACCTTAGTCTTACCCTTGTGATTAATATGTATTATACACCTATACATTTTACTGCATTCATTAGATATAACTACACTCATGTCTATAAATTAAGGATAATGCTAGCTGAGGCAAATAAAGGTTCAGAAGCAAAACAAACATGACTTATTCATAAAGTCCATTTATTAAACAAAAGATCACGAACAAAAAAAGGTGGTTTATGTAGGATACTATTTATAAAAACTACGATTTTTGCTCCCTGAAGTAATTTCAAAAAATATCTCCCTTACAAAAACTTAACATTACATGGTTGGTATGATGGTTAATACATTGTATGTCTCTCGGATGATGAAAGACAGTCCTTACAACGCCTAGGAATGCTGAGTATTAAATTATTGATCTTATCTTGGAGAAAGTTACTCTACTCAGTAAGCAATGCTCTCCGAAGTTCCGGTACACATGTAGGAGGTGGTTGACAGACTACAACTCGTCGAAAAAGCATGTCCTACACATGCTCTATGGGGTTCTAGTCAGGTGAGAATGCTGGCCATTCCATGCGAGTGATAGCTTCAGATTGTAGGCACCCGTGTACAACGTTTGCACGGTGAGGACGCACATTGTCATCCATAAACACAAATTCTGGGCTCATGGCACCCCTAAATAAACGTACATGTTGTTTCGGACAGATGTCCCGATAAGTTTGGCCTATCATTCTTCCGATTTGAACATGCAGATCTGTTCTGGTGCCCAATATGATCCCCCCCCTCCCCCAAACAAGCACTCCTGCCCCACACAGTGTCGTTCAATGACTTTGTTTTGGTGGTAACGGGTACCTGACGTTCTACATATGAAAGTCTGGCGTGAATCACACTGCAAGCTAAACCTGGACTCGTCGGAAAAGCTCACTGTGCCGCTGTCCACACTGCATGTTCTCTACTCCAAGTTAACCGCTGGCACAGTGCATTGCCGTGAGTGGAACACATCTAACAGGCCTGCGAGCATATAAACTAATATCTCCCAAACGTCTATCCACGGTTTGTCTTGAAACTGTGGCTTTCGTGGCTGCAGACAGGTCTGATGCTGTGCTTTATCTGCTTATTTTGGCAGTTACTACCAAATACCGGTGGTCATTCGGAATTGTAACTCGTCGCCGACCAGTGCTGTAACGTCGACTGGCATTTCCATCATTTTGGAATCGTTGCCAAAGCCCAGAGATGACACTTTGGGCGATTCTAAGTTTCCCCGATACTTCTATCTGAGTACGCCCACATTCTAGTCGGCCGATAATTCTACCACGTAAAAAATTATCTGCATACGTCCTCTGTGTTATAACTATTCGGTTGTGGCACTGAGCGGCACACAGAACGCTTGTGAACAATTTTCCTTCTTTGCTCCCATTCCTTATCTACCCCCTTCTTCACTTTCGTCATTGTAACATCATATCAGCGTCATCTGATGGCTTCTTATAATTTGCATATTATTCTTAAAGATGTGTGTGGTATTTCTACAGGTGAAATTTTCGCATTAGAGTTCGATTTCAGTGTGAATCTGAATTATCCTTAATTTATGGACATGAGTGTAGTTTAAAAATTGAAATATGTTGCATAAATATTTACAACATAAGTTATGGCAAGTGTAGTACTGCAGATTATTATTATTATTTTTTTTTTTTTTTTGAGTATGTTTCTTTTCCCATGCTAGAGCATTTTTTAAATTAACTTTTAATTTTGCTACAATTTCAGTTTGCCATTTAGCTGCCATTTTCAATAATGTTTATATGTGATATTCTAACATAAAAATTCCCAAGTATTGACAACTGTATTTTTCATCCTCCATTTAAAATTAAAAAAAAAAAACTTCTGAGGTTTTAAATGATTTAATGTGAAATGGAGGAGCAAAGTTTTCAAAATAGATACAATAAATTTTAAAGAATTTCAAGACATGTATTTATATCTATAGTGTAAATTTCAAGATAAAATATTCAATGCTTAAACTGGTCAAACATGTTCTTGCTGTTTGAAACTTTTGAGCAAGTTGATATTAAAATTTTATCACATAAATAGTATTGGGAGAAGAAAGATGACTTGGGTTTTCTTTATGTTAACCTTTTGCACTCGAGATTTTTTTTTGCTTGGACAAACCAGTAACTTGAGACAATTTTCTGCATATTTGATACATTTCTAACCATTAACATAAAATGATTTCACACACAATTTAATGTTTAAAACTTTTTAACAATTTTATATATCTTTATACTTCAAAGAAGGATATTTGCTAAATATTGACCCTCTATGGAACAAACAACACTTTTGTAACCACAGTTCATTCATATCATTTGGAAATCTCTCATTTCTTTTGCAATTTGTATGTTATGTTATTTCTTTAAAATATATGCAATATTCATATTTGTACAATGAATGTACTATTGCTACAAGTATTTTGATCAGAAAGAGTATAATAAAAAGACAAAACTAAGTAGTTGTGAAAATATTAATACATGTTATCGTGGTGCTCGCCCTGGAAGGGTTAAAGATTAGCATTTGTTTTATGTGTAAATATTGTTGAATACTCTCATGAAGCAATATTCCCCTAACTAAACCTAAAGAAAAATATAAACATCATTCTCTTGAATCATCGCGTCAAACTTAATGGTGACTGAGAGCCACCGCTTTAGTGCAAAGGGTTAAAAATATACAGATTTTACAAAAAACTCTCCAATGCAACTTAAAAAAAAAAAAAAAAGAAAACTTTATTAGTTTTTTTTTTTTTTTTTTTTTTTGAGGGGGGAGGCATATAATATACTGAAAATATAAGGACACAGAATATTTGAAAAATAGTCTAAAAGTTGATTGTAATTATTAATTTAAAAAAAAAAAAATCAAATATTAAACCACTAGCACGTGATATTTCAAAAATATACGAAGAACAATTGTTTTTTCATTTGCTTAAAATGTCTTAAATGGAGTACTCATTTAAAAAAAAAAAAAAATTATAGAGCTAGTCAGATTTACATTTTTTTTTTTTTTTTCTGGGGAAGGGGGTGGAGAGGATTGTATCTTATCAAATGATAGTAACTATTCAGGAATTATTCTGTTTTGAAAATTTAAAGCTGTCTTTCCTTGCTCGATTTTTTTTTTTAATTCATAATGGTTTGCTTTTAATGTCTAATTAATAAAGCACAGATTTTAATTTATAGTGTTATTATTGCTCAATAAGCTCGTATTCAAAATCAAGTAGAAACCACACACACACACATATATATATATGTATATATATACACAGTGGGTTATCAAATTTTACATTTTTCTCCGTACTAAGAAAATACTGAATGAAATGACTCTGAACTTCTAATGTGTGAAGAACTTTCATAAACTCACACATTTGCTAGTAACGATTTGGTCACAAGTGCATTTAGGGTACAAACCACAAATTGACGGAAAAATTTTAGAACTACCCTGTATCATAAAAAGCTACAAATGACTTGACTTACTATTTACATTTTTTTTTGTAAACTTACCAAGATATTTATTATATTACCATATATATTTTTTAAAAAATCAAATAATGTTATAAAACTTACAGAAAATTAGACCAAATATTAAAGGAATATTATTCTGAAACATAAAATATGTATGCTTTTCAGGGGTAATTGTGTGTAGGATTTTATCCTGATCTCAGGAATTTTTGCTTAATGTATTTCTTGATATGAGAATATTTTTCAATTTTTACTTCAGTGATTCTTAAGAGGAAAGTACTGTATAATGAAAATCTAGACATATTTTTTATAATTTACTAGTAGTTTTATTAACACCTTATGAAATTATAACTCTGAAAAATGTCTAACATCTAGCTCATTATTTTGTCAATAATTTGCTTAATACTTACTTAATTCAAATTAACTTTTGACATTAGTTTCCCAATATCAATCTAGCTTTCAACCTTTAAAATAATAATAATAAACTGTCTTTCATGCATATGCAGTAAAAAAATTACTACAAATACTCTTATCTCAGCAAAAATTAAATGTATCAGTGTTTCAGAATGTTTTCTAATATTTGGTCAAGTTTTTCTAGTTTTGTTGAAATCCATTCTTGTTACAAGCAAAAAGCTTGCCTCCTTCCCCCCCCCCCCCTCCTTCCCACACACACAGAGAAAAAAAAAATCAAAGTTATTGTAAATAATACGTGAAATGTAATAAGTGAACATGTTAAAGTCAAGTTATTTGCAGCTATTTATGATAAAAGATAATCCAAAGTATTTTTTGTTTTTCTTCAATTTGTATTTGGGCCTCTTATTGCACTCACAACTAAATTATTAGTATTAAATGTGAGCCTAAGTATGTTAAATTTCCAAGCTATTTCATCCAATATTTATTTAGAAAATAGGAAAAAGAAAACTAAATATCATCACCTACTGTAACATATACATGTATATGAAAGCGTTTCAGAAAAAAAAAAAAAAAATTTTTTTAGAAAAATACTTGCAACTATGTAAAGTTCTGATTTTATGTTTGCTAGTTATGTCTAAAAACACAGTAAATAAAAAAAATAGTTTTATAATATATATATATATATATATATACATTTCTACATGGCTAGCATTATCCATTGAATTATTTCTGTAGCTCTGTCATTGACCAGCAGTCTCCCCCCCCCCCCCCCAAGTGCATACCTCATTTTATTTATAAGAGATATGGGGTAGGAGGAAATTGGTTTGTTTTTATTTTTTGGCTTGGAAGGTAAATTTTTTTGCTCACACATAATCAAATAAAACAAAAAATTACAGATGCATTAAATATGGAACAGTAAGTAATTTATTTTTTGCAAAGGTAGAATAACAGTGTTATCTGAAAATTCAATTAAAAAAAAAATCTCCAAAAATATTATTGATATTATATATATATATACAGGGGTGCAGAAAATGTTCAAACCTCGGAAATTTCCCCCAAACACAGTATAAATTTCCCTCAATAATGCAAAAATCTACTTTGCTATACAAAGTCATTTGTTCTATGTAATAAATCTTTAAGAGAATAAGTATACAGTGTAACATAAAAATATCGCTGTTAGTGTATAGGCACTTCAAAGTAGCAAATTGTTATTTTTGATTTACATTTTTATTTTCTCTTAAAAAAATATTCAAAATTTCCCCAGTCAGTTTAAATTTCCCCCGAACCTTGTTCGGGCGTTCGGACATATTCTGCACCCCTGTATATATATATATATATTTTTTTTTTTTCCCAAATATGTTTATGCTTGGAAAATGCTCACAACCTTTTCTCCCTTTCATCATTATATATTTTTTCTCCACTTTTAGTGTATTTATCACTTGTCTATTCTTTTATATCTGTTTAATTCAGTCCACATGAGAATTTTTAAAGAATATATGTATTTTTTCTTTTATTGATTTGCCATTTGTATTGCTTTTATGTGTTGCTAGTTTCACATTGCACTTAAATGCAAAATAGATATGACCATAACTATATGATGGCTGCCTTTCAAAAAATTCTCTCCACTACATGGGTTATGTTATAGGAAGCTCACAATTAGTTCTTTTCATTTCAGTGACCTTTTACAAAGAAAGGATTATATTGTATTTGAAGTGTCCATACTTACACATTGTCTTGACATTGTGTTACATAAGGGTAATAGGATTTTCTAAAAACATGAATTATTAATCAGATTTGTAATAAAGTTCCAGTTTGAAGTATTTAATATCAAAATTTTCAATATTTATAACTGCCCTGTGTACATCTTATTTCAGCATGCTAATAATTTTGAGACTTTTATAAAATAAAAGAAAAAGGAAATATATTTGTGGTTTTCTTGTGTATATTTAAGCTATTGACCGTTAATAGATATTTTTTTTTTTTCTACCTTTTTAAGCTATTGGATAATAGCTGGGTAAACATCTAATAAAATAGATAAATAGCTACTATTGGGCAATTGTCTAATGAAAAAAAATAAACAGCGGTTATTGGGCAAACAGTGCTGCTTCAGTTGTAGCTGGAATGATTAAAAACTTTATTTATTTTTGATGGAAAAAAATTGTTTCTAATATAGCATACCTTCTCCTCAGAGCCTCACTAGTAGTTGGGAGGTTGTAATCAAAATTTCAATAACAGTCATTTTGGCAATGATGCACCTTTGTTCAAAAGTCCCCAAAGTTAAAGCAAAATGAATGCATTAAACCACTGCTGTCCTGAAAATTATTATTAGTTGACATTTAATTTGTGCCAAAGTTACACCATTCATATGATGTTAAAGCTATTTGAGGATCATTAGTTTAACTTGATACTAATTTCTGAAATACTGTCTGTTCTATAAACAACAATATTAAAATCTGAGGCACATTAAAATTAACTTCTTATTTCTATTTGCTTAACCTCCTCTTACAATTTCTTCATGATAACTTTCATCTTTGATGCTTGAATTGCAAACAGTCACTAAGTTTTACAACTACTTTTCATATCGGAACAAGCTCTTAGTTAACACTTTCACTATTTTGACCACACATCTCCCTGTGGACTGAGGGTTTTATGTACTTTTCATGTATGGCCCCCCCTTTTTTTTTAAATACCTGGCAGATATGTATTTTAATAATTCTTTTTATTACAAACTTCTAACTGTTCTTATCAATAATGAAGGAACTAATTAAATATGCTAAGAATTAATATCAGGGATGATATTTTTTAGCTGACTTCAGCTTTTTTGTACATTTAGCTTTAGAGTTTTTGTTTGTTTGTTTGTTTCTGATGTGTATAGATTAAATTTTATTACGTTATCTATTTTATATATATATATATATATATACATTGAAGAGTAAAATAAATATCTATTACTCTAATATAATAGATTTTGTCATCAAAATTCTAGTATTTAATTTCAATGTCTTGCCTTTGCATACAGTTTTGACTTTTTCGTCGTATTGTTAATCTCATCCCTGTAATATTTAATGAGAAATTATTGAAAAAAGTATGTTTTAAGTAAAAAAAAAAAAGTTCCACATAAGAAAACACTATTTTTTAACATAAAATTTTACATAGACTTGAATAAAAATTTACCCAAATGTTGTACAAATGCCTGAAAATAGGTTTTATTTATAAATGAACATTATTTAGTAAAATTTGCTTTTGTATGGTACATTTCAAAGTTGTAACTCTGATTCTAGATCGTTATATAATTCTTACTTCGGTTTATTGCTGCCATCTCTCTCTCACTCTCTCAATATTTTTTTTAAACCAAAAGGTTGGTAGATGATATCTGAAAAGTCGGCGAACAAATCTAATTGGTACTTTTATAGCTCAAAGAGTTAAAAGTTCACCCCGAAAGAATCTCGAGCTTAGTTCGCTTTGCTGAAAACGGCAACCCGAGTGACGCTGAGGCTTAGACCTCAAACTGTTAAATTGAGATGTATTGCTTTGTCATTTCAAAGAAGCTTTTGTTTCCTATTCCTTTATACATCAACACATTTTGCATGAAGTATGTATAATTATACCTGTATTAAGTAGTAATATTAGTGTTATGCATACGAAAATTCTCTGTTTAGCACCACCTTGTAGAAATTTCAACAATATAATATTAACCAGGGGTGCAGAAAATGTTCAAACCTCGAAAATTTCCCCCAAACACAGTATAAGTTTCCCTCAATAATGCAAAAATCTACTTTGCTATACAAAGTCATTTGTTCTATGTAATAAATCTTTAAGAGAATAAGTATACAGTGTAACATAAAAATATCGCTGTTAGTGTATAAGCACTTCAAAGTAGCAAATTGTTATTTTTGATTTGCATTTTTATTTTCTCTTAAAAAATATTCAAAATTTCCCCAGTCAGTTTAAATTTCCCCCGAACCTCGTTCGGGCGTTCGGACATATTCTGCACCCCTGATATTAACTATGATGTACTGAAAAATTAATAAAAATGACTATTTCAGCATCTAAACTTCTACAAATGCTGTATTGTATACAATCTTTTCATGGAACTTTTAGTTTTTAATTTATTAAGACGTTTATAGTTCAGTTCACAATAATGCAAAAACATTGTTGAGAAATTTAATTTAATTTAAATTTTCTGTTCTAAATTCAGTAGACTGGATTTTTCAATAGATAGAACAGATCCGGTTCATATTCAACTACCGAGGCTATCCTGTACACTGTTAAACAAATTTGAATTGCTATTGGCAATGATATATTTAACTAGCAGCTTTACTCGTTATGTTGGCCACTATTTAAATAAATCCTTACAATTCTATATATCACTTATTAATATAAAATCTCAAATTTTAAAATTATATTATTGAAATCAGTCAAAATTTCTCTTTGGGTTCCTGCTGCCTTTGGCTGTGACTTTCCCACTGCATCATGCTGAGTGTAGTCCGTATTGTTTTCGCCATCAGGTTTCCAACCTGCACCATGCTGAGTCTGGGTCCCCACTGTCTGCAGCATCGCTTTACCCAAGCACCCTTGCAAAGCAAATACATTCACACAGGAAACTCAGGTGGGTCCCCAACGACTTAAGCAGCATCTCTCCTGCTGCACTATGTTTAATAACGGTGCCCACTGCATACAGTAGTACCCACATATTCTGTATGCACCCTCCTCTATCTACACATTTTAATTTAACAGGAACAAAATAAGTACAATCAATTCCCAGGCCTTAAAAACAACCCACACACTAAAAATTGCCTTCCTGAGGTAATATGGAACAGAATTGCACTTGAAATTATGCATTTTGTCAAATCTACGCTATTGAAGTAGGAAATTTTCACAAAGTTGCATCAAAATGCATGTTGTATACATGTAATAAAAACTCGCACACCAAAAAATTACTATCTTTAGTAATTTAGAGCAGAGTTGAGTGCAAAAATGTGTTTTTTGCCCCCTACCCCCACATTTGATGGAGTTTAACAGAATGTCTGTGATTCCTCCCTATTAAACTAAAATATTTATTGTCTGTATGTTTCAAGATAATGATCACAAAAACATCCATCTGACCTGAAATTCAGTGAAATTATTTGAGTTATTGTATATATAGATTGTGATTCATGTGCAAAGGCACACAAAAGAATATATGGATATATATCATGGATTATGCTGTGATTTCTAAGCGTATCTTATTAACATATACATTATGCTTAAAAGCATGTTTTTTGTAGAAAAGGGTGTTAGTAGAATTTATAATTAGTTTATATCGCTGCATAAAAGAATTCTGATATGCTATGTATTATGCGTTGGTGTTAATAATTTTATACTCATTGTCAGGCCTGCCAATATTTCTAATTTATTCCATAGCACTGTGGGTACTCACCTTTTTTTTCACATAACTTTTATGTAGAGCATTTTTCTCCAAAAGGTAATTATGATTTTTTTTTTTTAATTACTTTTCAAAAAAAGTGGTGTGAAAAAAAATGCAGGTACTAAGAATGTAATGGAATAAATTAGAAATTTTGGCAGGTCTGTTTGGTAAAGAAAGCAAATATTTGACGGGTTGGGAAGGGTGGTTGCCCTTCTCATATAGAAATATATCTCATTATTAATCGAGTTCAGCTTACATATATACAGAATAAATAAAAATTGCTGAGCAACAAGTAATACAAATGGCACATTGAGACTTCTGATATTTACATCTAAGACTACTAGTTATAATGAAGTTTATAAAAGAGGCCGATTAACATGTCTGGGGCAAAGGGGCCCTAACAGCTGTAGAGCCTCCCCCCGCCCTCCTTTTCACACACTGATAGTTAAAAAACAATCTTTGTTAAAAACACCATTTAAAGTATCCAAGATGTTCTCTCTTTTTGCCGGGAGCCCCGGACACATGCCCTGAATGTCCCACCATAAATCAGAAGCAAAGCATTATTTATTTGATTATGTGCAAGTGCTTTGAAAACAATGCAATAGAACTTCATATTCATAGTGGCCTCTAACAAAAATATTTATTCATAATTATTTAATATTTTTGTAAATCTATTTTTTTTTTTTTTTTTCTTGCTCTAATTTTACTTATTTTATTATATATATTAAAGTTTAAAAAAAATTATAACAGATGCAAACTGCAACAGATGTTTGTAACAAAGTTCTGATTCTGCATCTAAGTTTCCCCCCCCCCCCTCCAATTATTTCAAAAAACTTGTCTTATCCATAGGAGGTATTATACAGATCAATATAAATTATCAATAGAAGGGAAAAAAAAAAAAAAAAAAAAAACACGATTAGACGCCTCTCATTTCCACTTATTCTGATTCAAGATTGGCTTTCTGATTTGATGTATGAAGGGAGTAAAATTTGTGTCTTAAAATTAATTTACTTGTTGCATAGAAGCAAAGAGGTTTTTCATTTAAGGCGACAATGGACTATAAAAAACTTTTTTTTATTTATGAATCAATTGTTCTGAAATTTTATGCATTGATATAGTATTGTTTATAGGTGAAAAATGTTAAAGTAAAAATAATTTTCAGAATATAATTAAGATTAAAATCTGTTAAGTAATCATTATATTTAAAAATGCTCCAGGCATATTAATTTTTGTCTCGGATACCTTATTTATTTTTTTTTTTAAATTGCTTTATGCAGTTATAACAAAAATTGCTAGCCATTTCTTATTTATGACCATAGTCATCAGAAGAAAAAAATATTTTCTATAAACATAGGTGATTTTTTACGAATTTTCATCAAAAATATTTTTTATTTTAATAGTTTTTTAGAATAAAAATAATGAAATTGTTAGCAAGTTATATGCTAACATATATAACTAACAATTGTGCAAAATTTTAGGGTAATTCGAAAAAAATTATGACGCCTAGAACCTTTTGAACTAACCAAAATATGAAAAGAAAACTCGTTCTGAGAAAACAGCATTTAAAGTTTTAATTTCACAGGAGTTTAAATTTACAAAGAAAATTGTATGTTTTTTTTTTTGTTTTGTTTTGTTTTGTTTAAGCTGATGAAATTTTGAATCATTTTTTTGAAAGAAAAAAAAAATCTTTCATATTTTTCTCAATCTTAAGGTCCATTGTTGCCTTAAATATTTATAGTGATTTTAAATGGTAGGTAGTGGTAGTTCGAAAAATTTTAGTAATTTGAGCATTTTCCTGAGAGAAATAAATAAAATAACGTTTTCATTTGTCAAATAACCCAATTAAAAAGCTATGTGTAATAACTAAAAATAATAAATTTGCTTCCATACAACATAAACTGAAAAAGAAAAAACATCCAACAGTTGTTTGGAGTGGAATGGAAATAATCATGATCTTCATTGAATGAAGAAAAGAAACGTAGGCATTAGTGCAGACAGAGAGCTGCAACAAGTTGATGCAGAAACAGAAGTTTTCTGAATATATAAGAATCTTAAGAAATCAAAAATGATCGTAGCTATTACGAATTAGCCAGTCCTTACACATGCAAAGTAAAATTAACAGACATAATAATAAATCTAATTATTATTATCTGAATTTTTTCTAGTTTATACAATATAAATCTTTTTACGTCGATGAAAATTCTCAAACAAAAATAATTTTACTTCCATTTTTAATAAAATAATTATTAAATAACAATTTAGAATATTAAATTGTATTTATTACTCTTTTGTATATTCTTTCTAAAAATAAACCCCTTGAAAGGTATTTCAAGATATTGAAGCCTATTCCATTCAATTGACTATATACTTCCTAATATCTAAACTATACATAATACACAATTTTTCTTTAGCATCTACAAAATGATAAGTCTAAAACAATTTCGAAATAATTCATAATTACTAAAGATGTTACTTGAAAGAAACTAATCATAAAAATAAAATAATTACATTTAATTGAAAAATAATCGTCATTTAATTTCTTTTTGTTTTAAGAACATCATTTTGGGAATAATTTAAAAACATTAACGCAAATTAAAATGAAGCGCGATGTTTTAAATCTGTATTTAATAGTGTTACTTTTATAAGACTAATAACTATTTATCTGAAATAGTTCACGATAAATTTTCAAATATATATGTTTAGCGCTATTTTTAATAAAATGATAGTGATTAAAATTTTACATTTGATGACTATATAAAATTCTTATAATAATACATGAATATAATTTAATATATTATTATTTTAACACTTTCATCATTATTTTATTTCTTGCAAAGAACTGGGAATATTTATGACCACTTTAGAGAATATATTTTTAAAAAGTCTTCTAATAAAACTAAAAATAATTTAAAAATACTTAATCACCTTAAAAAGAACTCGACTGGTTACTTCCTGA